>JASANH010000167.1:0-477047 GCA_030248295.1 Mesodorylaimus sp. YZB2_4 | reverse complement strand
TATAGATACGATATTTTCGCGATTCAGAACGAAATATCCTCATCAAAATGTATTTACTTTGTTTTTTCTCAATGGCTGTCTAAAATGAACCTCAGCACTATTTTTGACTTTGTCGACCCCGCCCCTTATGGCCACGGCGTTCCCATGGGAGAGCGACAACGGCTATGAGACCAATATTCTGCTTGTAATACCCGTAGTCCTTATCAAATTTTGCCATTTTATTTGATCTGGATCTGTCCATATTACAATGAAAATTATTAAAAACACAAGAATACGTGCAGGAATCATTGCAAAGATGCATATCTACAAAGGCGCATTGAATCGTAATGGTTGGGGCATACATCGGGCTAATGGGCGCAGGTACGTAGCTATTGCACTAGCTTGACGGCGATGAAATTCTCTTTGGATTCTCATGACTCGTTGGAGAACGCGCTGATATTCGTCGTTTTTCCTCAGCAATGGCTCGCCATTTTCCCGCGCAGTGATCAGGACTTAAATATTTTCGTGCGCTCCTTTCAGCAACAGCATAAATCGATATATGCTCAGATGTGATTTGGCCATGCGCTTGTTGAACCTGTTATGCCAGCTTTCCACGTGATTGTTGGTACGCACTTCTTCCAAGCGCCAGTCCCACATGTTCAACGCAAACCGACCGAACCATGTAGATATAAAATACTAGGCGATCAAGCTGGAAAAATCGGCATCATCGATGAACGCTTGCTGCAACACCTGCAAGTACGTACTGTAACTTCAAGTGGGTAGCCATCAGAGTAAAAGCGATCAGCTGACGGCACCGCAACTTCAACTCTTCGTCGTTCTTGTAGCGCACGCTGAAACTCAGGCAATTTTGTGATAGAACGCTTGCGAGTAGTGAAAATAGCAATCTTAATGAAAGGCTGCAGGAAACATATCGTGAACAGAATTGATAAGGCTGATTTCAAAATCGCTGATAATTTGTTGAAGCCGACATTGATTAGGGTATAGGCCATGGGCAACCATCTTGTCCATGATCGTCGTGAACATGCGCCCGTACGTTACTTCGGATTTATCAGGAGGCAAAGCGTACAACAGAGGAAATTGCTGCCCTAACATCAAAGCATGAATCGAAAACAGCTGCGAATACAATGCGGGACAGCCCAAAAGGTTCCATCAATATACCATTATGTGGCCTCGGCGAGATGCGTGAATTGGTTTAACTGCCAAATACCAAAATACGATTCTGATCGTTGGGACCAGAGGCCGTATTCCAGAAGCGTTTTCATGTGAGTTTTTCCAGTCAGCTTGGTAGTTTCCTCAGAGGTCACAGTAAACCCTATTACAGAAACAATTCCGCTGACTGTTTTCCTGTCAGCGGGTCAAGTTTTCCAGCGAGCTAAAGCAGACAGACAAGAATTTTATTTGGACTGTGACCGATGGGGAGCCGTCTGACCAGCTAATGTTTGCTTATTTCAGATACTCATGTGAAGTGACCAGCTCCTGGAAAGTGGATGAGGGTTTAGTGGAGCAGCAAGAATGCCTGTGGGAACGCGTTGAGCAGCTGGAATTGAGGAATTGGGATATGGACTCTTGGGATCTGGAAACGATTACAGAGGCAGCAATTATTTGGATGACTGACATCTTGCGTGGCAGCTGCTCGCTCAGTGATAGTTTTTCGTTCTTTTCACGACTGCTTGAGGTGGAGCAGACGCATGGCTGTGATCGCATCTGTGATTGTTTGACTCCGTTCAAAACAGTGGCTTTTGCTTTGCTTGTAGATAATACATTTCCTCTCGATTTTTTCTCCATTTCTCTATTTTCTCTCTCCGATAGATGTAGTATACGTGCACAAACCTGACTATGGGTTTGGATTTCGCTCGAGAGGTAAGGTTTGATGACCAAGGAGGACACAACACAGCCACGCACTACAACACGCTGATTTCTGACACGGGAATGGTGCCCTAGTGTGTCGAATTTGCTCCGCGTATTCTTCCCTCGTTCTGTGCTGGAAACCAAGATCTCGGCACGACATGCGACCACGATGCACACAAGGACACAAACCAGAAAAGACAGATCACAGCCATCACATCTTGCTCAACGCTTTCTTGCTTTCCTGCTTTCTGTTCTCGAACTCGAGGCTAGGCCGCTGCTCTCGCTCGCCACTTTCAGGCGGCAGACTCGTTGGTTTTTCCGGCTTCTCGATTTTGGTCCCGCCATTTTCTTGCTCATTCTGGCTCGTTTCGCACTTTCCGCGTGGCTGGCCTCTGCTTCTCTCCTCGACGCTGAGCAGACCAGGAAGATCACGACGATCAGGCCGATGAAACCAGTCAGGAGTAGCGTGAAGCCCAAGACCATCAGGGCCAGGCCCAGTCGACCTTTCAAATCTACGCTTCGTCTGGGAGCGTCAGTTGGACAGGGAGCGAGCGTGCACGGTTCATCCTTGACTTTGCAGTGGCTGGTCAGTTGGTGGCCGTCGATCGACAAGTTCTTGAAGCCAGTTCCGCACTGATCGCGGGATCGACACGGCGCTTGGTTCAGACTCTTTTCGCATTCCGAATCGCACACTTTTGGTTCGCACGATCGATTGCTGACGTGATCTTCGCCGCAAAATACGCCCAGTGAGTAGGCCTCGAGGACGGAGACGCCCAGATTTTTGAAGCAGGCGTGGTCTCGGTCGTAATGGCAGATCGTCCTCTCTTGCGTCTCGAATCGACAATTTTGCGTGGCGGAGTGTACTTTTTCGAACAACACTGCAGCTATCGATAAAGTAGCGTCGACCAGCTCTGCGAATTCTTCGTTGCCGCCCAACGTGATGGTGTTGCCGTCCGCCAGCACCACATGCGCGAAGACGTAATGTGCTATCTCGGAGCTGCGTTTCCAGAAAGTATTCACGACGACGATGGCGGTCGAGTTAGTTCGGCGGACTTGCTCCATCAATTCCGCGTGACTGTCTTGGACTATCTGACGGAAATCATCAATGCCATGCCAGTGGAACATTTTCTGGACGAGAATGCGAGCCGTCTTGGCGTGGGGCGGAGGCGATTTGTTCAGGCAGGGATTTTGGCTGACTTGTTGACCTCGACTATTGCCAACTTCATGCAGGACAAACTTCAGTTTCCCCGTCATTGACACATCTTTTCTCACTTCGATGCCAGCAATCGCATTGTCTTTGATTGCTTGCGCGCAGACGGTGGCGCTGAAATTGCGGTCATTGTTGAGGAAATATTTGGCGATGGTGAGAAGGAATGTGGACAGTTGGTCCAGCGAGTCCAGGTCCAATGGTTCCGTCAAATAGACTTCAATGTCGACGTGGATGACGTCCGGCGATTCAGACACGCTCTCCTTCAAAGACTGCGCGCTAACGACTGCAACTGAACTGACCAACAAGACGAGCGTCACGACGCGCATGGCCTCAGCTCTCAGCAACCCGACCGACTGGAGCAGCACCACGTGCACAAATGATAGTCCCTAAGTCCTCAGATATTGGCACGTCGTCATGCACTGTACTGTACACTACATATATGTACAATGTGTGACCAGCATCTGGCGAACAGGAGTAATCGACACGCCCCCCTGGCTGGGAGACATCAGCCACTCGGGCCGATGTTTCTGGGGCAGGTATAGTCGCGAGGCTTGCCTGCCTCCAGTCGAAATTTTTTGCCCAGAAACTTCGGTTTCGACCACTGTACTGCTGCCGCCTGGGTGCGCTGGTTACAAGCGTCACGTGGCTGTGGCGTGATCTTCGCCATTCAGACGCTGGTTATAAAAAAGTCTGGTGTCCTAGTCTCAGAATCTGCATTTCATCATGGGGTCGTAGAGTAAGTTCGCTCTTACTGGCCAATTTTGACTCGCAGCGGGATAAAGTGAAGAGTGCTTCTTCAGCATGCCACGGCAGACCTTTGACATTACGCCACTGTTTGCGACCGCAACGAAATCGGGAATCATATTCTTACTGTAATTACTGGACACTGAGGTTTTGAGAGTTTTAGTTTCGTCGCTTCAGACACGATACAGCTACAATTTTGCCAATTTGAACGAGTCGCTACAACACCTGACACTGCGGCGAAAATAGCATGAAAAGCAACTAATTCAAAAATTGTCAGAAGGCAGAATACGAAAGCTCAACGTCTCTAAAAAACCAAATTTTTCTTCTGCGCGACGCCCAGCTGGTGCTGTAGGCCAATCAATGTTTTCCTCCCCTTCCGTCTTCGCCTTTTGAATATGAAATCGTGTATTCTAAAACTCAAATGGTGGCACAGATTTTGATCAAAAGGCAGGATTTGATTTGGTTGATTTTGGGGAGGATCTTTGGACAAACTAAAAAACTGACGATTACGAAATCGTTTTTCATTATTGTGTGTCTGCATGGAGTATCACCTGGCCAGCAAGTGCCCACAGCATCTCGGCTTTCTTGCCGCCGCTGTCGCTTGCCGCTTTCGCGTCGAACTTAACCACGGTAGGTCCACCTTCCCTCTGCAGGACACGGATCCATAACCAAGCAGGTCACCCGTCGACTAGATGTTTCACGGTTTTGGTACCGTAGCTGGCCGCCGTTTGCCAGTTGGTAATTACCCCTTTCAGTTGAGGTACGTCTCGACCTCGAGCCTTCGCTTCTAGCGATGCGCTTGATGGGAAATTTTTGTCTCGGTGGTGGGGTAACCGCTGCCTGCGCACAGTGATGTGACTGAATTGCATCTGCGTCAGGTCCTGGGCCTTGCTCGACGACGCTATAGAGCGTAGAGTCGAGTGTGCAAACTTTGAGGTAGTCGGTGTGGGTTCATGCTATGAAGGACTGGTCTAGAACAGAGGACGTTTAGTCGGCATCAGCAGGATGCTGTATACACAGTGTATGCTGCGCTATTCCATACACAGCAGCGCTGTATATGCGCTGGAGAGGACATTGAAACTTTGATCGAAGACGTACAACAGGGGGTTTAATGGAGCCTAGTTGATCATCTCTGCTCAGGTCAGCCTAAGCCGCTGCCATCTGCTGCTTTTGTCATTGATTGCCTGCCACGTTCTACAATGAGCACTTCTTGCTGTGATCTGTCGACGTGGAATAAGCCTGATTGGCAGGAAAGTGCAATTCTCATTTCACGCCAGTTCACATGCACTAAATGGGAAAAGCTTATCAATCGGGTCAAAAACCTAGTCAATCGTTGCGTATAATTCAATGATTTCCCACCTAGAGATAGCTCGGGATCCCGATCCGCTGCCGATGCCTACACGCCTTTCACTGTTGCCACCCAGGCGGCTGCAGCCTCTCTCATGAGAACTGCAATTTGTGCAGGCAGGGCAGGGCAGGCTAGCTGACGTAGGGAACAAGAAGAGGCAGGATGGATTGCGGTGAGGAAAACATGGCAGGTACCTACTGGTCTGCTACCTCTAAATTGTCTTCTTTTCAAAACGTGGCCAGAAGTTGTTGCTTTTCCGTTTTCTCTTTCGTGCTTGGTTGTGTTTATGGCGATCAGCCGCGGTCTGGCTCATGCATGATACAAATGCGCTGATATAATCATCACGACACACCATTATCGAGAATTTCTAACCATGAACCGCTTCGCAAATGAGCTAAAGACGATGAACAATGAGCAAATGCGTGTGTCAAGCGTGGCTGCCGGCCACAACCAGTCGCTGCAAATTTTATGCTGTTTGAATCGAAGGCATGCATTAAATTTCGAGGCCGATTATGGAACCTCATTAAAGGTGTCTCTGAATCACATCGTCAGAAAGTAATCCAAGGGCCTCCTGACTACTGTATCTCAGCTCGCGAAACGCTTTGCGAATGCGCGGTATCATTAGTCAAGGTGTGTCAGTGGCAATGAAGTGGTAGCGTCTGATCATGCACAATTGAGTGACATGATTGCTTCCCTTGGACTGCACGAAATTCAGGGTGGGCATCTGAGAGGCCAAAAAATTTCAATGGTTGTAAAACGAGTGCGTGCAGACAGATATTTTACTGGCAATCGTCACCTCTGTTTCTTGCTCATTTTAAGTCAAAAAATTGCATTCTTGCATCTCTTATTAGCTTTTATGACTTTCAATCACTTTTTCACTTTATCGAAACGATTCGGTTTCGGCTCAGCGATTTCTCCCCACAAACTGCATGTCACATGAGGGACGTACTTCGAGCCTTGTATGCACTTGAATGCTGCCCCGAATGGACGCACATTGCGCAAACCTATTTCAATCCGAGCTGTGCTTGGAGAATGAGCATCTTCATAATATTTCTCCGAATATCCACACTCGCACCAGAATCGGGCCTGGGCGAGAAAGAAGAGCTGGTCGCCAGTGTAGCTGTGCATGTTCGGCAACGGTGGATCCTCGCCGTGCAGCAGAGTCGCGAACTTGTAGGCCAAATAGGCGACTTTGAAACCAGCCGCATCAGCCACGTTTTCCGCCAGTGTTCTCTCTCCTTGCACGCAAAACTTACGATCCTTGGTGCAAAAATGGCTGAACTGTTTCTCCAGACATTCGAGGTCCTTGGTGTAGGATTTCATAGCCGCCTCTTTTATCGGGGGCCGTCCGTCCTTAACTGGTAGTTTTATATTGTTTGAATCAAAGGCATGCATTAATTCGTGGCTAATCATGAAACCTTAAATTAAACGCTTTTCCACTACATTGTCGGACACTCGCTCCTTTTTGACTTACCTAGTCCTCCATATTGCACAGCCAATGGATAATGAATATCAAAGAGGGGTGGAAAAGTATTTGCTGCAAAAGAGGTCAGTTAAAGACGAGGTGCACTGAAGAATCGATGTCGCAATATGAAGCAAAAAGTATGATATAGCATCTCTTTCAACACCCATGTTTTAGTTGGGATGGGGGTGGGTGGTCAAAAATTTTGGACCCAGTCGACTTTTTTGACCCCCTTTTTTATGTGCTCCATCAAAAGTACTCACAAAACTGATTGTCTTTTTAGTAAAATTGAGTGAAATTTTTTCCAAATGCCTATATATGGATATATAGCACATTATAAGTAAAAAGTGGTCACTCTTGGTCAAAAAATCGTATCACTTGTTAATTTTTGGGCCTTGAATAATTAAAAATACAGAAATGACCGCTACATTTTGAGGAATCTGAATCTTTTTTTAAAATTTGCCTAGATAAAACCGTTAATGAGATATTTAACAAAAAAGTCACAAAATCCGTCCATGATCAGTCACAAAATCGATTATGGGCAAATCATGAAAAAAGTCCAACCCTGTTTTTTTGACTGAAATAGTATCCTAGGGCCACTGCATCACAAAACAGCTCGAAATTTCGCCCTACGACCATAGATGTGAGATAACTGAACCCCATTTAGGCAATTTTACCCATAACTTATCAATAATTTTAGCTGTTGATCAGGTGCTCTGATCAGTAATAGCCTTTCTTGTAGCCCTTGAGAAATGCTTTCAAATAGTTTTTATCGCGTCAGAATTCGTTGATTTTCACTCGAGATATTGAAGAGAACTTAAATTCGGAAAGAGTGCCTGCAGTGCCATGCACCTTTTGAATTTCGCGCCCGCGTGCTGCTTATGACATGAAAGCGGCTTTGGCTGCTTCTTCTGGAAGTCAAAAGTAAATTTATAACTTCTCTTATTTTTTATGAAAGGCAGATACTCTAGCACAAAATTAGACCGGCGCGTAGTGAAAACGTGAAAAAGTTATGAATCAGCTGGCGATTCCCAGAGTAAGCAGCCGAAGCCGCTTTAATGTCATAAGCGGCACGCTGGCGGGAAATTTAAAAGGTGCGTACTGCAGGCCTCCTTCCAAATTTGAGTTTTCTTCAATATCTTGGGTAAAATTCATAAATGTTGGTCATGGTGGTCAAATGGTGACGTAAATGGCGGTGATGTTATTATTATTGCACAGAATAAGTAATAAGCTTTTATGGCCAGATATACCCAAAAACAGTTCTTCATATTCACGGATGAAATGTGGT
Organism: Mesodorylaimus sp. YZB2_4; assembly: GCA_030248295.1. Classification (NCBI taxonomy): domain Eukaryota; kingdom Metazoa; phylum Nematoda; class Enoplea; order Dorylaimida; family Dorylaimidae; genus Mesodorylaimus; species Mesodorylaimus sp. YZB2_4. Next base: position 469,147 of record JASANH010000167.1, on the reverse strand, counting down.
TGTGCTCCCAATGAGATCTGTCAGAAATTATTCGAGTCTTGCTCAGACTATGAGGTCCCACTCAGTCATCAAATGCTAAAAACCATTAATTAAGGCAGAAAATTTGCTCGTACTCACATCTTACCTGCCTGACATTCTTGGAAATTACGCCCTGGGAAACCTGGGAGTGTGCGGTAATGCATGCATGTAAAAAAATTCTGCAAAACCTGAATTTCAGAGCAGATGCAACTGTTTATACAAGAAACTTGCAAAATTGCAGTATTTCTATCCTTTTGACCCAATCCCAAAAGTGACCCGACCCGAAATGTAGCTGACTGGAAGTGGGCGCTACTTGTATTGCATAAATGAAAGGATGAGCCTGCTCGTAAACACCAGTTATGCCAGACCACCATGGTTCCAGGATCTGTGGCTACTTACGAGGCTCAATGTAAAGTCTGGGGCCGCGGTTTATTTTTCGGGACAAATCAAGGTAATTGGCATTGAGATTAAATGATGGGTAGGGGTCCTTCCCCGTGTTAGGCTCGTTTACATAAGTCCCAGCCATCAAACTTTGAATTTTGTCGTCGAACAGGTTTTGTCGAATGAAAACGCCGTTTATGTTTGGGTTGGTCTTGTGCTCAGGAGATGGGGTGCGTTTGTTCAGTTCAATTTCGTCGTCCAGCCAGAGGGGATATCTGTGTAAATCTTTATTTCATCGACCTTCTGCTGCACTCTTTCCCGGTCTTCCCCATCCGTCGACCGTGTTGAACAGAAAACGGAAGGCGGAGAAAATATTTCTCATAAATTGCAGAAGGTAGCCGTCCATTTGTGTCGCGGTTCGATTAAAGTGATCCATGTAGATTCTGCTGACTGCTGATGCGTAATTTTTGGCCTTCAGAGAAAGAAAAGCAGAGAAAAATTAGAACATATACTTGAAAGCGTTCGAATTGGATGGTAAGGTTTATTAATTGCTGCATTCTTAGATTTTGATTTCTCTCGATGATTTTACGTTAGCTGATTGAGTCTCTGCAATCTTTGTCCATTTCATTTATAAAAAGATAATTGCATTCCCCAAGCTCTCTGACCTACACTGTGAAAACCTAAAACCTCTCCTGCTTGCATCTTTTTGAATTGATTGGTGTCTTCCTGGTTAGACCCTCTATACACTCATATTACTGGCTTCTAGGGTCGACCGTACCGGCCGTACCGTACCGCCATACCGAGTTTTATAATATTTCATGTGTAATTTAACGCTCGCGTACATTCAGTCGCTTTAAAGTGGCCAATTTTTATGAAGAAAAATATATCTAGCAACAGTTGGTTTGTAATCCCAAAATATTGTTAGATAACCGACTCTAAAAAAGTGAGCAGAATTTCAAGCATTTACTCGCAGCGCAGAGCAGCTTATAATCCTGATGCTAGTAGGCCAACTTCGGGACTGTGAATCTTATAAATTCTACCAAGCGCTGCTGAAAATGCTGCTTTCTGAACTAAAATGTGGTCATTCATCGAGTCGCTGTTGCTGCATTCAAGGCGCCTGCCATGCTGTGGTTTCGTACATGAAAGACTAAAGTCCTTGCCTTCAATTTTTTTAGGCGCTGGTTCGGGAACCCAACCCTGATCAAATTTCGACAGATCGTTTCTGCAATGTTCTCTCATTCATCCCACTCAAAAATTTTGTCGGCATCTTTGCGCAAGACATCGAAACAGGAGGCTTCTGGATCTACCACAGTGTGAGCATGGTCGTGGCACAGATTTATACCACGGTCTCATATCATTGGAGATGTAGATCATGAGTTTAAGGACCCTGAGCCTATAGGTGCAGTAGCATGATAGAGCCAAAGGATTTCTGGTAATCTGCGATATCAAAGAAGTGGAGACCGCACTGAAGTCAAGGATTTCGGGCTTTTATCCATACTTCATTGATGTTCTTTGTTGCAATATCTTGATGATAATCAAACTGTTTACAAAGATGAAGTAGGTGAATATACATAATAGTATGACAAGTTTCGAGATGCACACCAGAGTTAGAAAGCCTTTACTTAAAATGTCCATAAGATCTTTTGAAAAAAATTTTCAAATTTTTTTCGGTCAAGGTGGAGGTTTTTATTAGTACGGTACAGTACGGTACGGCCGTACCAGGCCCCAGGTACGGGTACGGTAAAAAAAAAGTACGGTCGACCTTGGACTGGTTTTGAGTATATCAAGGTACATCAAGTTGTGCCAGGTTCATTTTCAGCACCCACTTTTTGTATTCGTTTCCTTAGTTCGCCGTTCCTCATTTCCGTTTTTCCACATTGTTATCACTGACAAAACTGCATATATTTTTGTCCCAAACTAGTATCTGGCCCAGGACAAGACAAGGGCCTTCCGTAAAGGATATTCACAAAAAATGCGTTGTTTTGACTCACCACCCTCTATTCACTTCCCATCCATTGTGACCCTGACCTTCTGCTAAAAGTTGACGTTGTTCAGCCCCCACCCCCCCCTCCCTAAAGCATTAGCTCTCAATTAGCATTGCTTCCAGCATCGATGTGTATGTTCTGTGATAGATATGTAAACGATTCGTGTAGTTGATCTCGCTGAATCGCTCTTCCATTTTGTTATGCGCATACAAAGTGCACACTCCAGTGTCATTATAGTCGGATACAGGCTTACCGATTTTAAAAAACAGTCCACTTTTGGTGTTTCACTCGCATTATCGTTGTTGTGAGCCCAAACTCCGAATATTGCTAGCGAACGGATAGTGCTCAAGTTATGACGCTGAATCACTTTCCCCAGTTCCTCGAAAGTCTTCAGGTCATTTTGAGGGATGTAAACTTGCACTTTTGACAAAAACTTGTTCAGATTAGCGCCCGGAATCAAACCTTTCATCATCGCTTCGAAATTAAAGTTTGGATAGGCCGAGGACACATTGCTGTCGATATGGACTAATTCAGAATTGGGCGAAAAAGTTATTATTGGGATATCTATTAAATCAGCGCACAGATTTTTTATCTGCGCATACCATTCTGCCACCCTCTCATGAAAAACTGTTGTGTTTAATCCAAACTGCGCTGACAAACTCTTAGTTGACTCAGCGAATTCATGTAAACTCTTAGTTGACTTCTTGCACACATGGAAGCCCTTTGAATCGGCAGCAAACGTCAAATATGGACCCTCAGAAGGAATCACGTCCAAGAATAATTCTAAGCCAAAGTTGCGTTCTAGGGAGCCAAAAAGCTTCCAGGCTTCAGCTGCGTTCGGGGTCTGAGCAACAGAAGAGTTTGCTAGCCAAGGCAGTTCGCCGATCCAATTCACAGCTGCATCGTAAGCGTACGGCATCCAGTCGCTATTCTTGGCGTTCACGCACTGGTCGTAGTAAATCTTCAGGTTCTTCTTATAAGCTGGCAAATCGGTAGATGTCAGAGAAATAGTTTCGATCAATTCAATCGCTAAATTGTGATAGCTTGCTTGTTTTCTGTCAAGTGTTGAATCGTATTCTTTATTTGGATCCCAGTCGTTACTGCCGCACACGTGATCGAAAAAGTTTTCGCAAGGATTGGCGCTTTTGTTCAATCCTTTTAATAAATAGTCCGATGCGCGCTGATATGCCGGCGCGTCATAACGGAAGGTGTGGGTATGAGTTGCAGGCATTAAACACAAAAAGGCGAGCCAATGATATCACATGGCCAACAAATTGCAGGTAGCCCTTTGATAATCGCTTTCTCGAAGTATACTGTAGTATACAAGTTTAGTTCTCTCAGAAAAGTATTAGTTTTTTGAAGGGGAAACTTTTTTTAGAAGACGATTGTATCAGACTGACGGCTTGAGTCCGATTTGTGCGATTCATATTGAGAAGCAGCTCTTAGAGTGCAAATATGAAAAGGGATAAAGCCTAAGAATTTGAATGAAGCCAGTCCTGCTGCCGAACTCATACTTTTACAACTCATTTTGTATCCTACTTTTTTATTTCTTTTTGCCACATTCATTATATTCTAATGCCATATGGTTTTATTGGAGAAAATGTTATCACCTTGCTTAGGGAACAAATACCAGGGCATGTTCTGTATATTCGTATATAGAGTATAAAATCTGCATTGAACTCATAAGTTGTCATACTGTAACAAGTAACCAAAAAGCGTTGTCCAGTGAATTGTTAGCTATTTTCAGCCATTCTGCTCAAAAAGATCTTACTACTGACTTTGGAGTGAAGAATCACAGTTTGAGGGGATACTCGCCAGTTGTGCTTCACTTTTGAGCTACATGTTTTCTGATGTCAGAGTAGCAAAAAGCGCGAGGAACCATTGGTTAGGGAGAATGCTGCAGCATCGAAATTGTCATGTCATACTTTATCCATTGCCGCGCCACTCAGCGCACTCAAGAACCAAGGAACACGTTTTTGACAATCAATGTTTTTTACCCAACCGGGAGTCGAACCCATCCCAGCGTGAGAGGCAGGCGCCTTAACCTGGGCCGCGAAACGGGCTTCAGCTTACTGATACTGATAAAAAATTAGTCAATGGTGAGCAGCGTGGTTTTATTTGCGTCCCATTATGATACTGGGCGAGAAGGGAGGAACCATCCGGACTGGTGTTCGAGAAACAGTATCCTGATTCTTTACTCGTTCGGCGTCTGCGACTTGACAGTACCTGGCGAGTTAGCGATTCATAGAGTAATAGGTTTCATGAAGCTAGTATTGAGGGGAAAGGCGATCGAAGTTCCCACTGATAAGATGTCTATGCGCTGTTAGACATTTTCCTTGTTCCGAATAGTTTGTTGGACCTGTTCTTCTGCTGTAGATACTTTGCCTTCTTCGGTTCGTCTGTCGTGAGCGCAGTTTGTGGTCTAGTGCGTGCGTACAATAGTCTCGCCTAATGATTCATGCAAAACTGTGAGCCAAGCGCCAAAAAATGATTGACTGGCTGCTATCGAGTTATAACCCTCCCCCATGACTCCCCTCTCAAAAAAAATGGCCGGGCTTTTCAGCCATACCCCTCGCCCTTCTGAGAGGATAATGCCCAGAGTCATAAAGTCCTCTTTATTGGATGAACTGAGGAAATTGGAGCCCGGAACAATCCTGTGTAATAATCGTGGAATTTCATTCCATCATGTGTGCCATGACCATTACATTCTTGAGAAGCTTTGAGAAGGATGGAAAAATGGAAACGTACAAAACCTAAAAATTAACATGAAATGGTTCAGTCTAGGTTTCTAAGTTTCATCCAGCTTATAATGGTGCATGCACTAGACTGCTGCAGTTTTCTTTTTATAGTCTCTGATTTTGATAAAAAGTTACAGTACGCTTATAAACAATGTCAAGCTTTGCAAACAACCGGCTAGCAGGAGCTGCGTTTTGCGGAAATCTACAACTCTTTAACTCCTTTTAAGCTTAGCGGAATAGGTAACCGTTGAATGTAAAATAGGGGCTTGAATAATACGTTTTTACAACAGAGAACATACATTTTTATTTTACATTTTATGTATTTAGCAGCTGATTGTGCAAGCAAGGATGATTCTTCTTCTCTCGCTGTACGTTATTCATGCCCTTTATTCCTTGACTACAGTTTTCCGAAAGTCTCCATGGAAAAAATGGACGCATGTACATAAAAAGCTGGACCTCTCGAGTGAAAAAGCAACACCGGACTGTAACGCTAGCCGAAACTTTGACAAACTTTGGAAACAGATAGTAAGCGCTGACCACTCCTGACCAGTTGGCCAGACGCCTCTAATATTTTGCACAGAGCTTTCTTGCGCATTTAGGAAATATCACAATTTTTTGTTTTCCAAAGTTCGACATGACCGTTGGCGATGTCCCCTTGTAAGCTGACGGAAACGATAAGTCATCGTCCGAAAATGTTTGACATTGCAGATTTGCAATATCACCCTTCGCTTTAATCACCAACATCAAGATTTGCATTATTAACGATTTGCAACATCAACTTGAATCCTGCACTGGGCGTTGCACTCTGAAGAGTTCTTGATGACATTTTGATACCTAGGTCTTCAAATTCACTAAACTGCTTCTTATTCTGACGAGCTCGTCAACTTTTGACAGGCCACCTATAGCTAATAGTGGACAAGCGGTATCAAGCAAAGCCTATGTCCGCCCATTTCCAACCAAAAATCCATAATTTTTAATCCAAGTATTCACGTTATAAGCCATTAGAGTATCATCCATCCCATATGCATATCCAATCACAAAAATCCTTGTGCCCCTCTCCAAATGACCATCACATAATCCATCAAGTATAAAATGATTTTGTCACATGTTCCCAGATATTTACAGACATGCTTCACCTTCACGCACGAGACTGACCTCGGATAAGTGCTTGCGAGGTACTCAGGAAAAGGCCAGTATCACAAAAGGACACCCTCGAGACTGCAGCAAAAAATGCCCTCCAGCAGTCAAATCATAGTTTGATCAGGGCGAAACAAAAAAGGAGGTTAGTTTTTGCAGAAAAATACTTTAAAAAATGCAAAACCGAACCGACTGCCAGGACCTACTGGCAAGAAAATGATAATAAATTTACCACTTGAAAAGGCAACACCCCGCAAAAAACAATCCAGCCTTTTCAATCCATCAAAAACCTGGCTATCCAAATATGCAATCTGATTGGCTATTCTACTGTAAGCCACGCCCACCGAAGCCACGCCCAAACTACAAAATCCAAGATTCATTAATTAAAATTGGCAGCAAACGATAATTTTTTGAAAAATTCAAGCTTTGATTTGTTTCTTTTTGTGCACTTCGGCTAATAAACCCTTCAAATATGCAATTTCCGAGGCCAAATTGTTCTTTTGTGTTTTCAAATCTTCGTTACGTTGCAACAGCGAATTCAATTCTTCTCCAGTGTTCGCCCGCTCGGCTCGTTTCTTTAATCGATATCTCAAAGCGGCTTCGCGATTTTGATGACGTTTCTTTTGTTTGGCCACTTCTCGTTTTGGTGTACTTTTAGGGTATTGATTATCATTATCGATCGATATCGATGATTTTTTGATGATCAATTTCAATTCGTGTCTATCGATCGATTTTTGCGATTTGATCACCATCGATTGATCGATTTGGAAATCTTGCGCCAATGGACGGTAAGAATCCATCGATTGATCACTGTCTATCGGGAAGCCGTATTGGCCATTCGATACTGAGCCAGTCGATGAGACAGTGTGCTCCCACGAATCACCCATCGATGACCCCTGATTACTGTGATCACTGGCCGATGGCGAGAACACGGCTGGACTGTCCCGTCTGGAACTAATTTCTTCAGCTTCACGATATATTTCTTCCAAAATTTGATTCTTGTCCAAAACGGGTACACCAGCCTGTTCTTGACCGAAATTTGTGACCGCAACGTAATTGGCATCAAAAATCGATTGTTGGTTAGTAGCGATCGATGCATTGGAATTGGGCACGATATCGAGCAGATCATCAACTGTACGAAATCTTTCACTTTCCGAAACCAGATGTTCCAAAATTGTCACATCCGCCGTTTGGGCCACCCAATTGGCTGTTGGATCTTAAAATACAGCGTGTCATATTTAGAGTGGAAACAGCCTCCATTCGGTTAGATTGCTCGCAATGGCTTTTTTAGGTTGAATGCTACTATCTGATTGGCTATCGAGATGAAACAGTATTCCCAACCCACTTAAAGCAATTAAGTGGGTGAGAAATTATGCATAGAAATTCCCTTTTGGAAAAGTGGCCCATCTTAGCAAGGCAGCCGCCGAAATTGTGCTCTGTGTGCAAGAAAACAATGCCATCTGTTTAATTCAAAGGGTGAGGAATACGTGCACAATCAATGACAAAATGGGCGGGGCATGTGTGCAGAGAGCCAATGAGAATTAAAGGCGAGACAATCTGGCTCCAAGCGGGCGGGGCTTCTGCGAACACACCCAATCAGAATGCAAGGTGAGACAATCAGGCTCCAAGTGGGCGGGGCATGTGCGCAGACAGCCAATCAGAACGCAAGGTTAGACAAATGGACGTGGACAGTTAAACCGATCCACGTTTAAAGCAAGTTTCACTCACCCCGAACGTGCTTACCTGCCAATTCGCTGTATTGTTGTTGAGGAAATTGCACAGAAGAGCTCAAATTATGTTGTTCCGCAAAACCATTTTCAACGATTCCATTAGATTTGGCCGAAGAAAAACTGCCATTATCCGAAGTAAGATAAGTTGATAAGGGTTGCTGATAATATTGATACTGGTCACTATTGTATTGCCCCTGACTAATACCACCACCACTGCCATTGTTCACCCCGATCGAACAATGATTACTGCTGGTTTGGTCAACATCGACAACAAACACACCACTGGGATTCCTGAAAAAGTGGCAATATATAGTCCGTGTTCGATACCCACCCATGGTAAAACTTTTTTATTTTTTTAAACTTACTGGAGGATGTCGACCGTCAAACCGTTGAAGGTCTCTTCCGACATTAGATCCTCCAACCGAATTGGCGAATCCAGCAGTGTCGGAACGACCATAAATTCTTCTTCCTCCTTGGTAAAGAGTAGTAAATCCATTTCTTCTTCCGTCAACATGAACTCCTCCTCCTTGACCACCATTGTTGGCCGAACTTGTTCCATTCGATTGTTGATAATCGTAGAATGAGGCTGGTGAATATTGGACTTGTGTTTGTGATGGCCACCGCCACGACTCGGTTTGCGATTGATATTGGCAAGAGGGACGATAATCCGAGGATGCGCTTGTCGTTAGGACCGCTTCGGCCGGGTAAGAAAACTCCGAGGGGAACAACATGGCTGCAAGCCTGCAGAAGAATCGATGCGGTTACAGTAGGACACCGATTACGTTGCGGTCCCAAAATTCAATTTCGCAATAGTTCATGACATATAAGATTAATATAAAAGGGCTTCTTTGAATATAATTTTTCCCCCCTACTGGTGATAGCAGAATGGCATGTGTCAGAGCTCACTTCAGAAATATTTTGCAGCATAAAAGTGCGTGGCAGTAACTAGCATTAAGAGACTGATAAAAGTCGTTTTTCCACATGGCTCGGATTGAAATTTGAATAATGTGAAAAAGATTGAAAAATTTTAACCTTGAGCAGGAATCGAACCAACAATAAACTGGTGACCCCGAGGATGCGGGTTCGATTTCCTCGAAGGGAAGTTTTTTTATTTTGTCACTACAATATTTTTATATAAGCGATTACAGTATGGGTTTCAATAGTTTTTTAAAAATTTGAAAATTCACAGATAGCGTGCGTGTCTTTTCTGATTAAATTGATTTATGCACAGTAAACTTCTTATATATATGCTCTTTGGTTTTTTTTTTTTTTTTGGGGGATTTTTTCAGTTTTTTGTTTTCAATTCGTGCGTAAAAATGTAAGTAACCGCAAGTTATAACTTGAGAATTATTCATGATTTCTCAGCTTAATTTCATAAGCATTCACGAATTTATAGCTGAGGTCGGTGGTATATATATATATAAATATATATACATAAATGATATATTATAATATATAACTGTATACCTTATTGCACATCATGTATAAGCAGTATAAGCCAGTAATTGCCTTTTTTACGAAGTGCCAGATTATACAGCGGCTACAATAAGATTCTAAAGCTCACAGATTCTGTGAGCCGTGTCAAAATAAATTGGTATAATCACAGTAAGCTTCTTATTACATAATTCAGGGGCACAAATCGAAACTAAAATATGATGAGCGACTTAAAAAATTTTAGCAAATGGAAAATACCCACCTCTCAATTGTTTAATCGAGCCGTATAAAAATATTACTACTGTAAGTTATAACCTATGAATCGTTATTTATGATTACTGCAGTTTGAATTCTATAACATACAATTGAGTGTCGCAAAATATATAACTGATATTAGTTATATATATGGCTGGGAGACATATTATAATATATAGCTGTATACTATATTAGACATCATACATACATATATGACCGGTATAAACTAGTATCGCCTGTTTGAGGAAGCACAAGATTATACAGCGGTTACAGTAAGACAAGTTTTATACAAGTAAGTTTCTTAGACAAGAATACCTTCTTCTTAATTTTCCAGATCGTATTTACAAATTTTTTGACACCTCCCTGATTCTCAGTATCGGTTTCTATGCGGTCGCAAAAACAGCATGTCGAAGTCTTTTTGAAAACAGGAACTTTTTTATTTTTCCTGTTTCAAGTTCAAACTAAAAAATTCAAAAAAGACTTACTCCATTTTGAATTCTTTGTGCAAGTGCGCACGGAAAAAATCCGCGGCTAAGTTGAAAAATATAATTGAAGAAAAATTAAAGAAAAAATCCAATAAATTGGACTTTGATGCCGCTCGCTTTGACAAAGCGTTGGGGGATATTAGAAGGACGACATCCTTCCACAGAGTACTTTAAATAGTTGTTATCACTCGATTCTTTCCTTATCAAACTCTTATTCGTAAGCTGGAACACTTTTCAACGCGATCCACGTCCCAACGGGGCCCAAGTCTGTTGAGAGTACGAGAGAGCGAGAACCAAATACGTCTGTTTGCCGAGCGTGCAATCTACGTCAATTGGTCTCGTCAGTCACACGGCTTCGTGCCTGGAATGGGTTCTAGTTCAGCACGAGCTCAACGCCCTCTCATTGGTCCTCGGCCTCGTGCACGTGCCCACTGCGGGGGGGGCGATTGCATCAGCCACTCCAGGCCAGGTATACGGCCCCCACCAGCTCGCCCACGCCTGCTACTCTGCTCGCTGCTCGTTCGTCGGTGAGCTTGAAGCTAAAGCAACAAGCACAGCGGCTGTTCAACAACGGGGGGGGGGGCGGCCTAATTCTAAAAATGCACTCGAACGCACCCTTGGTTGTTGATAGATGATGGTAGAATTGAATGTGGACAGGGCGGGGGTACAAAGTACACATTTTATGTCGGCTGACTGGGCTGCTTTGGTGGAATGGGATACTGATGGGGAAATAGTGGCATGGGGAGACGTGTTTTTCACTCTACTTAACCATTCTGGCGCCACAAATTTTTAGGCCTCATCTATTCGCATGCCAGTCGAACGGGGTGAATTTTAGTGCCAAAAATGTGACATGGCGAGTCGGCCTAAACCAGTGTTGGATGGAAAAAAGTGGAAAATTAGTATTTGAAAAACAGTTAGTCACTAGTTTGGAAAGGACAGATCGAGAACAATCTGTCATTTCCACGAGGTTCAGTTCGACGATCCACACTGCAGCACCAAACGTTTATGTGCACTCGAGGGTGGGCACACTGCATAAAAGTGATTTACCCGACCGCGAGTCGAACCCTCGCCCGTTATTGCGCACATGGCGTCAGGTAGACACCTAACCAATCCAAGAGCCCAGTGGATCCAAAAAAGGTTCGATACTCACTTTTATTTGTGCCATCACATTACAACTATTGCACTGTAGCTTTACACTAGTACAGTACACGCTGTGCCTGCGTTCTGCTGTCCACTCTCCTCTCTGCGTTCTGATATTTCATCTAAGACATCATTTTACGCATGCAAATGTCATTTTTAACAAAAGCATCGTCGAAATGCAATTTCATGCATCGAAACATTCTCCCAATTATCGGAAAATAAATAGGGATCCTAAACTTGAAGATTTGAAATATGGCCAGCTGCTTATGACATTCTCCTGAATGCAACAGATGTGCGCGAAACTACACATGCGTATTTATCACTCGCTTAATATTTTCACTTCGCTCTAGACAGAGGCAAAAAATAATTTATCGACGCGCTCTAAAAAATCTCAATTTTTGCAGACACGAGAAATTCATTTTATCTTTTTAAAGCTGTTTAAACTCTTCGCAGCTTTTTTAAAAAGGTGATATATACGCGTGTATCCTGAACCACTCCTCTTGGCACGATGCCTTGACTCATCTTCTAGCTCGGCCTGGCTTCGTCATCCAGCTGCAAGTGACTAGTCGTCTGGTAGAGTCTGTGTATTCGTTTGCATTTGACATTTCTGTTCAGTGAAGAGCTAGTTTTTGTGAATTTCTCTTTCCAATTTTTGTCTTTGCCCCCCCCCCCCCCCAGTGAAAATTCCAACCATCATTCTTCTCCCTCCGTTTTCCGCAAGACATCGTAAGATTTTGTTTTTATGCTATTTGTTTATCTGGTCTGTTTAAAATAAATTTTTTCAGATCATGTCTCGCAATAAAATCGACTGGCTCGATCGATCGATTGTGATCACCATATTTGCTATTCTCTGGTGCTCTTTGTCGAATGTGGACAGCTATCCATTGGGGACTAAAGATAATGACAGGGCGAGTAAGTGCAGTTTTGATGTTTCATATTAGTTTTATTGGCTGATTTTGCCGTCGATTCTTTATTAAGCTGTCTGTCACCTACGACTTTAAAAGGATTTCATGTTCACTCTGATGGGACTAGGACATTCTGGTCTGACATATCACGCCATAAAGCTGTAAAAGGCAATTTTTGTGGTCCAGTGCGGCCCCATATAATTTTATGCTCGTTGATTCTCCCTGCATGCACACCAGCCTGCACCCTTGCCTGTCCTGGTGGGGTGGCCTTCTGGTAATGAATGCACGGTGGTCCCTGTTTGATTGCACTAACACCCTTTTTTGTCCTCCTTGTGTGCACAGGGGGTGCCTGAAAATAAGCGAGTAGAAAAGTGTTAGATTCGAGATATTGATTAAGGAAACCTAAAGAAGCGGCGGAAAATCAATGAAAAGAGGGAGGGAAGGAAGGAAATGGTTGTCTTAGATTAGCCTCCAGGGACCGACCGAGGGGGATCGATCCTAAATGATGGAATGTCCTAGTGTACACAGAAGCTTAGAGAGTTTTTCTGACAGCATCTTATTTAATTGGATTTGTCTACAATTTTCTTGCGGATTCTACTTTTTTGTAATCAGAGGTTTGTGAGGTTACAAGAAATGAATTTATCGCATGCCTTTTGTTGTTAGGTCCGACTTCGCAAGCAAACGTGTCCACATCGCCCATATTCGTCGTGTTGGCAGTGGCAGCATCGATTTGCGCTGTTGCCATTGTGGCCATGTGCACTTGCTGTTACGACGCCTTATTCTCGCCCAAGGTGAGTCGAGTGCTGATCAGGGTGGTCAGCTATCGCCCATTGCTGGCCACCCGTTATCATCGTACAGCTGTGCCTGCCCAATCGCCAATTCCCTCACCGTCAGGCGTACCGTAGATGTGAAATTTCATGGGGTGGGGGGGGGGGGGGGGGGGTTAGTGTCTGAAGAGGTGAGACTAGGGGTAGAGCATGCTGTTGTTGAGGGGGACTACTGTTTCCTGTTGGGCATCTGTTAAAAGGGGTTGAACCCTGCTCGGTGGAGGGCCTGCTGTTTTCTGTGTTGTGTGATAGAAGGTGCAAACATTCAGTGGGACGCGTGCATGCATGCGGTCTTGTATGCTGTCGCAGCTACTGGCTTAATGCCCTGTATTGGTAAGATGAGAGACCGGCCTGGTTGATGGGGTCTGAAGCATCACCGCGACGGGGTTCTCTTTGCTGGAGAGGGAAGGAGACTTTATCGCATCTGTTCCAGCAGAGGACGGATAGGGCCTATAAGTACTGTGCGTTGGTTTAAGGGCGACACATCGGACACCCTGCCGCGTCGTCACAGCATGGAGCCACCGAGTCAGAGCAGCCTTAGTACACCGCGTGCTAGCGAACCAGATTTGGGCGTCACCATCGAGCCATTGCCCGACATAGCGGGTGCCAAGACGGGCAAAGTGATCGTGCGACCAATGGGATACAATCAAGTGGTCAACAAGGGACCAGATGTCTCCGACTGGTTCCAAGCCGGTGAGTACGCTGCGATGGATGGCCCGGCACGACAGAAGGCCACTGCGTGGTTTGTGCTAACACCGATGTAGAGGGTGCCCCGCCCCCCCCCCCCCCCCCCCCCCCCCCCCCCCTGACAGTAGCATGTGAATGACCCAACAAGTTAAAAGGGTTCACTCCAGTCAAAACTGGTGATTAGGATATGGAATCAGGCATGAACGAATAGCGTTCGACCTGGGCCTTGACCTCGAGAAATTATAGTCAGGGTCGGCGTGCCAAAATTGTATGCTAATATAAGTGCAACTGCATAATCTTGAGTTAGTTTAGTAATACAAATAAAGACCAAGCACGTTGCGCGTGTGCGATAAGTTACAGCATTTGTTTACTGTCACGGCCAGAAAATTGCGGGGCTCACTTGCTAGCAACTGAGGCTTCCCGTGGAAGCATAGCGCAACTCGTTCGCTCAGGACCCGATCGCGCAATCTGCAAGTGAATCAAGTAGCCTGGCAGATGACGCTGCTCGGTTAGGGTGTTCTTTTGAAACATGTCAATGGCTGGCTTTGAGCTTGCCGTGCTGTCACTTCTAAAGTTCTTGAACAGGAAACCAGGGAATTTGGGAATGTTCTAGAAACAGGCAAGAGTCGGGGCAATTGAAACGATATCAGTTATTCCAGGTCTACACTAGGTTTTCGTACTCGAGCAGCCGTGCTGTGCTGGTAGCGTTGGACATCAATGCTGCTCTTTCCATCAAAATGTTTCTTAGATAAACTCGTTTCGAAATTTCATTTCGAATCTTGACTGCTCGTTTGTTTGTTGACTGGTAATGGCAGAGGCGCGGGTTCGAATCCCGCTCAAGACTCGAGTTTTTTGTGTTAGCGAATCGATAGCTTATTTTAAATTCCTAAGATATCGTAGTAGTGGTTTTTAATGGGGGATCAGGTAGATTATCTAATCAAAGTTGTGTAGGAATGACCAGCAATGACCAACGGATGCTGGACTTGTTAATGGGCAAACGATCAGAATCGATCGATTTGTGATCGCGTTGAAATCATGCCCTAATCGATTAAATAGTGTGCAATGATTGAATGCTTGTTTCATTTCGAACTTACTAATCTATTTTTCTGATGGCTCTTGTGAATATAATAAATTAGAAACAGGTGATTATAGGGTTTCATGTTTGGATTCTTAGAAAAATAAAATTTCTGCTTTTTATGAATGACTGATTTGCAAAAAATGAAAATTTTGGGTTGTCACATAATTATATGTGCTTTTTGTGATCTTAGGCGGAAATACGCCCGATTTTCCACGTGCTCAATTGGCGTACGTGAAAGAGTTGGGCAATGGCTGGTTTGGCAGTGTAAGTTTCTTTGCATTTTTGGACATGAATGTGCTGTTTTGTCAGGTAGGCAACCAGTGCATATAACGAGCTGTTTGCCCATTTTTGGTCCTTGCGTCCTTGCCTCCCTGTATGTGTGTCGGGGGAATATGATCAAATTTGTGGGATTTTCTGAGCGACCAGATCATACGCTGATGTTAGGGCAGACAGCTCGATTATCGAATTTTCAAAGAAGGTCAAGTGACACATTGTAAGTTTGATCGGGTCAGGATTGTTGGACCTGTTTTGGCCGATGCTGGGCAGGCAGCGATCGAGTGAGCTTAGATTGATTGCACGGCTAACAGAGGAATGACTCGTTTGCGTTGTGGATTCGAGGATTGTCTTTTGCAGGTGGTGGAAGGTGAGGCATCGAAAATGAGTCCTCAGCGTCGTAAATTAAAAGTGATTGTGCAAATATTACGAGAAGATTTGACGAGCATGGAGCGGGCGTATATGCTGCATACGGCCAAGATGTTCAGGTAGGGTTCAACCAGTTGCCCATTTCTTTGGTCTGGTCTGTCTGGGTGGGGTCGAGTGTTGGCGGGGGAAGAGAATGGACCCCAAATAGGGTCAAGGTAGTTCAAGGAGAGCTTGCGCCGATGCAGTACTCACGAAGAAATCGCGAAGTTTTTGAAAGGCTGAAAACTGGGAAAAATGAGGGAAAACTGAGAGACTGAATTTCGTGGTGGGGCCTGTGGGCCTTTGACAAGCTAGCTCGGATCCTAAATCTTACCCCAGTGGAAAACGGCACTCGCCTTTCCTGCTATATGTTGCTGTTGATCATGCTGGAAGTCAGTGGATCAGTTAAAGTTGATTGAGCAGCCGTAAGGCAATGTAAAAATGATCAGGGAAAATCATTTTCTGCTCCTTTAATGAACCCTGAATCAGCTTCCTGGGCGGCTGGGGGACTGTGGAGCTTCGACAGGATCAGGTCACAAATCTCACCCCTGGAAAAATACGGAGACTGGCCCCCGCCGTGGACCAACTGCGTATTTTAGGTTGACTAAAAAAAGCAAAAATTTGCTTACTTGAATTATGTATTTCTGTTTTTAGAGACGTCGCACACGAGAACGTGTTGAAAATAATTGGGAAATGTGTGGATAAGGAACCATACTTGCTCTTATTCGAGCATTGTCCTCAGGTAATGCATGGCAAATTAAAAAGTTTGTAGTTTGGAGCCATCCATAAATTTATAAAAGATGTCCACCAAAAAAATGCGTTTTCATCATCATATTTTAGTCTTGTGCAAACGCATATGCGCACTAGGAGCACAAGAAACATAAAACACAAAACACGTGATGCAAAAACGTGATAGTGTGAAAATTGTTGTTCCTCCTCTCCCCTACCCCCATTTAGCGTTGACCCCTTAAAAATAAACGTCCACTTTGGACAGAAGAGTTTTTGTCCCGCCAACTTGGTTGACCAAATCCTCTGCCATGCCTGCCAGGCTTGGTCACATAAGGCACTTAAATAATGCGAAAAGACTGGCAGCGCTAAAATGGTTTTGTGTGCCTCAAAATAAATGAGTAGCTGAATTTTATATTCAATATTTACTATTGATAATTTCGCCATTTTTTCAATCCAAGATATCTCACCCCGAATTTTGAGAAGTGGACGTCCACTTGGCTTCAGGTCCCTCTGGGTAGGATGGACATTCCGCATGGGTTTGTAATGCGTGGCCAGTTTGGGGGTGTCAATTCGAGGAGTGATTAGGGTGTATTCTGCTGCAGGGCGATTATCTCAAGTCGTATTTGATCGCTCGCCGAGGCGTGTCGGACGATTTGGTGCACAGCGGGGCCGTGTTGAAGATGTGTTGCGATGTGGCCGTAAGTGCAGTCTATGATGTGCCATTGGCAGGATGCGTAGAAGTGCTCGTTTTCAGGACGGTTTGGTGGCTTTGCACAGTCAGGGATTCGTGCACAGGTGAGTCAGTGGAATATCGAGGGGATCAATATTAGCTGTAGCGGAGGCCGACCTGTAATAGCACGTTTGTGCTTGCAGCTGTTGACTGTTTTCGCACTAGAGCGTGCCATCCAGGGGCAGTAGGAATGGAATGTGCGGTGTTTTGGCCTGACCTTTGTGTGGTTTCAGTGACTTGGCCAGTCGGAATTGTCTGGTCAGTAACGGGACGGTGAAAATCGGTGATTACGGCGCGGGCATATCCGTTTTCAAGGTGAGTGGAGTGGATGGTGGGTGGTCAATTATGCGGCCTGTCTCTTCCACCTATCGCTTGGCCGGTAGGGATGATCCTTGCACAGAGCTGGCGACTGGGATTGGGACCATCGTGCAGGGCGAGACCTCACAATGGAGTAGGATAGGAGGTTGTAGTCACAAATCGATCGATCAATTTGGATGATCGTTCAGAAATCGATTTAAATGATAGTGATTAATCGGAAATCGATTTAAATGATGGTGATCAGTAATCGATTTAAATTATCGTGATCAGTAATCGATTTAAATGAGCGTGATCAGTAATCGATTTAAATGAGCGTGATCAGTAATCGATTTAAATGAGCGTGATCAGTAATCGATTTAAATGATCGTGATCAGTAATCGATTTAAATGATCGTGATCAGTAATCGATTTAAATGATCGTGATCAGTAATCGATTTAAATGATCGTGATCAGTAATCGATTTAAATGATCGTGATCAGTAATCGATTTAAATGATCGTGATCAGTAATCGATTTAAATGATCGTGATCAGTAATCGATTTAAATGATCGTGATCAGTAATCGATTTAAATGATCGTGATCAGTAATCGATTTAAATGATCGTGATCAGTAATCGATTTAAATGATCGTGATCAGTAATCGATTTAAATGAGCGTGATTTGTGATCGATTTAAGTGATCGCGATCCATCATTAATCGATTTGGATGATCGTGATCGATTGAAAATCATTTGTAACCAAATTTTGATTCAATCATTTCTCTTGTGATATGTTTGGTCGAGGCTTAGCACTGTGACTAATGTAGTCGATGAGATATCGATCGATTGATTTTTATGGTCTGCCTGTTTCTGACAGCCTCCTTTTCAGAACGAGTACCTGACGGTGGGCGATATCGCGGTTCCTATCCGTTGGATCAGTCCGGACAGTGTCGAGGTGGCATCGAGTGGTCAGTTGTTGACCAAAGAAGTGGCTCAGATCGATAATGTTTGGTGAGTGAGATCACTGCCAGTGATCCTGATCAGTCTCGTACAGATCAGATCAGATAAGGAATATGGTGTCGAGTGATTGTGATCGATCCGAGATCAATCGATCGATAGGTAAAATCACGATTATTTGTGACCGTTATCGATTGATCGATCGTGGTCTTTGTGCTATCCATCATTGTGGATCAGAGATTCGAGATCAATCGTTTTATTGGAAAAATCACAATCATCTGTGACCGTTATTATTGATCGATCGTGGTTTTTGTGCTATCCATCATTGTGGATCAGAGATCCGAGATCAATCGATTAATTGAAAAAATCACAATCATTTGTGATCATAATCGATTGGTTGTCGATCGATCTATCGTGGTCGCTGTGCAATCGACTATTATGCCTCGGAGATCGCACATCAATCGATTGGTTATCGATAATGATCGTTGTGCAATCGATAATTGTGACTTATTCTAGGACGCTGGGCGTTGTGATTTGGGAGATAATGGAATTCGGCAAGATGCCGTATATGGAACTTAGCGACGATGGTGTGGTGAACATGGTGCTGAGGAATCGATCGAACTATCTGCAGCCGCCCCTCAGTCCCGTTCCGCAAAGGGAAAGATTGTAAGTCGTGATGCTATGTTGAAATATAGTCGATTAGGAATGCTCGATTTTCAGTTTCGACATCGACCTTGCCATTCTTGTTTCAGGTACGAAGTGATGCGATTTTGCTGGTTGGCATCGAGTACGCGCCCGTCGTCGGAGGAAATCGCCGCTCTACTCAAACATATCCTGCATTTTCGTCCAAGCATCGACTCGGTGGATGATTTCGATGCGAAATGGAATTCGTTGGTGGCAGCTCGACGGCCCGCCTTGCTGGCCAAGGGCTTGGAGGATCAGGTACATTTGGGGGGGGGGGGGGCACAGAGCTGGTTTAATATAAAGAGTCAGCAGTTTTGAAGGTGTTACTAGTCGGGGATTTTATGTTAAAATTTTCTTTCACATTTGAAACATGATTTTTGTCAGCAATGAAGAAGAAACGGCTGGAAAAGTTGGGGAATCGTGAAGGAGTTCAGCATAATGTCAGGGAAGACTGAATTACGAGGTTTCAAATTTTGAATCATACATTTTCTGTGCGGCTGTTGATGATGGTGGAAATCAGTAGTGCTGGGAGAAATCGTTTTTTGTCTGAAAAACCAGGATAATGAGGGATAACCAAGATTTCTGCCTGGACACCCAGCTTGTCCCGCTGGTTGGGCACAAAAATCAGTTTTCGCTCCCTGGTTTGGCGGGTTTGCTCTAGCTGACCAGATAAAAGGGGGAAATCGTTTTTGCGACTCGCTCTATCTGACCAGTTCTTGTTGTCTTTTCAGTCGTACAGTCCAATCCCGACCGATCCATCGATTCTACGCGATGCGAACGCCACCATCGAACTGGCTCATCCGTTAGCCGAGGCCAAAGGCGCGTCGCCGGTCACCAGTCCGACCCGAGTGGAGCCCGATGTGTCTGTCGGAGAACAGACGATTAGTCGAGCACAAATCGTGCCCTCGATGAATGAACAAGAACACGAGCGAGAACGTATCGAAAAAAGAAATTTCATTCTGACATTGAGTCTAGCCGATTTATCGACAATGAAAAGTAGTGATTTGGTGGAATTCTACGAATATTTGTCGCCCGAAGAAATCAAAGAATTGGAACAACGTCACGCAAAAGCTGTGGAAGAAGCGGAAGAAATGAAAGAAAAAGAGAAATTAAGAAATAAATTTTTAAGAATGTCGTTGAATGAAATGGAAGAATTGGGAGCGGACGAATTGGAATCGTATATGCGATGCTTGGATGAATTGGATCGAAAAGAAACGCAAGAGAAATTATTACGATCGGCCGAAGAAAAAAGAAAAAAACGAGAGGAAATTGAGCAAAAACGTCGACAATTATTGGAAGTGAGCGATGAGGAAATTATCGATTGGGAAGAGGATCGATTCGAAGCCACAATGGACGTGTTGAATGCCGAGGAGAGGATGGCGTTGAGGAAGAGATGGATGGAATTGAGGGGAAAAAGGCAAAGGCAACAACGCGCTCAACAATATTTGACCATGGACGATCGAGAATTGGCTCGATTGAACGAGGAGGAATTGATCGATCAATACGCGAATTTGACTCACGATCAAGCCGATACGTTGAGAAAACGATACGAAAAAGTATCGAGTATGAGAAAATTGGTTTTGAATGCGAATGATGAAGAATTGAAGAAATTGACGGATGGAGAATTTGAACATTTCGCACATTTATTGAATGAAGAAGAGGCCGAGGTGATTCGAAACAAGAAACGAGAAATGATGGAAAGAGAAAAACAAAAGCAAGACGAGATTGATGAAAAAAAGAGAAGAATTTTTGCGTTATCGCCCATAGAATTGGCTAAAATGGAGTCGAATGGAGTGGAATCGATGATGGGTGGATTGTTGAGCAGTGAGGAGAAACAAGTGGTCCGGCGGAGGAGAATGGAGGCCAAGGAGGCCAGGGAAGGCATATTAGCATTGGACGAGGATGGATTGAGAAGTTTGGAGAAGGGACAAGTGGAGAATTATTATCGGTGAGTCTAGCCACTGGGCCCGGGTCTGCCTGTCACGCTTACAGGGGGAGGGTTCGACTCCCGCCTGGGTAAGAAGGGCCGTGGCTTAGCGGGTCAAGGCGTCTGCCTGTCACGCTGGGTGCGCTCACAGGAGAGGGTTCGACTCCCACCTGGGTAAAACATTGTCAGTCCATGTGTTCTCTGGAGTACGCAGTAGAGGACTTGGCCATGAATCAAGTATGATGACTAGTGGTTTCAATTTTGCAGCTTCTTGACCATGGAGGAAATAGATCGTATCGAATCGATACGTAATCGAGAACTGAAGCCCGTCCAAGACGCGATCACGCCGGTCGAGGAGACCATTTCGTTGCAGTCGCCAGCGACACCAGTGCAAGATACTATGCCCTCGCCGGGACGACAGCAAGAAGAGCGATCGCCTAGCGCTGCTCAAGGATCGATATTGGCCGAGGAAGCCTTGCAATTGGCGCGTGATCAGCTGGTGCACATGGACGATCAGTTGGTCGAGCATTCGCGGGGACACGAAGAAAATGGACGAGGATTGTTGAACCACGACGATGGGATTATCGATGACGAGATGCATGATCACCGAGTCGAGGATGGCGGGCGTGGGATCGATCACGGATTGGATCGGCCGCACAAACAACACTCGATCCGACCTTTGGCCTTGAGTGCATTGGAGTCGGATGCGGACGGTGCGGGTCCGTTGGCCACGCCCGAGCTACGTCTCGAACACCACTCGAAACGGGACACGATTCTGGCCTTGCGCGAGGATAAATTGGGATCGATGTCGCAGGACGAATTCGAGGAATATTTCCAATATTTGAGTACGGATGAGATATTCGATTTGGAAGAGAAGAGACGGCGTTGGGGTCAGACAACGCTGTCGGATGTGGCCCAGGCCGATAAGGACTCCGTGTTCGGGCGTAGCGCCTGGGAGGCCAGGGACTACGTTCTGCATTTGAGGTGAGTGACAAGAGGACCTCCACTTCGAGTTTAGTCAATGCATTTGAGCAGCTTCCGAAACTTGACCACTGGCCAGGGGAGGTTTTAAACGTTTGAGGAGGGGTGTCCTGGAAGCAAAAAAAGCAAGTTTTTTGTATTTAACTTTCAACCTTAATATGGCTCGTACAAGGCGCGCAAATAGGGTTCACCTCATTTTTCTTGGTTTTCACCAAAAATTAAAATTTTCCCCTGGTAGTATTTACAATTTTAAACCTCGAAATCTTTCACAGTTTTCCCTGATTATGAGTCAAAAGTTACCATTTTCCCTGACTTCCCAGGTTTTGCGAACTAATGAACCCTACTTAGTATAAGCCTTGGGGTCTGCTGGGCGCACGACATATGCACACGGTTTGGGGGGGGGCAGCATACTGCGCATTAGACAGAGGAGGCCTCACGTGGGTCGTAGCGTCCCCGCTATTTAGCAGGAAGTCTGGCACTGCAGGTCGGTCCCGGGACGAGTTCCAGCGGAGTATCGTGGGCTGAAGTCAGCTCGATTCCTAGCAAGGGGATTTAGGGGGGAGAGTCCGGTCAAAAACTGGCCAACTCTGTCACTTTGGCGACCCCCCTGTTTTGGATGCTGCACTAGAATGTGGGGTTTGATTGTCTCCTGTCCGTCTACATTCTTTGGACGCACTCTGCGTTTGCTGCAGTGACTTGCCCGCCAGTCAATGCAAAGTTTTTGGAAACGATGTGGTCAAATGTTGGATTCGACTAAATCTTTTTCTAAACTTTGTTTAAACTGGGAACTTTCATTGCAACGCTAGGTTTTACCAGGCGCTTGTTTGCGATTGCATACTTTGTGCTTTCCTTGCTAAAATATGCTGTTTGAAACACAGAATGTCCATGTGGTCGGATTGAATTATGCTACTGTAATTTACTGTAATATATCGTAGGCCAGCCTCTCGTTTAGTTTCAGTTCAGGTAATGCGCCCGCCAAAAGTTTTGATCTGTTTGATGAGCATAATAAAAATTGATTAGGTATTGGTACCTGATTAGTTTTTGATGAAATAAAGATCGATTGATCGATTGATCAATCTGATAAAGCGATCAGATAATTAATCGATTATGGTCGTGATAGACTGATGGCTGTCCATTATTGATCAATCGATCGTGATCGTAATCGATTTACTGTCCAATCACTTTTTCATATAGATCGATCGGTTCTTATTTTATCAAAAATTAAGCTGGCAGTATTGATTGTGATCGTGATTGAGTGGTCAGTGATGGATAGCCATCAGTCTATCACGATCATAATCAATTTACGATCGCAATTAACCAATAATAAATAGCTATTAGTCTCACTATCGTTATCGATGAATCATTTAGTCGATATTGACTTGTCTCGATTATAGTCGATTAATGATCGTAATCGATTCATCAATCGATCGTGTGGTCAATAATCGATGGCTTTTTCCCTTTGTTGTGTAATCCTAATTAATTGGCCCTTGTTTCAGTGACAATCAACTGGCTTCGTTAGGGGATAAAGACTTGAATGAATTGCGCACATATTTCACCAGCGAGGAGATGGATCGTATCGAGAATCGTCGACGGGAAG
Organism: Mesodorylaimus sp. YZB2_4; assembly: GCA_030248295.1. Classification (NCBI taxonomy): domain Eukaryota; kingdom Metazoa; phylum Nematoda; class Enoplea; order Dorylaimida; family Dorylaimidae; genus Mesodorylaimus; species Mesodorylaimus sp. YZB2_4. The sequence goes on along the minus strand of JASANH010000167.1, from coordinate 445,769 downwards.
TTCGTGAAAAGGTCGATTTTGTGCAACAATCGAGCGACGAGGAATTGGCCGTGTTGCCGACAGAAAAGTTGGAAGATTATTTGAGCGCGTTGGCCGAACCGGAACGGGCGTCGATTAGAGAACGTGTAAATTCGATACAAAGTCGTTGGATTCCGGCCAATTTACGAGACGACGATGCGTTCAGGGAAATATTGAAGACGGTGCCCTCCATTTCGTTGACGTCCGACACGGAATCGTACATCGCTGCTGGCGGCCAATATCGAACGCCGTCGACGCGAGTGCAACAATCGTCGAGTTTGGATGAAGAATCGGACGGGGATCGAGTCGGGTCGAGAGGTGGTGCTCGAGCGCCCACGCAGGTGGTGATCAGCCAAGTCGGAGAAGGGGAATCGAAGAATAGGCAATTCGAGGAATTGTTCGCGGATGGAACGGAATTGAAAATACCAGAATTACGTTTACACGCCGCTACGCCTGTGCAAGAAATGAGTAGGACGGAGATGATGGATTTCGGGGAGGAGAAAGTGTTGAAATTGGACGAGGATCGATTGATCGAGGGGATGGAAGACGGTGAGCAGGGCAGGAAGACCAGCACGCCATTGTACGAGACATTCGCCGATGCTATGCTCAAGCAAATGGGCACACCGTTGAGCAGTGTGAATGCGAGCGGGCACGACAAGACGGCCTACGTGACTGCCAGTGCTGATCTATGGCACGATTTGAATGAGACGACGGTGACGGACGAGAGCAGTCGTGGACAGGTGAGTGCCCGTTGCGCCGAGCAGATCCGTCATTTTAGGACAGAGGCGTGGCTTAGGGCTGACTGACCATTCAGAATCGGTCTACTCGGGGCGCGGCTTAGAACTGACCAATCACAGTCTAGTCGGGGCGTGGCTTAGAACTGACTGACCAATCACAGTCTAGTCGGGGCGTGGCTTAGAACTGACTGACCAATCACAGTCTAGTCGGGGCGTGGCTTAGAACTGACTGACCAATCACAGTCTAGTCGGGGCGTGGCTTAGAACTGACTGACCAATCACAGTCAGCCCAGTAGGGAAAGCGTGGTTTAGGGGTGGCTGACCAATCAGTCCAGCCGATAAAGGCGTGGCTTGCAGCTAACTGACCAATCAGAGTGAATCCATTGGGGGAAATCGCAGTGATGGGTGATGCTTATTACTACCAATCAGTATGCGGAGGTCAAATACGTATGTACATTTTCCTCTTTTAGGTGTCCGAGCATGAGCACCATAATGAACATGATCGCACTGTCTTGGATCGCCAGGGAGGCGGTGACAGTCTGGAGTTCAATGAGCAAACCAGCAGTCTGATCGGTGGTGCAGGACTCGACAAACAGCACCAGGGGGCGGCCTTAGACGACTTGCTTGGTTTAGGCGATGAATTCAGTCAAAAAAAGGAAGTTAGTGGCGACCAGGTTGGCTCTGAGAAAAGTTCGACTAAGCAGGAACCCAGTTTATTGGACTAAAACAGTTTTTCGGTAAATTTGCTGAATAACAAGTGGAATGAAAGTGATTATTTTTGACATTTGATTACTCAAGTTAAAATTTTTCAGAGAACTTTTCATTTTCAGCAGTGTACCAAGTTTTTCTTTGCAATGATTGAAGTTTTGCGATTTATGATTTGTGCCTAGAAAATAGATTATTTGGAAATTGTGTTGAGGGTTTTTTGATGAAAACAATTTATTTTTTGCTAGATTTATAGAAATTTTTTGTGATACAAAATTTTTGGTGCATGCATAGCTTTGGTTATGAGTGAAACCGGTTTGTAATTTGTGGGTTTTTTGTGATATTCCATTTTGTTTGTCAATCAAAGCATGAATTGGCATAATATTAATTGAGTGATTACGAGTTTATGGAAGTGACTTTGCCTAAATTTGGTGTTGGGTTGTTGTGAATTGCTTGATTTGATATAAGGGGCTTCGCAATTGAAAATGTTCTTGATCTTTTTTCGCTTTCATTACTTTTTTCTGTGGCGTTGGGTCTACGATATTTTTCATTTCCGGCTGTTAAAGCTGCACAAAGCGGTTTTGCTCATTTTCTTCTCGACTGTTTCTGTTTTTCATAATTATTCACTATTTTTTTAATAAGTCACTTTTTCTAACTGGTATATTGTCAGCAGCTTGAAGCTTGTGACTGCGTTTTTGGGTAGAATAGTATTTATGGCCCATAAGTATTTGTTGGATGCGGAAAATGTGGGGAAAAACTAGAACTTATTTAATCGAGTGAGATTTACTCGAGGGGAGGAGCGAGATAGCAGCCGATCAAAAGTCAAAAGATACGTTTTTATGTGGTGCAGGTAAGGCGGAGGAGGTTATTCGAAGGATGCCTGTCATAGGCCAGATACAGTATGTACGAGGGTCAGGGACCTATCTGAAATCAAACAGAATATACAATCTTGAAAAATATGCTTTTAAAACAGCAAACTCCAGGATACATAGACCAGACCAGGATTCTCAGTGCCATAGATGGGTGGCCAATATTGACGAAGGACTGAATTTCAAATTCATACAAATAATTAATTTTAAGTGAAAAGTGAGGTGCTGGAGCAAATTTAGTCTCGTGATGGCATGCCATTTTTTGAATTTCCCGCTTTTTTAAAAATGATTCGCAGGTACAGTGACAGCAGCTGCCAACAGACTAGAGCAGGTCCTGGCTCTGATTTGGAGCCATGAAACTTGAAATTATAGTACCTACCCTTTGGAAACTGATAAGCTCGGGTAGAGTGTGTCTGACGTTCATGACACGAAGAGAGAACGCAGTGCAGACTGCGAGGTGTGTCGTCTTGAGCACGAATGCGTGAGTAATCAGTTGTGCGCACGACTTGGGAAGACAATATTTGATAAGACATGTTTAATGGGGGTCGCTTAGAGACGTGGAAGATGGCCAGGTGGTCTGAAGGGGGATAGAGAGCCATCTTCGATTCCAGGTGGACAGGTTCCTTGATTGTGGTCGGTTGTACTGGGCCAGGACCAATCATCTTTAGGAATTGGCGGACTTGGACTTGTTCTTGACTGCATATCTTACCACTGATTCTACCAGCACCCTGAGGACATCTGATGTTTTGTGCAGGGTGTGACATCATCATCCGTTCAGGCCCGTTCAGACTTCGGTGTGTTTGTGTGATCGTGGAAGTGCGAGAAGTCTATTCTACTCCAGGTATGTTTGTGTTGGTGTGGTGGGTGTCTTACGGAACCACGCGGCCCTGGTCCTGGCTCTCTCGCTGCATTGATCAGGCCAGTCTGCCCATCTTCCCTTCACCTTCCTTGGTGTCCAGAATATTCAGGGCCTTGATCTATGCACGCATGTGCACAGAACTTGCAAGACGGTGGCCAAAATTGATTCTATTCGACTCATTGTACAAAAGTCTACTCTACAGCAGGATCCTTCAAAGTGACTCGATCGATAATCAGGCAGCTGAACCCGTTGACTTGATGTTTCACGGGTTGGGTAGCCCAGCTGCGCTCCTTCCATCAGTTGGTTATTACCCATAGTGTTGAGGTACGTCTTGCCTTCAGGCCTTCGCCTTATGCGTTGCGCTTGATGGGAATTTTTAGCTCCGCGGCGGGATTATCCGCTGCCATTTACTGTCCGCCACCTTGCACTATTCGTTAACATACACTCACACGTGCTGACAGCGGGATTCCGTCATTATACGCTACGCATAGTTAAAAATTTGAGGGAAAGGCTTCTTGTCCCTGATACATAGGATCAATACAATGCAAGGCGGGTTTCAGGGGTGCTACGCAATCGTCATCTACAAAAACAGCTTTGCAAGCAGTCTGAAAATAACATCGAAGGCGAGCAAGGGCGAAATAAAGCAGGGCGACATGATCAACCAAGATCGCTGGAGGCCAGCTTCGACCAAACCACCGAACTGAGCCAGGATCGACCTGCGTTCCTTGAATCATTACACTCTGACCAGCAATTCAAAAATAAAAAAGTCACTTTAAATAGCTTCTGATGAAGGGGCTTGCATAAACTAGGAATTATCCTGGGTGTCTCGTGATCTTTGCTGCAATCCAACAAGCCGTTCAGCTTTGCTACAATTTGTCTAGTCCAGCCTGACTAGCGGCAAGAAAACTTTGATATAACGTTATTTCGATCCTGATGCAGTCCTGGTTCAGTTCTGGTTTGGTTCAGTAAAAACAGCCACCTAGTCTGGTTCTGGGTCCTGGTTCAGCCTTGGTTCAGTTCTGGTTTGGTCCTGGTTCGATTCTGGTTCAGTTTTGGTTTGTCCTGGTTCGGTAAAAGTAGCCTCCTAGTCTGGTTCTGGGTCCTTATCCAGCTACAAAGGCGGTTCAATCGAACCTGCTGGGCTGGAGGATGTTGATGTGACGAGACCTTAGGCGTAGCGTTGGCCAGCTGGCCTTGAGCGTGTCATGATATTCTAGCAGCTAGATTGATAACCTGTTTTTTAGAGAATATAACCCCTTCCCTTGCCGTGTGTGCACTCGTATTGAAAAGATAGTACATGGACAGCATGTGAGGCGCAAAACGCAAGCAAGGTGAGATGCTGTCGTAGGACTGGCGCTGTTTGAGAGGCGATTCGCGGGTACTGTTGGGTCGCCAAAATCAAAGCCGTTTCGTGCCTCAATGCACTGCTGTAATATAACGGAGTCAGGGTCCCTCAATAGCTTGTATGGGTGGGCGAAAGAGGGCGCCACCTTTCGCCGAGGAAAATGAGCGCTCAAGACAACGCGCCTTGAATAACAGTTGCGATCGCTGGGTGTCAGTTGCGGGCACACGGTTTGACGAGCGCAGTAGGGGGACTAGAGGAGACGCCGAGGACCCAAATCTCGAATACGCGCTCTGTGACACCTCGAATGTGGGACAGCCGTGCAGCCATGGACGATGCTGGACGCTGCCATGGACGACGCTGAGTCGCCGCGAGTGATTAAAGACCAAGGAGAACACAGCACTGCCACGCACTACAACACGCTGATTTCTGAGTCGCGAATTGTGCCCTAGTGTGTCGACAATGCTCGTTTATGGCGAGCTGGTGTTCTGAATTTGCCTCTGTGTATTCTTCCCTCGTTCTGCGCTGGAAACCAAGATCTCGGCACGACATGCGACCACGACACACACAAGGACACAAACCAGAAAAGACAGATCACAGCCATCACATCTTGCTCAACGCTTTCTTGCTTTCCTGCTTTCTGTTCTCGAACTCGAGGCTAGGCCGCTTCTCTCGCTCGCCACTTTCAGGCGGCAGACTCGTTGGTTTTTCCGGCTTCTCGATTTTGGTCCCGCCATTTTCTTGCTCATTCTGGCTCGTTTCGCACTTTCCGCGTGGCTGGCCTCTGCTTCTCTCCTCGACGCTGAGCAGACCAGGAAGATCACGACGATCAGGCCGATGAAACCAGTCAGGAGTAGCGTGAAGCCCAAGACCATCAGGGCCAGGCCCAGTCGACCTTTCAAATCTACGCTTCGTCTGGGAGCGTCAGTTGAACAGGGAGCGAGCGTGCACGGTTCATCCTTGACTTTGCAGTGGCTGGTCAGTTGATGGCCGTCGATCGACAAGTTCTTGAAGCCAGTTCCGCACTGATCGCGGGATCGACACGGCGCTTGGTTCAGACTCTTTTCGCATTCCGAATCGCACACTTTTGGTTCGCACGATCGATTGCTGACGTGATCTTCGCCGCAAAATACGCCCAGTGAGTAGGCCTCGAGGACGGAGACGCCCAGATTTTTGAAGCAGGCGTGGTCTCGGTCGTAATGGCAGATCGTCCTCTCTTGCGTCTCGAATCGACAATTTTGCGTGGCGGAGTGTACTTTTTCGAACAACACTGCAGCTATCGATAAAGTAGCGTCGACCAGCTCTGCGAATTCTTCGTTGCCGCCCAACGTGATGGTGTTGCCGTCCGCCAGCACCACATGCGCGAAGACGTAATGTGCTATCTCGGAGCTGCGTTTCCAGAAAGTATTCACGACGACGATGGCGGTCGAGTTAGTTCGGCGGACTTGCTCCATCAATTCCGCGTGATTGTCTTGGACTATCTGACGGAAATCATCAATGCCATGCCAGTGGAACATTTTCTGGACGAGAATGCGAGCCGTCTTGGCGTGGGGCGGAGGCGATTTGTTCAGGCAGGGATTTTGGCTGACTTGTTGACCTCGACTATTGCCAACTTCATGCAGGACAAACTTCAGTTTCCCCGTCATTGACACATCTTTTCCCACTTCGATGCCAGCAATCGCATTGTCTTTGATTGCTTGCGCGCAGACGGTGGCGCTGAAATTGCGGTCATTGTTGAGGAAATATTTGGCGATGGTGAGAAGGAATGTGGACAGTTGGTCCAGCGAGTCCAGGTCCAATGGTTCCGTCAAATAGACTTCAATGTCGACGTGGATGACGTCCGGCGATCCAGACACGCTCTCCTTCAAAGACTGCGCGCTGACGACTGCGACTGAACTGACCAACAAGACGAGCGTCACGACGCGCATGGCCTCAGCTCTCAGCAACCCGACCGACTGGGGAAGCACCTCGTGCACAAATGATAGTCCCTAAGTCCTCAGTTATTGGCACGTCGTCATGCACTGTACTGTACACTACATATATGTACAATGTGTGACCAGCATCTGGCGAACAGGAGTAATCGACACGCTCCCCTGGCTGGGAGACATCAGCCACTCGGGCCGATGTTTCTGGGGCAGGTATAGTCGCGAGGCTTGCCTGCATCCAGGCGGAATTTTTTGCCCAGAAACTTCGGTTTCGACTACTGTTCTGCCGCCGCCTGGGTGCGCTGGTTACAGGGGTTACGTGGCTGTGGCGTGATCTTCGCCATTGAGGCGCTGGTTATGAAGCAGTCTGGTGGCCTGGTCTCAGAATCTGTATTTCATCATAGGGTCGTAGAGTAAGTTCGCTCTTACTGGCCAATTTTTGACTCGCAGCGGGATAAAGTGAAGAGTGCTCCTATAGCATGCCACGGCAGACCTTTGCCATTACGCCAATGTTTGCGACCGCAATGAAATCGGGAATCATATCCATGGGGGCGCGATAGCGTCCCCCATGTAGTACATGTGCCACACCAACAACGATATCTCAACAGCCTGATGTCATGAAGCGATGAAATTTTGTTTCTTTGTGTAACTTTACACTAGATTAAGTTCTACCGAAGGATTTTGCAAGATCTTTTTCCGTTCGGGCTCCACTCATACTAGGGGTGCGAGGGCGAAAATCCCGACCAGGTTTTTTATTTTTGCAATAACTCGCGAACCGAGTGGCCGAAACCGATGAAATTTGGTATAAATATGAGGGACTAGTTGGGCAAGGTGTGTACCAAAAATCTTTAAAAAATCTCTACTGGTTATCCTTCTATGGGCTAAAACGCCCCGCGTCATATATGTATGTATGTAGGTATGGACCCGATAGATCACAACGCCGATCTGGAGCTGTGTGAGCGCGGGGGATCCAGCTATATGCTCAAATGACAGGGCAACATTACTGCTGGTGCCTTTTGGCATTGATTTTGACCACGTATTTCCCCGAATTGTTGTAGGGAGCTCAGAAGGGGGTCCACTCGGGTAAAATTATCATTTTTTTCACTTTTAGACCTCATAAAAACCGTCCGGAGAGGCGCAGGGCAACTTTTTATGGCTCAATCGAATCAGGGAGGTGCGGGTAGCAATTCCTGACTGAAAAATGTTACTTATTACAAAAGTTTAAAGTTTCGGTTTTTTGTTGGGGGTCCATTTAAACATAAAAACTAAAAAAATTTGGAAACGCAGAAAAATTCTGCAGGATATGACTTGGTGGCTCATCGAGGATATACAGGGTCATAGGACTCTTGGAATTTCTGTAATATTAATACATATTTAAACGAAAAACCCATGTCTAGTTTTTAAAATGGCGGGAAATTCAAAATGTGAGATTTACCACTACTTGTACATTTGAAAGCTGTCTCTGCACAAGAATGACGATGACAGTTATACTTAAAAAATGAAACGATACTAGAAAACTTTTAAAAAAAGGCGCGAAATTCAAATTAAAGAACTGACTTTTAAAAAAAGGTGTTTATACAGAAAAGGCGTGATATGAAGAGTGACTGACAATAACAGTGGGCGTTAAAGGGACCGGTTTGCGGAAGCTCGCATCTTTCCCTCATACTTTTGCGAGTTGGGCGCAAAACGGGGTCGCTACATGAGCTTCAACAAACACAATATGCAACAGATACGAGGGAAAGTGAGTCTGAAATCCTGTACATGGAAATCATGTGAAAGAAGTAAAAGCTTGAGACTCACAAGACTACGTAGTAGCATCGAACAACATTTTAATAAGGGAATAAAAATCAAGCCAAAAAATCATTTTTGACCGCAACAAAAGTTGTCATGTCTTAAAAAAGAGCGATATGTTTTAAAAAACTGTTCTTCCTTCGAATTGTTATTAAAGAACTTGGCAATTAAAAGGCGAAAATGCAGGTTATAATTAAGGATAGAGGATTTTTCCATTTTACGAGGTGCTGCTTTGTCTGTAGAAAAATAGGAGACGATTTGTGTTGTGGATGCAGCATGGAGTCTAGTGGATATGGGAGGGGTACGAAGGCAGGGACATGGATCTAGATGGATCGACATTTCCAGTGTGGAAGCATGTTGAATCCATACTGGAAATAGGCCATTTCCAGTATGGATTCCACATGGCTTACATTCTGGAATCCACCCTGGAAATCGACATTTTTGGAATCTGGGTCGAGCAGACAGGGCAGGGCAGGCTCTGACGTAGGGAAGAAGAGGCAAGATGGATTGTGGTGAGGACATGATGGCAGGTGAGTGGGCCACCTATCGTGCCTCCATGCTTCCCTGATGGTTCTTTCTGGGCTTTCTGAATGACATGACCCCCTTAATTATAAGCCCAATGAGGCATCTTGAGTTTCCCTCGCAATGACAATTGTGAACTCGGCCATGCTGTCGAGAGTCGAGTTGGTGTTTTCATGTTTCTTGTATCCTTCTTAATTTTGTGGCTGTCTCCATCGATGGTGCAGTATGGCGGCCAACCCACAGTCTTACCAATATTCTGTATTTTTAACAGGCAACGACTCTGCTGTAGTGTCAAGTGTGCCGTCACAGCCACTGGTGTAGACCTGACTGCCGTGCCTGCGAGAAGTAGCAGTGCAATCCTCCGATTGGTGGGCTTAGCGGGGGATGAGCTAGACGTGCGGCTGAAACATCAACTCGTCGTCAGCTAGGGGCGATCGATAACCACTGTAGACACATTGGCTGATCCTCGATTCGCACAGATACCAAAGGGGATTGGTGCCGTGGCAGTCAGTGCCTTCTGGTGGTCCTCGCCACAGTAAACCGCTGTGTCTTATCGCGTGGCAGGGCGGGCAGGTCTGCAAGACTGGATGCAGCTTGGGTTACAGAAGCTTTTTGGGCACAAGTGTACTCGTATAAATGTGAATAATATAAAGTTTAGAATATACTCCCAGACTAGACTTGACTTCCCTCTGACTTACTTCCTTCCGTGTGCATCAGTGTCTCCAAGTGTTCCCAAAAAAAGCGAGGTGTCCCCTCAACATACTGTTACCCTGTACATCACCGGTTTGTGCGTAAAATATTGTTTGCACAAAGGGGTGGTGAGGTGGTGGTGCGTAAAATATTGTTTGATGCGATGGGACACTTTTGGTCTTGCTTTCAATGTAAAAATGTGCCTAAAATGTCGCATCAAACTAACTGGTGCTATGGGAAATACACAGTAGACACAGATACTAGCATGACCAATCTAATACAATTATGGTTCCCAGCACCTTGCAAGACCAGAATTTGAGGAGGTTTGATGAGTTTGAAGAGGGTTTTTTGAAAGTTCTGAGGAGGTTTTAACCTAACAAATGACTTTGCTATACTTCACAAACTGACACATACTGTACAGTATATTTTCTCACTGAAAACCACACCCATCCCCACCCATCTCATCGTTATGCTTGGGGTGACCATTGCCGCTTGGGGGCGCCTGTAATTCTTGGTGTGTAGCTTAGGCAGTTGGCTCAGTAAGGAGGAGCCTGGGCGGTAAGAGCAGGCCGCCGGGAGAGATCGGGGCTCTCCCTCGCTTGTTTTTCACTCGACTCTTTTCCATGTGTGTTCTGAATTTGTGGGGAGACACCCCTTGTGTTGTCCACCCCATTGGCAGAATTGTGTGGCGAATCAGGCGCCAGCCAGGGACTTCGACTTGTATACTCTCAAAGGGCCTCTGGGGTCGTCGTTTCCTTTGGTTCATACTGGGTGTCCAGTAGGACTCCGAGGTAGGTACTTGGTTTGTCTGTTGGTAAGATCCAGGCCTGTTGAGACATCGTCGTGCTTGTTGTGCTCTGGTGTTGACAGAAGTCTTTAATGGGCCACCGTCTGTGGAACTGTTCGCCAGCGTAGGCATCTTAGGACCGGGTGCATTCGACCAGCAGCCACGCTAGTGTATGATTGCAGCACTTGCAGCACTTGCACTAGCGCGACGCGCTTTCTGGGAATTTTTTGCTTGGCAGCGGGGGTATCCGCAGCCCATATTGACTGATAACCTCATATTATTCGTGATATCTAACCTGTGGTGCGACTAAACCGCTTTTGCAGCTAGGCAAGAACTGAAGCAAGGTCGAAATAAACCATGGTTTTATTGCCGCTAGTAAGGCTAGACGTTGGTGGCGTTGCATCCGCTGCCTGTGATGGATAAAAGTCATCTCCAGGGCCCCCCCTTCCCCCCAAGGGGAATCCCCCGTCCCTTCTCCTACCACCCTGCTATCTGCAAGAACTATTCCGATTGGCTGGCTAATCAGACAGTGGGGCTGCATGGCGAAAGTTAGATTGAAGTTCAGCGGCGCTTCGATCTGCAGTACTGAAGTATTAAGGACGCCTCGGTCGAAGCCTAACAAGATGAGCGTGTGCACGTGCAGTCTTCATATTGCCCCTTCAAACCAAATAACAATTGAGGATTTACAGTATTACACAATTCTTTACGGAGAAATAATTTCTTCTCGCATAGTCGCAGTTCTATGTCTCTGACAAAGCTGGGTGTCACCATGATGAAAATGCCGCACAAATAAACATGCTATTATTGTTGGCCTACATACCTAGCACTGACCGATACTGATAATTATCCCTGCCCATAATGTAGATTTCTCAACAAGGGTTTTTGGCACATTTAGAATCTGCCAGGACTGAGTACGAATATGTCGAGGAGCAAGAAGCTACAGATTCTATGCCAAACAGTGCCTTCCCCATGAAAAGTCTTCCAGGCAGTAGACCAACAAGAAAAATCATGATTGATCATGACTTGTCTTGTTGGTATGTCGACCATGGCATCAAAGCAGTTCACGTGTTACAGTATAGTACATGGCGAACAAAATTGCATGGCGAACATTTGCTATGTCGAAGAATTTAAAGGCGAATAACTGTTAGCGAAAAATTGCATAAGCGAACAACTGTTTGGACGAATAATTGCAGGCGAACAATTGAACTAGATACCTTTTCCCCAATTACATATTTGAGACCCGTCCACCCGGCCAACGAAACAGATGTCGGGCTTTTTTATTTGAGATTTGCAACATCAACGTGCACAGGGCGTTGCAATTAAGAGTACTTCACGCAGTCATTTTGATAGTTCTTTAAAAGGCACTCAACTGCTTGCGCGTGCTTGCGAGGTACTCAGGAAAAGGCCAGTATCACAAAAGGACACCCTCGAGACTGCAGCTCGAAAGTGGCCTCCAGCAGTCAACTCAGAGTTTGATCAGGGCGAAGCAAAAAAATGCGTTTTTGAAGAAGAATATTTCAAGAAATGCAACATCGAACCGATTGCCAGGACCTACTGGCAAGAAAATGACAATCAATTTGTCATTTGAAAAAGGCAACACCCGCAAAAAACAATCCAGCCTTTTCAATCCATCAAAAATCCTGGCTATCCTACTAATTCGTAATTCGATTGGCCACACTACTGTAAGCCACGCCCACGACAGAATCCAAAAAATCCACAGTTTGGGTGTACTTTTAGAATATTGATTTTAATTATCGATCGACTTCGATGTTTTTTTTTAATTAATTACAATTCGTATTGGCTGATCGATTTTTGCATTTTGCTCAACAGGAAATCTTGAGCCAATGGATGATTCGAATTCATCGATTGATCACTATCTATCGGGAAGCAGTATCGGCCATTCGATGCCGAGCCAGTCGGTGAGACAGTAGGCTCCCGCAAATCACCAATCGATGACCCCTGATCACTGACCATCATCCGTTTCTGCGATTCTATCTGACATGCTAAAAGATTAAATGATGGCAAAAATATTTGAGATTTGCAATGTTGCAATCAAAAAGTACTTGATGACAGTCATTTTTGATAGTTCTTCGGAAGCACTAAACTGCTTCAAATTCTGTCACACTGATTTTCAGTAGGAACTTTTCACAGGACGCTGATAGCTAATAGTGGCCACGCAGTATCAAGCAAAGCCTTGATCTTTTTTCAAGAAGATTCTCGTACTGTTTACCATTTTAGGGAACATTTCTGAGCAATGCGAGTGTTAATATGGGAATCCATATCTTTATCTGTATCTAATTAATATTAATATCGTACCTACATCTGTATTTTATTGGGAGCTAAGATATGCGTTTGAGATATAAATTTGGAAATCCTGCAGGAATCCAAAATGCAGGAGTTTGTAAATCCTAGCATTAATTTTTCATAGCTTATAAGATTTTTTGTGCAGCTTACTAGTATTTTGTTAGCTGTTCATATTGTCAGTTGATAAGGGCGGTACGCTCTGACAGACCCAGCCGAGCCCTCAGCTATCTGGCTGACTTGATCGGAGGTGGACTAGCCCAGGATTTGACATGGTTCACATTCATTATGCGACTTATCCGCCAATGTTGCTGGTGCGTGCTGCATGCGAATTGAGTTCAAGCTCGAGTGCTTGGGTCATCGTCAATTGGAGCGACTGAGAAAGTGAAAACCTGCGAGAGTCCTATTCCCTGCACACTGCACTGTGCTGTGTGATGCTGACATCCGCGAGTACCGTGCGTATAACTAGGCGTATATGTGAGGGCCTCCAAATAGCGAGTTACCCAACGTCGGAAGAAATTTCTAGCCACTAGGGGCACAGATATACTGGCTGGTTCTCGACTGTGATTGTTTAGAAATGAGAGAGTTTATTTCACAGTGTTTATGCACAACCTCGCCGATCTAATGTGGATTCGTGTAAGGTATTGGAACCACAGATCCTTTGGCGCGGCTCGCCTGGTCATAAGGCACTTTGACAGAAGGAAGACAGTGCGCATGGCATTCTTGGACTTGGAAAGCATTCGACGGGGTGCCACTTGGCCTGATTTTGGTGCACTCTATCGTGAGGATAATAAGACTATTAAGGGCAACAGCAAAAAGACATGGCATAGAAGGTATGGACAACACAAAATCATATCTAACCCAAGGCACCCAACTTCACACCGCATGGCTCGGGGTGGACACCCTGTGGTGCTCCCAATGAGGACAGAGGTTAGAGCCTGACAGCGCACAAGTGCATTTCCACCCCATGAACAAAGACTATCCACGCACCAAAACTATGAGCATAGAGGAGGCATAACATGACAGATGTACAAAAACCGAATGTGAAATAACTGGGTGGAAAAACGGTTTCGAAAAGTCGCAAAAAGTTAACAAAAAGTGAGAGAAGGAACACGCGACGCGGGGCCACATAGTAAATACCAGTGCATTGCGATAAATAAAAATATAACACCATGTTGAGAACGAGCTGAAAGAGATGAGGCTGGAAAGAATCGACAGAACGGAGTAACGCCACGCACTGGCCAAAATGCCCTGGGATAGTCGCAATCCAGCATCGACCGAACCGGCCGAACCGAACCACCGGACTGGCGATTTTTACCGAACCGAACCGAACCGGCTTTTTTGGACCGAACCACCGATCCGAACAACCAATTTCGAAATTGTTTTTATTGGAAAAACGCGGTCATTTTGTTTGAGGTTTCGTTTTAGCTATAAATTTCTCTGTCCTTTTTCTTAATTATCTGGTCCTTTCTTCATTATCTTCTAAATCCAATTTGAAAAATGATTAAAAAGGAGTGTCTTATGAATATTTTGAAAATATCGGGTGCCATAAAGAATGACACTAACATAAAATGGCTAGTTTTCTACGGAAGCAGTCGCGTTGTAGTAAACTTAACACTAACACAGGAAGGATAGAGCATTTGCATCATCAGGCAAAGCACTCACAAATCAGTGTCCATAATATTGAACAGTTGCCTGCACAACAAATGAAAAGTCAAGACCTCAGAAATTTGGTTACACCGCTGGTCATGTCGGGTGAAGTTACAGTCAATGATTCCGTTCATATGGAAATGGCTTGCCAGCAGCTAAGAAATATGAAAGAAAGGTATTTGGGAACAACTGGACATCTCAGCAAGATGGCGCGAAGGCTCAAACCCACAAAGATTCAGAGAAATGGTGCAGGGATCACTTTCCCTGATTTTATCGAAGCTAAGCGTTGGCCTCTGAATAGTCCCAATTTGAACCATCAGACTACTCAGTCTGGGAAAAATTTGCTCGTGCAATGAACTGGGATCGATTGAAGTCCAAAGCAACTCCAAAAGCTGAATTAAAGCTTGCCGAAACGAATTCGTTTGGATATTGTAAAAAAAGTTGAGAAAGTTGGTACTTCGGCTATATCGCATTTTAAAAACGAATGGTGAACATAATTGCTAGCGAATTAGGTCAAACTGACTCAGAATCGAATGCTAAACACAATGGTATCGAATTTACCGCGATAACTTGCAGATTTAGGCTGGTAGAAGACGAAACATTAGCGGGTCACTCTTTATGGCACTTGATATAGATGATGATACTTTATGTAGGATGTGCTAATGGTGAACAAAGAAAATTCTACTCGGTTTGGTAGGTAGTTCGGTTCGGTGCGGTTCGATTCGAACTCGGCGAGATTTAAGAAAAAGTTCGGTAAGGTTCGGTTCAGTGCAAAAACCGTGTTCGGTCGATCCTGGGTCGCAATGGCGTCAAGCGAATTTGAAATGGCGGATTCAGGTCTTAAACAGGATTGAATTGAAAGGATTGAAAGCCCAGAACTATCACGATTGGCTAGCATCAACCAGCAGGGCTGCATGGTGAAAGTTAGATTTGGGTTCAACGGTGCTTCGATCTGCAGTACTGAATTATTAACGACGCCTCGGTCGAAGCCTCACAAGATGAGCGTGTGCACGTGCAATCTGCATATACCCACCAGCCATCGCGATGTCTAGGGCCCAAGTATAGTACCTCTCCTTGGTTATTCCCCGCACAACAGGGGCGCTCATCTGATAGCCCTTTGTATTGGTACAACCCCCTATGCACCGTCACCAGTAAGTCCATGCATCATATATTTATTCCGAAGCAAAGTCAATACTGTGACAAGCCAAGAAGAAGGAAGCGAGTATACTCGCGACAGAAAATATATGCCGACAAATCTCACGATCAGTCTGTGAATTTTTTTAGAAAGATTCTAATATTTTTGCAGTCCTTGAATTGTTCAGGCCATGAAATTGTAGTGAATGCAAGTATCATTCGTTGAAACTGGAATGGTGCTTGGACCGGGGTTATCGAAAACTGACCATGTGAAAAGCTGACATTTGTGATTGAAACATCCATCGAGGTCTTGTATAAAATTAAAACTGCGACACCAGATCCTTTGTGTGCATGCGATTGCGCAATTGTACGGCTGCTGTGCGAACGTGGTCTCGATTGGATTTTCTGTCACGCAGACGTCAGTTTTGGTGTAATTTTGCTCATACGCTAGAAAAAAATAAAGGATTAGGTTCGCGAAAAATGCAAAAACAGACCAATACTGTTGAAATGGCACAAGGCCTGAGGTCTTGGATATGAACAACTCATGTCGCCGACTACGCCCCGATACCAAAAATTGCAAAACTCCGAAGGATGAGTGTCCGTCTCGGAGCAAATTTCATATTTAATCCATGTATCAGAAGCTGGCATCGCCACAATTTTCGTTCGCACGTCAGTGTACCAATAAGTCGAGATCTGTGTGTCTGAACAGGATATGTTGCCATCGACATTATTATCGCGCTGTAATGCCAGCCAAAAATAGGTGTCGTTATTGAAGCGGTCCTGAAAAAGTTTAACACGAAAGTACTTTTTTAGTTATATCAGTCTTCAAGGAGCATCATCGATTGAGTAACTGATTATTGTTGCCAATGTGATAAAATATTTACAAAAAAGCAGAAGTTGCTTGTTCTAGTCAAGTATTGTATGGTGATCACTACGTTCAGTCCTTCATAATATTCATCCTTCGCACTATCCTACTCTTTTTTTTTCATGCTGATCTGAAAATGAGATTTTAAAGTCGACTTATAACAATTGCAAATTCAAAGTGATCAAAAAAGTCTCTTTGGAAAACGGTTTCCTAATTTTCGTCTTCAGGTAAGACATACTGGACAGTGCCCTGACTGAACTCAAAATAAATTAACATTGCTGCATGGGGACTAGAATTTTGTAAATCCTGGACCTGGCTTTTGCGCAAGAGACTAGGATTTGCCGAGCTTACAGAATCTGGTTCACAAATTCTTTGATTTCTTATTGCACTCGTGTTCTGACCTTTTAATGAAGCGGGTTGATTGATGGATCTTGTGACAATTCCCTTACTTGATCGCATTCACCCCCACCCCGACTGAGACGATTGGTGAAACTGTCACATTTGGGAAAACGGCGTATGTCTCATTCAGTCGAATCACTGAGGGGAATTCACTCTCTTAGAGTCACCCTGCCCCAGCACGACAGAATATATCTCTTTTTTGGTTGTTTTTTAAAAATTTCAGTGGGTTGCTGTGCCGCCCAAGTTCCCCACATGACTATCATCCCGTCTTGCCCAAAGCCCTGTTATGACAAGCAGGGTCGTGAGGTGACCAGCTCACGGCAGCCTCCCTCTGTGTGTCTCCACTAGGAGCACCTCTGCTCCGACGCATCCTGTGCCAGCACCAGCATCCCAGGATGATATTGGGCGAGAAAGGAGGGACCTTCCCCACTGGTGTCCGAGAACCATTTTCCTAATTGTCTTCTCGTTCGGCTTCCGCCACTCGACAGTATCGGGTGAGTCAGGTGTGCAAGGCCAGCGATCGGCTTACTAAACTGCAGTCCTCAGCCAGAACTGAACTGCGGCTTCTGGTCAGCGTTGCTGGCCCGAGCAATGCAGGACCCACGCCTTAAGTAACTGAGCCACCGCGGCTGTTTTGCGTAAATCTCCTGGCGCACAACTTATCTCATAAGGTAAATTTCAGTACCTGCATATATCCATGAAGTGCATCCATCTCTGCTTGCGTGTGTATTTGAGCCAAGGCTCCGCCATTTTTCTGGCAATTCACCCAAGCATTATTCCAAGTCGATCTGATATTAGTCGCGAAATAACATCGACCTCCGTGCAGCAGCCCATCCACGGCAGTACAATTTTGGGTCCCTGCTGGCAATTTAATCGATACAAACTAGACGATAAGCAAACTTTTTGTTACTCACCTTGTGCTGCTGTGCGATGGAAAACCAAAATCAGCGCGACATTGAACCAACTAGTCGATGGTCGACCAGGCGACTGCGCACTAGGAGCCGAGTCAATAGGTCAATTTCGAGATACCTGTTATGAAAAGCCAACCCACGCTTTTAAAACCAATTGTACCACTTGTTGCTGGCGAGGAGGCCCCTAAGAATGGCTAAAATTTTCAACTCGAGGTTTTTAATGACAGAACCATTATTATACCCGCCAAATCGAAGAGACCTTTTGTTGATACAAATACAAAGGGCTATCAGACGAGCAGCCCTGTTGTGCGGGGAATAACCAAGGAGAGGTACCACACTTAGGACCTCGACATTGCGATGGCTAATGGGGCTTCGTGCGAGGCGTCTTTAATAATTCAGTATCGCGGATCGAAGCGCCGCTGAACCCAAATCTAACTTCACCATGCAGCCCTGCTGTCTGATAAGCCAGCAAATCGAAATTGTTCTGGCAGATAGCAGGGAGGAAGGAGAAGGGACGGGCGTTAAGTGTTAGCCTATACACTCAGATGATTTCCCTGGGGGGGGGGGGGCCCTGGAGATGACTTTTATCCTTCACAGGCAGCGGATGCGCCGCCACCAACGTCTATCCTGACTGGCGGCAACAAAACTAGGTTTATTTCGACCCTGCTTTGGTTCTTGCCTGGCTGTAAAGGCGGCTTAGTCGAACCGAGTTAGATATCGCTAATAATATAATGCTATAAGCTGCAGGCTGCGGATACCCCCGCTGCCAAGCAAAACATTCAGATCAAGCGCGTCGCGCTAGTCGCAAAGGCTTGAAGTTGAGACGTACCTTAACAGTACGGGTATATACCGACCATATTAAATAGCGCAGCTAGAGTACCCAAGTCGTGAAACATTGAGTCGATGGGTTCAGGCGCTGATTATGTATTCAGTCTTGCATGCTGGCGCCACACAATTCACGAAGAGTTGACCAAGCGTAATCCCTGTTACAGAGTTCCATCAAACCGAAAGTTGTAGAAAACACAAAACTTCGTTTGTAGGACTCGAAATTATGACTTGAAATAACCAAATGATTTGGTTCACACAGTCGCCTGCTAACACGACAATCAGGTTTGTGTGTAAGTCGAGAATTCCTAAAATCATCAAGCCCGTGGTAAAGCTTTTAAAATAAACCCAATTTTGCACGTTTACATCGCTCATATACGTAAAGTGGACCAGCCTGCCTTTACCAAGGCGTCCTTGTAAGACATGGTTACAATCGCACAGCAAACTTATTCGCCCTTTCCAGATAGTCAATATCACATTTATTGACAGGATCCCAACTTGCTGATCCATATTCCAAGACCGACCTAATACATGAATCATACACTCTACCAAACACAGACGGAGGTGCATGCCTACCAAGCTCCCTTCTCAATACGCCAATCATTGTATTGCACTTACGAACTAAATCAGATACGCGACCTGAGAAATCGAAATGACAGTCAAAAGTGATCCCAAGATATTTTACCTTCACGAGGAACTCCACTCTTTGACCAAGGACCGTGATCTTGGGCACCGAATCCAATTTTTGATGACCCTATCGAAAAAACCCCTTGGAATTTTTCGATGCTAAAATCCGAACCGGAATCTCGAGCCCATGCGCAAAAAATGCGCTTTGTTCTTTTCTCCAGCCTTGGGAATCGGCACGACCTTGGCACATTTCCATACTTCAGGAAATTGCTCTTCTCGCATCGAATGATTAAAAAGAAGCGTAAGTGCCGGAATGATCGAAGAGGCGATATCACGGATAATATGTGGCGAGAGTCCATCCTCACCAGGGGCGCTGCTCACCTTCATCTGATTGATTTGTCTTCGAACGGAGGCCTCACTGACCTAATAACCCATAAAATCATCTACGAGTTGGCGAAGTTTGATAGAATTAGCTGACGTAAAGCAAGTCGAAAAATATTGATTCAAAGCATTTGCTTTCTCCACATTGCTGAGGAGAGGTCGATCAAAATCGTCGACTAGACGGGCAATTTGCGATCCTCAGTTAATAATCTTTTGTAAGCCTGCCAAAATGCTGCCGAGCTGTCGCAGTTTGGAAATGTGGTAGTGATAGATGCCACTTTCACCTTTCGAATAGCTTTCTTGCACTGAGATTGCAATGAGAAAAATAATTGTCGATCCAAATTAGAACCAGTACGCTTCCATACCTTGTATGTGAAATTTTTTCGTCGGATCAATGACAAAATAGCCGAAATCCAAGAGTTTCGTTTGTCCAAACGAATCATCTTCCCAGGCACCAAGGCGGTCAAGGTATCGAGGACCGAATTCGTCAAGGAGACACAAGCTGAATCGACAGAGTCAGCACATTTTTCACTATTCAGCACAAATCCAGTTGCCGAAGACGTTTATTTACGGCGGTCCAATCGGCTCGTTTAATCAACCGAATGTGACTTGTGTCAGGCTGCCTTTTGGTGGTAAGACTACGCATTGAGACCGATAATGCGTTGTGGTCAGAAAACAGTGGCAAGAGCATTGTTGAAATGTGTCGAGAAGAGTCACCAAAAATGACCAAATCCAGTAAGGTATTTTTAAAAGCTCGTTATCCAGGGCGCGCCTGGCAGAGTTCGATTTTTGATTTCCACTGGGGTGTCCATGGGGAGCAGTATTTTACTGCATGTATAGTATTTTTCATGTATGTATGCCAATTAGGTACATGGAATTCGTGGTGTGAAGTGAAATTCGGATCGCCTACAATTGACGAATTAGCTATGCGATTTTTAATTACTGTATACGTACTTTTACACGCAATGGTCATGAACTGTGAATTGCAAACAATTATAAGTGCTGTACATATGGTACGATTTACGGAAAAAGGCTGCTTCATGGAGACCCATATAACTTTCATATGATAATTGTTTTACTACACTTTTTTGCCTACTTTGGTGTTTTCTGCTGGCCAATTGAAACTTACGACCAATGCTACGAATGCATGAATATCTGACCATCAATTTTTCTGTTAGTCCGATGCCATGTTCCGAATGCGACTTCAATGCTACCTTGCGATGTTTTGAGCCAATACGGTTTTTTGTGTGCTGATTTTGTAGTAACTTTCAGTCTAATTTCAGCCATGTACTGTCTTTGAAACTGGCCTAGCGGAGATTCGTTACTCCTACACATTAGTCCCATCTTGGAGTATGCCTGTCTTGGCTTCGTCAGGAATTGTCCCAATCCATATTATGACTACTGGACTGGAATGTTTAAAAATGAGTAGTTGTAAATTCTGAATAGAAATATAGTTACCTCAAACAGCGAAGAGCGTTGTTCGTTGTCGTGCGTTTCGCACAGTTGTATCATGTCTTGTTTTACAGATCGATAATACGTCTCATGACCATGTATGACGAATGCAAACGCTCGATACAAACAATTTCCATCGCCTCGAACATGCAGCTCGGTGTAATTTTCGAATGCGACTTCGATGCTACCTTGCGATGCGTTTTGTAATTGTGGCTAATTATGTTATTTGCCCATGTCTGCAAATGTTATGCTTTCCTTAAATTTCAATAACGAAATCTTATGTTATCATCATTTACGATTTCGTCAGTCACGCTTTCGATATTGAAATCTATACTTTGACTTTCAAGTTTAATCAGATTCAATCTGCTTCATCTTCCTCTTCCTTTTTCGAAGTCATTAGTAGCGGCCATACGCTGTGGCATGAGCATGTGGTCAGTTATGGAAAGCAAACCAACTGAAAGTATGGGCTTTCAGTTGGACTTCAAAACTGGAACCTATATGGTCCCTTCTTCCAGTTACCTTCCAGCAGAACTTCAATCTGGAAGCGTTTGTGCTCTCACATGGAAGTTTAAATTTTGATGTGACCCCTAAGGGTGATCAAGTGAGCCAAGTGGCGGCCGCGCTGGTGCAGCAGTTAGGCATTCGTCTCTCCGTATTACTTTGGAGAGAGTGGCTAACTCGGCACCGGGTTCGATCCCTGGTGATGGAGGTCGGTTTGCGAACCATAAGCCCTCGCTGACGTTGCAAACTGGACAGTAGGTGACTCACCCGGTACCCTAGAGGTGTTCCGAGTGAAGAGCCAGACGCCAAACGAGGAGACAGTCTCGGCTGTCAAACACAAAAAAGTTCACAGCATGCCATCCATCGTCCGAGGAAGTCTGTTGCCTGTCCAGGATGCCCTCGCGTAGAGGTGCTCCTAGTGAAGACACGCAGGAGGACGCTGCTGTGTGTGCTGGTCCCCGCACAGCCTTTCTAACGAGGTTCGACAGCTGGCCGGCTAGAGGCAAAACAGGCTTTGGGCAACGAAAATTTTTTAAAAAAATTTGCCAATTAGGCACAGCATACAGCTCTGAAGTCGAGGGTACAAGCGAAGAGGGGGGGGTGGGGATTGGTCTTCTTTGATCACATTGGTGTTCTTATAGGGCCTGTGTGCTGAAGTACCTTGATCTTTGACGCCTGCCTGGGCATGTGAGCTTGCTGCATAAAAAAGGCCAAAAAGTGTTAGTTGCACACACAAACATCGTGATTCCGCATTTCGTAATCTTATACATTGAGCTAGTCATGAAAACTTGGAACAAGAATTTAAAATTGAGCCAAAATCATCAATGCAGTAGGTACCAAGTCCATCTGGAGCCTGAGCAATTTCGTGCCGAATATCCAATCCTCAAATCAGTGCCGCCTCACTGAAGTCGGTCGGCACGTCAGATGAGTATTGGATCGATAATCAGCGCCTCAACCTGTCGACTTGATGTTTCATTTTTTTTTTTTTTTGTTTGTTGCTTTTTTTTTTTTTTTTTTGGGTGCCCTTTTTTTTTTTTTTGTTTTTTTTTTTCCTTTTTTTATTTTTTTTTTTTTTTCTTTTGTGGTTTTATTATTATTGTTTTTTTTTTTTTTTTTTTTTTTTTTCTTTTTTTGTTTTTTTTTTGGGGGGGGGGGGGTTTGTGGGGCTCTCCGGTGTTCTTTCCTTGTGATAAGTTGTGCGCCAGGAGATTTACGCAAAACAGCCGCGGTGGCTCAGTTACTTAAGGCGTGGGTCCTGCATTGCTCGGGCCAGCAACGCTGACCAGAAGCCGCAGTTCAGTTCTGGCTGAGGACTGCAGTTTAGTAAGCCGATCGCTGGCCTTGCACACCTGGCTTTGCTCGACTCACCCAATACTGTCGAGTGGCGGATGCCGAACGAGAAGACAATTAGGAAAATGGTTCTCGAACACCAGTGGGGAAGGTCCCTCCCCTCTCGCCCAGTATCATCCTGGGATGCTGGTGCTGGCACAGGATGCCCTGGAGCGGAGGTGCTCCTAGTGGAGACACACAGAGGAGGGCTGCTGTGAGCTGGTCACCTCACGTCCCCGTATGTTATAACAGGACTTTAGGAAAAACGTTTGAAAGTACTGTGGGAAACTTGGGCGGCAGAACAACCCACTGAAATTTTTAAAAAACAACCAAAAAAGAGATATATTCTGTTGTGCTGGGGCAGGGTGATTCTAAGAGAGTGAATTCCCCTTAGTGACTCGACTGAATGAGACATACGCCATATGCCCCATCTTGACAATTTCAATAATCGTCTCAGTCGGGGGGAGGGGGAGGTGGATGCTATCAAGTTTCATCAAAAGGTCAGAACACGAGTGCAATAAGAAATTAAAGAATTTGTGAACCAGATTCTGTAAGCTCGGCAAATCCTAGTCTATTGCGCAAAAGCCGAATTCAGGCTCCAAAAAACTTTAGTCCCCATGCAGCATTGTTAATTTATTTTGAGGTCAGTCAGGGCACTGTCCAGTATGTCTTACCTACACAAAAATTAGGAAACCGTTTTCTAAAGAGACTTCCTTGATCACTTTGAAATTGCAGTTTTTATAAGTCGACTTTAAAATCTCATTTTCAGATCAGCATAAAAAAAAGGAGTAGGATAGTGCGGAGGATGAATATTAGGATCTAGGTGAATTGTTCGCTGGCAGTTGTTCGCGGACAATTGTTTGCCTGCAATTGTTGGCCGAAACAGTTGTTCGCCATAGCAAATTTTCGACGCGAACTTTTATTCGCCATACACAGTTCTGTATAAGTTACAAACAAAATGTATTATCGAAGCGCACAATCAGTCAAATACTGCAATTTAAAGGCACAAATAGAAAACAAAAGATACAAGGATCGTGTCAAATAAAAAACAAATGTAAAGATACTGTAGTCATAAATGACATCAATAATCAAAATTATGAGCGAGTCCGCGTAAATAATCGGTTAAATCGATTTCGCCGTATTGATTTACGCTTCTCGAAATTCTTGCGGCGCAATCCCTGTACTTCTTCTTACCCAACGGTGTTTGTTGACCGGCGACGAATTGCTCAATCGAAGCTTCGTTCTTGCTTTGTTCGAGCTTTAAAGCTTCAATGAATTTCCAGATCGTAGGGTGGGATCCGCCAACGATTTCCTTAAAAGCATTATGCTAACTTTCCACTGAATTGTTCGTTTTTGGAAGACAGAAAATAACGATGCGATCGTTAGCTGGACCACTGTCAGACAGAATTCTTCGCCAGTTTCGGTTGTTGTGAACTCAATAGGGACTTCCAGCTCCCGACGAGAATGTGGCTTTGGATGAGCAACGTTTTCTTCTTGCCCGACTCGGCGCATCGTACGTTTCATCGAATTGTGTGACGGAAGTTTCGCTGCGACAGCACGAGGTAACCGTGCGGATGCGTCCGCGATGATCTTGTGACCGCTGTCCAGCGTATTCGCAGCTCGATCCTTGATTTCATTCATCACTCGCGCTGTTCTGACATTTGCAGCATCGCCAGCGTGATTGTGATCATGAACACGCTTGATAATCGCATCAATCGACGTGTGCACACGCGCATGGCATTTCCTTGTCGCAAATTTGTCGCACTTCCAAAAAACTTTTTCTTCGTTGCTCTTATCTTTGACGTAAAGGTGGCCATTGTCAACAAACCTTTGTTCGCCTTTTTCACTCAAAATGAAGTCTAGCGGCATTATTTGGTCCGACGGTGCTCTTCAGATGGGAGCCAATGCGTTGTTGATAGCAAGACGTCGGGACTGATTCTCTAACAAGCCAAGTTGGCGTAGTCAACCAAAATCTGGCCCTCATGAAGGCGAGGCAAAGTGACCTGAGCTAACCTTACAGATGCCCAGGTAAACAGGTTTGGATGACCATGGCGAACAATAGTCCTAGCGAACAACTGACTACGTACAATTGACCGGACACCGAATATTATGGAGGACTGAACGTAGTGATCAGCATACAATACTTGACTAGAACAAGCAACTTCTGCTTTTTTGTAAATATTTTATCACATTGGCAACAATAATCAGTTACTCATTCGATGATGCTCCTTGAAGCCTGATATAACTAAAAAAGTACTTTCGTGTTAAACTTTTCCAGGAACGCTTCAATAACGACACCTATTTTTGGCTGGCATTACAGCGCGATAATAATGTCGATGGCAACATATCCTGTTCAGACACACAGATCTCGACTTATTGGTACACTGACGCGCGAACGAAAATTGTGGCGATGCCAGCTTCTGATACATGGATTAAATATGAAATTTGCTCCGAGACGGACACTCATCCTTCGGAATTTTGCAATTTTTGGTATTGGGGCGTAGTCGCAGACATGAGTTGTTCATATCCAAGACCTCAGGCCTTGTGCCATTTCAACAGTATTGGTCTGTTTTTGCATTTTTCGCGAACCTAATCCTTCATTTTTTTCTAGCGTATGAGCAAAATTACACCAAAACTGGCGTCTGCGTGACAGAAAATCCAATCGAGACCACTTTCGCACAGCAGCCGTACAATTGCGCAATCGCATGCACACAAAGGATCTGGTGTCGCAGTTTTAATTTTATACAAGACCTCGATGAATGTTTGAATCACAAATGTCAGCTTTTCACATGGTCAGTTTTCGATAACCCCGGTCCAAGCACCATTCCAGTTTCAACGAATGATACTTGCATTCACTACAATTTCGTGGCCTGAAAAATTTAAGGACTACAAAAATATTAGAATGTTTTTGAAAAATCACAGACTGATCGTGAGATTTGTCGGCATATATTTTCTGTCGCGAGTATACTCGCTTCATTCTTTTTGGTTGGTCACAGTATTGACTTTGCTTCGGAATAAATATATGATGCATGGACTTACTGGTGACGGGGCAAAGGGGGTCATACCAATACAAAGGGCTATCAGATGAGCGCCCCTGTTGTGCGGGGAATAACCAAGGAGAGGTACTATACTTGGGCCCTAGACATTGCGATGGCTGGTGGGTATTTGCAGAATGCACGAGCACATGTTCATCTTGTGAGGCTTCGAGCGGGGCGTCGGTAATAATTCAGTACTGCAGATCGAAGCGCCGTTGAACCCAAATCTAATTTCCACCATGCAGCCCTGCTGTCTGATGCTAGCCAATCGAAGAAGTTCTGGCCACGTTTTGAACCGAAAACCTTCGAGAAAACCGAAACTGTGTAATCAATGGTACATCGTGATCAAATAGACAAAATTGGCAGCGATTCAAGCGATATTCTGTCAACCACGGTGCCTGTGGCAATTCGATCAACTTCTCCCCAGCCACTTCACAGATCTGATTTTCAAACTATCAGTTCAATTCAATCTTCTTCAAGACCCGAATCCGCCATTTCACATTCGCTTAACGCCATTGCGACTATCCCAGTGCATTTTGGCCATTGCGTGGCGTAACTCCGTCTGATCGATTCTCTCTAACCTCATCTCCTTCAGCTCGTCCTCAAAATCGTGTTATAGCTCTTTTTATCGCATTGCACTGGTGTGTACTCTGTGGCCCCGCAGCTCGTGTTTCCTTATTACTTTTCGTTATTTTTGTTTGGACTTCTCCAAAACTGCTTTTACACCCAGTTATTTCATATTCGACCGCGCTGTAGGGGATCGAACCCTCTCCTTGCGGGAACTGGCTCGGTATCAGCAAACTAGACGCAAATATTGGGGCGAGGGTTCGATTCCCACTCCATGCAAAAGTTTTTAGTGTGGCTCAATTCCTAATTCTGGTTGTTAGAGTGTCTGGTAAAATTTTTTTCCCTAATGGCCCCCGAAAAATTTTTTTGCTTATCACACTCTTATTTGAGTTGAACATTAGTCAGATTGTTGGTCACTTCTAGGCATGTCAATATTTAAACTTGTCTGGAGCATACACCCGTCGAACGATTCTCATTTCAGGTACCCTGGACAGAAAAACCTCACGACTAAGCCCGGGGGGGGTGAGGATCTCAAAGTTTTCAAGCAAATGACAAGGGAGTCTCACATTAAATAGTGTCCTGCTTCTCAGCCAGTGTAAGGTGCAACCAAGTATGTGCGCCACCGAAAGAACCATCAGCGAGGACTTTTGTCGCTGGAATCAAAGAGTAAATAAAGTAACTTATCGATTTCTTCATCAGTATCGACGTCTCGTTCGATCACGATCAGGTGACGGAACCGGACATCTATTCAGATAAGCCCATGCACGTCTATATCAGGAAAGTGGCGAGCTGCTAACCCGAAAGTGAAAACCAACTCAATACACTTTGGTAAATAATCACTTCGAAACATCATATCTCCATGGACGTTCTGTTGTCGAGCTAGAGTTGGCAGTTCTCCATTGCCTGGATGATCGATCACGACGAGGGTCTGTCGTATAATTTGGATGGAATCGATTATCGCAGAGTCGAAGTGTCTAAAATTTTTTCAATTATACCAACAATACTTTTGCCTTCTTGACTACTCAATTAGTTCTACGGGCACATGGCGAGCCCCGTGGCGGCTGCTTGTAACGCAGTGACTTGCGGGCTGGAGTGCTTCACCTTCCAGGATACGGAGAGTTCGTTCCCCACCTTTGGTACCCGCACATTTCGTCCCCACATCAAAATATTGAGACCTAATAAAGAGTTTAGAGGTCACGAATGACGCCAGGTCATAATGGCAAAGCACTGCACTGGCTCTTTTTTAAAAGAGTCTACACTATAAAACAGTCTTGTCCTAGTGCTAGAGCACTGTACCAACAGACTGGACCAAACCGCTTTGGTGCAGTCCGTAGGTACAGCGCATTTAGATTTTTTAACTTGACTTTTCATGAGTACAGAAGGCTGGAAGGGAGATGCAAGTTTTTTTGAAATCACATAAAACTGAAGTAAGCTGTACGTACAGTAGGGATAAACATATGACCATGATGTTGGTCACATCGTGAGAAGGAAATAAGAATCACAAATGTGAAAATGCACAAATGTGCATTTTCACGATCCCTCGACTGTCAGTTTATGTGCACTGCATACGACTGTATTGAATTAAAAAATTCATTCCGCTGTGAGGTCCGTCGTCTCATTTTACTGTTTCCTTAATCTGACTGTTTTCACCAACTTTCTAGTGCCATTGTCCATTCGTAGTACATGAGTGGCAATTTACTGCTGTGACTTTTCTCTGGGTACGAACTTTCCGCAAAACTCACCTTGCACCCCTGGGGAGTCAGTAAATAAGGAACCTCTGACTCCACTAAATTAACGACCCAGTGCAATGGACCGCAAGTCACGGGCAACATGAAACCAGCGGAATCGACCAAGGTGAATCCAACGATCAAACGGTCCGGGTCGGGGTCTGGGCCAAACGCCCGGGCGCGGCCTCTCACGCTGGGTGCGCACTTACAGTTCGACTCCCGCCTGCTTTACAAAATGATTATCGAATATGTGTTTCTTAGCCCTCGAGTGCGCTGTAAAGTGCTGGGCTATGCATAAAGTATGACAAAGTATGACATCTAGGGCAGCAATGGTGAGGTGGTAAAACTATCAACTGGCGATGCTCGAAGACGACGTATCGGCAAGCAGCAATGATGCACGAAAGCTGAAAGCGGACGATGAAGCTGACGATAGTGAAGTCGTGGCACGGTGATGTACTGGGGATGTTCCAGTGAAGCTGTGCTACGGCCAGGGATCGGTCACTGGGAAAGTGGACTCTGAAGCTTGCAGTGAAGTTGTCTGTAATAATCTAGATGGAGCTGGAAAGTAACTATGACGTAAAGGCATTGGTAGTTTGCATACTAGCCAGGTCATAATCTTACGCCACTTCGCTCACGCCCCGCTTATTAGGCTACCACAAAGGTTACTTCTAGGCACCTACTTTTCCCTTGCTCTGCTGGGTCTTAAACATAACAGTGACGTTGAGAAAAATGGCGTTAGGACATTTCGCCCCCGCCGTTTCGCCCCCAACCTTTCATCATTTTGTTTTTAGTCCTAGTCTTTTACCTTGTTTCCAGACAACGCTTAAAAATCAAAAAATGTTATGTTGTCAACAGAAAACAGTGGCATGCAAACAGACATCAAAAATCAGTACGGCAGGCACAGTGAATGTGTACAGTGTTCAGTAAATCAGTAGTGTCAAAGAAGTTAGAATTCGTAATTATATGCGATTCCACGCAAATAATCGATTATGTCACGATCTTCGAAAGACACTGCTATTGCTTGCAGCCGTTGCGAAATCTGAGCGTACTTCTTATTTCTTGGATTTCCTTGGTTTCCCGCGATCAGCTGGGCGATCTCGAAGTTGTGGATTCCTTGCTGCTTCCTCAGGCTACCAATAAAATGGAAGATATTTGGGAAGAGTGAGCCGACGGTATCTTGGAAGCCACGATGCCATCCTTCGACGTCGTTGTTGGTGCGATGTTGGCCGTCCACTGTGCGTTGATGCACGTTCCAGAGTTCGATGCTGAACATTGGCTCTTGCCGCCGACGACGTTGCCTTCGACCAATGTTAGTATCTTCGAAGTAGTTGGCGATGGGCATAGCTTCTGGTGGGAAGTCGGCGTGCTCAACTAGCTCCTCGAAAGCATCGATGACGTTGACCGGCGGAACAAAGGCCAATGCAGCGATCATGCAAGTCCATCGTGCGAAGTCGTGGTCATTTTCGTATCGCATCTTCAATCCTTCATTCTGGACTTTTCTCCAAATTGCCAGAGAGAGATGAAAGAAGCATCCCGTGCAGCTAATATCTTGAAACTCCGACTGAAAGGCTTGAATGGCTGCGATTTCAAAATCTGTCATCAGCTGAGCAGGTTGAAGCCCGGGCTGCATGCGCTTCAGCTATTGAAGAAACTTGACATATGTGGCCCTCGTCTTGTTTGGAAGAAGGGCGTAGGCGACTGGAATCACTGCGCCGTGCTTGACCACGTGAATGGAATACCTACATTTGTTGGAAGAGCCGCGGTACTGTTTTGAACGTTCAATCTGCGAACCATTCACGGCTTTGAGCGAGAACTTGCAAGTTGCTTCTTGTTGAGAAGATCAGCATGCGTTCAGGGCCCGGTTCCTGAATCGCGATTAACTTTAACCGGGCAGTCAAGATTAGCTGGCTGGTTAAGTGCCTTATTCGGGCAGTTAACTAACTGGGCAGTTAAGCCAGATTTAACTGGCGTTCCTGAAATCTAGTTAACCAGGCGGTTAACTAACTGGCCCGCTAAATCACTAACTGGGCAGTTAAGTGCCTAGCCAACTCACATTTCTGTACTATAAGACTGCCTCATTTTCAAATTGTTTTGAGAATTGTATCAGAAGGCAATCTGTTTGAAATCTGCTTATTTTGACTGTGAAAAAATGTCAAAAAAGAGTGACTCATACTAATCCGAATATTATGGATGACGGAAATCAACATTAGAAAGCGCTATCAAACCGCCTCGAGTGCCCTCATGATCGCTAATACCCCAATCAAATATTGATTGAGTGGTTGCTTGCGATTGAAGTACATGTGTCTTTGATCACCCTGCCCATGACCATGATGTATCCTGACTCCAAAATCTTTATGCGAGCAATCTATGGCGCCAATAACGCAAGGAACATTCCGAATATCAAAGAATCCTTTTGTAATCTTCCTCTCGAGGTAGGTTAGATTTGGGCGGTCAAGTCACCCGGTTAAATTTTCCAGTTAACTTTAACTGCGACTCAGGAACGCCAGTTAAAGTTGACTGCCCAGTGATGCTAGATTTAAGTGCTCAGTTAAAGTTAATCGCGATTCAGGAACCGGGCCCTGGAAGAAGCTCATTTCCGGAGTCGTACATTAGAAGCTGTTGCATGGCCCCATCGATGCGAATTTGCTGGTATTCCTCGGGGATAATCAGTTCTTCGACAGTCTGCGGGAGCGGAGGAGCACCAGCATCGTGCCTGGCCCTTTGGATCATCTTCTTAAGAGCAGGTAAAAGCAGCAGCAGCATAAACCGAGAAAAATATGAACCATCATTACTTCACCAACTGGTCATCCCAACTGACTCTCGCTTGACGATTTGTATTCTCAGATTGTTCTATCTTCGCCGTCGCTCTCATGGAATAAGCTCAGCTGTTTTTTCTCTGGATTCTTATTTCTACAATGCACTTTCAACCTTTGCACAGTAATTTTATCCTGTGTCTTCTGCTCCCAGAGTGCACGTATTTCTTGGGAGATGACTATGACTGTGGCTCCACCAACAATGCTTTAGTGACAATTCAACAGTGATTCGCTATCAGAGAGTGGAATTTTGAAGTCATGTTTACACCACACTACATCCTTTGGCTGCTAGCAAAAATGAATGAATGAAATATCAGAATCACAAATCACACATATCAAAATCCGACTAACTCAGCCAGCTCGCCAAGGGTCCAGCTGGATCTGTCAGTGCGTACCGCCTTAATCAACTGCTAATGTGAGCAGCTAACAAAATACTAGTAAGCTGCACAAAAAATCTTATAAGCTATTAAAAAGTCATGCTTGGTGCGGATGCAAGTGGTGCACAAAGTCGTGCATTTTGGATTCCTGTAGGATTTTCAAATTTATATCTCAAATGCATATCTTAGCTCCCAATAATGCACAGATATAGGTACCATATGAATATTAATTAGATGCAAATATAGATATGGATTTCCATATTAAGACACGCACTGCTCAGAAATGTTTTCTAAAATGCTCAGAAATATTTCTGCATTCCAGTTTTGTTTTTGTGGCACATAACTGACACTGCGAGATATTTTTGACATCATTTAAGCTTTTAGCATGTCAGATTGAATCAAAGAAACGGATGATGGCCAGTGATCACAGTAATCAGGGGTCATCGATGGGTGATTTGTGGGAGCACACTGTCTCATCGACTGGCTCGGCATCGAATGGCCGATATTGCTTACCAATCGATAGTGATCAATCGATGGATTCGTATCGTCCATTAGCTCAAGACTCCCAAATCGACCTATATATGGTGAGCAAATCGCAAAAATCGATCGGCAAATCCGAATTAAAATAAATTTTAAAAAATCATCGATATCGATCGATAATGAAAATCAATATTCTAAAAGTACACCCAAACTGTGGATCTTATGGATTCTGTAGTGGGCGTGGCTTAAAGTAGTGTGGCCAATCAAATTGCGTACTTGGATAGGCAGGTTTTTGATGGATTGAAAAGGCTGGATTGTTTTTTGCGGGGTGTTGCCCTTTCCAAATGACAAATTTATTGTCATTTTCTTGCCAGTTGGTCCTGGCAATCGGTTCGATTTTGCATTTCTTAAAGTATTTTTCAGTAAAAACTAACCTCCTTTTTTGTTTCGCCCTGATCAAACTATGATTTGACTGCTGGAGGGCATTTTTTAGCTGCAGTCTCGAGGGTGTCCTTTTGTGGTACTGGCCTTTTCCTGAGTACCTCGCAAGCGCTTATCCGTGGTCAGTCTCGTGCGTGAAGGTGAAGCGTATGAATGTCTGTAAATATCTGGGAACATGTGACAAAATCATTTTATACTTGATGGATTACGTGATGGTCATTCGGAGAGGGGCACAAGGATTTTTTGTGATTGGATATGGATGTGGGATGGATAATATTCTTATGGCTTATAACGTGAATACTTGGTTTAAAAATTGTTGATTATCTGATTTTGACTGTTTATAATCCGATGCAGTTTTTTATCCGTAAGCATTAGGAAATATTGATGGCTTCCCAACGCGCCAAAGTCTCCTGACTAGGCACTGGATCAAATCGGGTTCAAGCCACACACTGTGAAGTGGGACCCTGCTTCGGCATTACTGACAGCTCATTTTGCTTTTTGTGCACCATGCCGTGAGAGTGCGCCAATGGCGTTTGGCATTGGTAAAGAAAGAGAAGAGAATTTTTTCCGTGTCTGATTTTGAAGTGGAGCCATGATAATCGATTGTTTGCTTCAGCGAAGTTGAGGGAACGAGAGCAAGAGGAGAGGCATGTCGTGAGGATCAGGAGCCGGCAGGGCGGGATTCCTAAAAAATAGTTTTGCCATTTTGTGCTTGCATTTCTCGCTCTGCTCAGCAGTGTTGCATAAAATGATCATCAATTTGAAAAATCTTCTTGAAAAAAGATCAAGGCTTTGCTTGATACTGCTTACCCGCTGTTAGCTATCAGCGTCCTGTCATAAATTCACGAGTTATTCCTATTGATAATCAGTATGCCAGGATTAGAAGCAATTTAGTGGTCCTGAAGAACTATCAAAAATGACTGTCAGCAAGCACTTTTCAGTGTAACGCCCGGTGCACGTTGATGTTGCAAATCTCAAATAAAAAGGCCCTGCATCTGCGACGTTATTTTGGTTGTGGGCTGCCTTCGTGCCAGAGCTGCGGCAATTCATCAAAAAAATGAATTTTCACGCACAAAGAAGATCATTCCAGTTTCGTTATTGCAGCACATATCCCTGACTGCGAGATATTTTCATTATGTCGACCTTTTAGCAGGTCAGAAAGGATCAGAGAAATGGATTCAGATGTACCAGTCCGAAATTTAAATTGGATTATCTCCAAATTGCAATGCAAAAATGGCATTCTTTCGGCAAAATGTAAATAATTATCGACGACGGAGTGAAAATTGAGTCAGATGCCGACGATTGTATTAAATTATAAAATTCATTCTGCTGTGAGTCTCACGAGGTCTGCCGTCTGATTTTACTATTTTTTTAATTTGACTTTTTTGATAAGTTTTCTTATGCAATTGTCTATTAGTTGACTGCAGTAGGTGCAGTAGAGTGGCAATTTACTAGTGTGACTTTTTTCAGGGACGAACTTCCCGCAACCTCACCTTCCATCCCTGCAGTGTCAATAAACGAGGAACCTCTGAAACCATCAAATTAACGATCCAATACAATGGACCACAAGTCACGGGCAACATGAAACCAGCGGAATCGACCAAGGTGAATCCAAACCAAGCGGGGTCGTGGCCAAGCGGTCAAGGCGTGCGCTCTTAAGCAAAGCAGCGCAGGCGATGAGGTGGAAGGTTTTAAAAGCGGCACCTGTTCCACATTTCCGTAACATCTACTGGTATGGAAATTCCAGGAACAAGAAGTACGCTTTAATATCTGCTAGGATCAAAGCGATGACATTATACAACATTGTGACATTGCTGATCCAATATAATAGATTCTCCAGTGGCATTGCTTGCAATTGAAGTTTTAGAGAAAATGATGAGTTACGAATCGCTGCAGTACTGAGGTTAGTGTTATATGTATAGCAATCTTCTGACAAAGTTACAAAGTAAAAGACGAAATGCGGAGGGGTGGGGCAAAATGTGAAAAGGCGAAATTTCCTAAACCCAATCGTTTGTTCCTCAGACCCAATTAGGTCATTCCAGCGGGGCTAGGGGGCTGGGCATCGACTAGGGTCAGTCCGGAATGCATGCTGGGCTAGAGCGTGTTCGTCGCTACTCTGCGATGTTGGTGGTCACCCCGTGGGGTAACCGTACCCAGGCCGTTCCCCATGAGAGGACCCCAATACCCGAGCCTCCGACAACATTAGGCCTCTTCTGGAGGAATGAGGGGTGAGTCACGCACCGCCAGACGTGACTCAGAGAGAACTTCACCAAGTTCTCAAACGGGAGTTGCACTCAGGCCGACTGGCTTCCTGATTTGCCAAGCAAAATGTGAAACGACATTCACAGCTACACCACCCAGGCGGCATTAATGCTTTCCAAATAATACAGTACAAGTATATTCAGGACCAGTAGTACTTTTGTCATAAATATAGTATATTTGTAGTACTTGCCTTTCATGATAATGGCCTTATGACTTTAATCAACTGCCAATATGGACAGCTAACAAAATGCTAGTTAACTGCACAAAAAAATCATGTTTTGCGGATGCAAGTGGTGCACAAACTCGAGCACTTTGGATTCCTGCTAGATTTTCAAATTCATATTTTAAATGCAGATCGTAGCTTTCAAAAGATAAAATACATATATAGATATTCATTCGCAAAAAGAGATAGATATACTGCAGATACGATATTGATATTCATATCTCAAAAGAAGATATGAGTAATCATCAGATGTAGATATGGATGTCAACACTAACACTCATCGGCAGTGGCTGGAAAATGCTGGCATCTGATTCATTTTTCTCTTAAAACGTACTCACTCTGTTGTCGATAATCATCCATATTTTGCCTAAAGATTGCCATTTTTCGCATTGCAATTTGGGGATCATCCAATCTAAATTTGGGATCCGTACATTTGAACCCATTTCTCTGATCCTATCTGACATGCTAAAAAGTAGAGATGACGAAAATATCTCGCAGTCTTGCATTTGTGATGCAAAAACAAAACTGGAATGCACTTCTTAATGGTAATAGACCTATTTTATAATGTTTGCTGGGCCTACAAGTTTTTGGATCTCGACTGGACTTTGTGATAGGGATTTGCATGTGGGAGGACGCCTGAGTACCTTCCGCATGAGCTGCAGCAGTGAAATTTGTACTTTACACTGCCGCACATCCCACTAGAATCCCTCCACAAAATCACGCTGATTCATTCATGTGTTCTTGAGATCTGGTCATCTATTTGGAATTGGGTCAGAGAAATTACAAATTTTGCGCATCAGTCTGTCATCAAGTTTTTAACAAAAGAAGGCTTGAAGCCGACAGAAATTAGCGATAGGATTGTCTTAGTGTATGGCAATAAGGCACCTAAATTGTCGTCAGTGAAAAGTGGTCTGCTTTGCTCAAACATGGGGGGGGGGAGGATCGATTGAAGATGACCCAAGATCTGGACGACCAACTGAGGCGACACTGGCCAACAAATGCAACATTGAGGCAAAGATTGGGAAAGAAGACCCTCGAACAAACGTTGTCTAGATAGCGGAGGAAATGGGCATTTCAGGGGGTAGCGTCGAAATAATTTTACAAGAGAAATTGAATTTATCCAAGGTCTGCGCGATGTGTGCCTAAACACCTGGCAAACGTGAGAAGAGTTCAAACGTCAAAGGAGCTTTTGACAAGGATCACGGCTGATCCCGATGATTTTTATGAAAGAACGGTTATGGCTGATGAAGCCTGGACTCACCACTTTGATCTGAGTCAAAACACGAATCGATACAGTGGCTGCCAAAGGGTGCACATCCGCCAAAAAATTTCGCGTTCAGCAGTCATTGGGCGAGGTCATGGCAACAACTTTTTGGGATTGCAGTGGAATGTAAGTGATTGATTATATGCCAGGCAAGACCACAATCACCGGACGATATTTTGCCGATGTTATCCGCCGATTGCTTAAGGGTTTGGGGGGGGGGTGGTGGAGGAAGATTGGGCTGTTGCTTGTGCTGGTGAGACCTGGGGTTAAAGCGATCAAATCGAAGCGGCACGGGATGATGAAAGAGAAGGTGCTGCTGCTGATTGACGACGAGCCAGTTCACAAAGCACGCGTTTCTCAGGCTGCCATCGATGAATGGGGATTCAAACAAACTGATCATGCACCATACAGTCCCGACCTGGCACCCAGCGATTGCTACCAAATCGGAAAATCCAAAAAAAGTGTGAGGGTACAGATTTTCGAGTGATGAGGAAGTAAAACCAGCGACTGAAGCGTTTTTTAGGGGTGTGAGTAATAATTTTTTTACTTGTATGCACGCGGTGCACCAAAGTTGAAACAAGCGCATTCTCAGGGGATGTTATGTCGATAATGAATAAGCATGACCTAGTACAGTTTCAAGTAAAATGCGGTCAGGCTACGAACTTTTTTAACTC
This sequence comes from Mesodorylaimus sp. YZB2_4, assembly GCA_030248295.1. Lineage (NCBI taxonomy): Eukaryota > Metazoa > Nematoda > Enoplea > Dorylaimida > Dorylaimidae > Mesodorylaimus > Mesodorylaimus sp. YZB2_4. Next base: position 409,286 of record JASANH010000167.1, on the reverse strand, counting down.
CCCTCGTATCATTATGCTTTGCATGATGACTTCTGACTGCAGTTCCAGTTTTCTTATTCGCACAAATTGCGTAAAAGTTTTTTATTTTGATCAATTGCGCCACAAGTGCACTTCCTTCTCTTAGTGGTCGCGTGACAAAATTTACGTGTCATTAAGCTACTTACCCCGAAGCAAATGAAGATGATGTCGGACCATTTTACTTGAGATTTGCAGCATCATCCTGCAGTGGGCGCTGCACTCTGAACAGTTCCACAGTCATTTTTGATAGCTCTTTAGAACCATAAAATTGCTTCTTGTTCTGACATACTGCTTGGCGCTAGGATAAATATGAGCACTTTTGACAGAACTCTGATAGCCAATAGCTCATAAAGGGCATAGAGTTTAAAGCAAAGCCTTGATCTTTTCCGAAAAATAGTTTTCTTACTGTTGACCATTTTAGACAACAGATTTTCACTATAGTTAGTAGCAGTAAAATGTACTGGAACTCTTTGAATTACAGTATGTTACTAATTTTTTCCGACCACTTAGGTCGTTCCAGCGGGGCTAGTGGGCTCGGCATCGACTAGGGTCAATCCGGAATGCATGCTGGGCAAAAGAGTGTTAGTCGCAACTCCGCGATGTCAGCGGTCATCCATTATCCGTCATCCGCTCTTGAACCATCAACTCATCGTCAGCCAGGAGAGATCGATAACTCTCCCACTGTAGAGACATCGACTAATCCTGACTGATTCTCAATTTGCACAGTGCTATGTAAATGGTTTGGTGCCAGGCCTGCAGTGTCTTTTGGCGGTCCTCGCCCGTCAGTCGAGAGCCTCTGTAAACGGCAGCGTCTTAGAGTCGTTCTGCCCCCTTTTGGCGTGGCAGGGCGAGCAGGTGCACCAGGGGCGGGATGCGGCTGAAGTTACAGAAGCTTAATTTGGGCATGCATTGACCACACAGTGGAGCCTTTGTCTACATGGGGTATTACGTCGGAAATTGGTATGACCATGAGGTCTAGAGTGCCTTTTTTTTTTTTTTTTTTTTTTTTTTTTGTTTTTTTTTTTTTTTTTTATTTTTTTTGAGATCCCTAAAAAGTTTTTTGTATTGTATTGTATTGTTTGTATTTTGTATTGTATTGTACTACAGTAGCACATAGACGTACAATCCCAAAATTAAAAAGGGCACAAGAAACATGAAAACAACCATTCGACTTTCGACTGCATGGTCGAGCAGGCAATCGTCATTGCGCGGGAACCAAGGTGCCGCACGGGCTCGCATTCAGTTATTTGGTCACCAAAGGGCACATCGTAACTTTTATACCCGAGTGAAAGACTGCTATGAAGAAGAGCACATAAATTGGATGGTTTAAACTGTTGAAAGTGTGCAAAATTGGGTATGGACCTAAGAAATGTGCACAGATGTATTACTTCCGTGTCTGTATTGCTGGTCAGAGTGATCAGCAGAGCTTTTGCACCTCGCCAAAAACTATGGCACTATAGCAATGCATACTATCCAGCATGGCATTACAGATTGCATTGGTGCACTCTGATGTCCATACGTAACCAAAAAACAATCGATCCAATGCCAAGTAAGCAATGCAGCATTCATGGTCTTCTAATGAGCAGCGAAGAATCTGAAGAAGGTGGAAGTACCTGTACACGCACCTGTGCGCGGCGGGGCGTCTGCTACCGGCTTCTTGTGACTCTTCATCCATCTCGGCTGGAAATCAGCTCGAATCAGATATGTATTCGAGCACAGAGTGCCGCCCAACCGCGAGACACAGGCTAAATGACGTGAGAAAACCAGCAAGCGGGGCGGGGATTGCGAACAGCTGACCAACCAGAATCGTTCAAATGACAATTCATTTTATTCCCATTCACAACTTTGGTTTCATACTTGGCATTATAATAAAAACACTTGCTCAAACTTTACAGAGATCAAACAAACAAAAATATTCCAAAAGCAATTTTAGATCATAAATGGAAATCAATCAACAAAAATCCCTCAGCTCAAAAATACATTTTTGCACACTCCAAAATTGACAATATTTTTAAATCAAAATTAAAGAAAATTGCAATCATTAAAACCGAATTTCGGTTATGAAAATTATCAAGGTATATTTTGCCAAAAAAACAAAATTGATGAGTAAAAACGACAAAATACTGATTTTGAACATATTTTAAATTCTGCTTAATGCAATTAATTCAGAAAAGGCCACCAAAAAAAATTCAGAAATGATCTTCGTGCCTCGGGAAATTCAAAATTCCAAAGTCCAAAACCCAGAATATCAAAAAAAAAAGTGAATTTATCGGAGAAAAAGTTGAGTACTGCGATTCGTCAATAAAACTCTGATTTTAGTTAAATTATGTCAATTATTCAGAAATCCGTAAAATTGGAAAAATTACTAAAAATCAATCCAACCATCTCATTTTTCAAAATTGTCCCAATTCTTTTATCCAAATAGAAAAAACGCAATTTCTATTGTGCAAAGCTCCTATTTTCTTCACTTAAAGAACCTGTATTCGATGTCCCGGAAATCCTCATCCACTATGCCACTCCACTCCACCATCCACTATCCACTATCTTTGAATTTCAAATAATAAAATTGAGATGACGACACAAAATGGCTTACTAAAATGGACACCGGTTGGCCAAGGCACCGTGCCATCTTTTTCCCATATACAGCTTGAAATATAATCACAAATGCTTGGTGCCACTCACTCGACCACGACCATACTGCCAGCCGCCGATGAATGGCAGATATCCTCCTCCACAATTCTCGCCACCACCTCCTCCTGCACAGTCTCGTTGCCAGTTGTTGTTGTTGCGATCGTGGTCGATTCAACTTCATTTTTCATTAATTTTAATTCTATTAAAGACGATGTTGAAGTAGGTGGAATTTTTATTTTCTTTTTACGACGACGTTGTTTTTCGGCTAATAAATATTCGCACTGACGTTTGGCGCACGCTTGTTTCAACGTTCCAGCGCCACCAAATTTTGGCATGTCCCTAAAATTTTTACCATACAAATCTTTTTTTACGATACCGTATTTCTATTGGTCAGTTGTCGCCATAGCTCCGCCCACTCATATCGACTCGACCCTGGCTTATTTCTCACCCGTTAAAAACAAATTTTCAGATATTTTTTACATAAAAATCATAAAAGATCGAACTTCCCTGGTCAAAATCACCAGTATTTCTCACCCGTCAAGTTTTTCATACACCTTTGTCATAGCCTTTTTAAATTTTCACATAATCCTCTCACGATCAGATATAATAAGTAAATTTGGATACTTACGCGCAATTGACGCAAGTACCACAATCCACTGCCAAACAGCCCGGGCATTCCCGACAGCGAGCCGTCCGAGTTTGACCCGTTTTCGATACTGAAAATACACAAAACTTGTCAGATTGTCCTCCCAAATCAACACAACACATTTTTTACATGACCGACCTGCCAGATGTAGCAAACATCCAGCAGGGCGGTCGGATGTTTGATCCGACAGGCAGCTGGTGCCTGTCGGATAGAACATCAAGCAGGACCTGGCAGCCTGCCGGATGTGGCGGGAAGCTCATTCGGTTCGAAACATGTCAAGGGTTCTTCCTTACCTAGCAAATGATAAAGTAAATTAGCAAAAATTAATTAAAGAATTATTATAGAAAGAGTCTTTTTTGTGAATACTGTACAGTAACCACAGGTCGGGATACCGATGCTTAGGCGTGGCGATTCCGCATAGATAATGGCCAAAGCATGCTAGGCTGAAAGCTACTGTTTATCATAGCCTGTAACAGCTCTGGGCAGTTCTATGGATGGGAAGAGAGCTGCCATGGCTTATCTATGTTTGGACCAGAAGATATCGAGACTGCGTACTTGATCGATTTAAGTTCATATGGTTGAAACTTGGGAAAAAAGTTTCAAAAAAGCTGTATGACTGAAAAGTGTGCTTTAGTTGGGGAAAAAGCAAAAATCAGAGAAAATGAGAAAATGCCCATCCCGATCCCGACCAATAAGGTGACAAATACATTTTGCCCACGAAAAATTGCATGAGAATTATGTGAATGCCCTGAGCACGTGGACCTTGTCCACTAGGGATAGGTCGGGATCCTGATCCCAATTTGAGTACTGCTCCAGAAGAACAGCCGCAGAATTTCCTCCCACACGCGACAGTGCTTCGAGCCTGGAGGAGATGTAGAACTGGTCGAAAATCTGGGGCAACATCGCTGACTGGGTATCCAAGGTAGTGCAGACCCCCCTAAAAAATTTTTGAAAAATTTTTCAAAGGGGGACCCTTCTCATTTTTTAGACCCCCTGTCCAGCCCGGCAAGGGTGTGCAGGTCACGCAATCTGTGCCCTCCACCTTCACTATGTTTGAACCCCCTACTTTTTTTGGCAGAAGAAAATTTTTTTACATAGCAGACCCCCTTCAAAGTTTTTAAAAAATTTTGCGGGGGTGGGGGGTTCTTTTTTACCCCCGGTCCACCCCGGCACGGATTTGCCGTTAAATTTACGTTTTTTAACCCCCCCCCCCCCCCCACTATCTTTAGCAGAAGAAAATTTTTTTACATGGCGAAGACGCTCCTGTCTAGCCCGGCGAGGTTGTGCAGGCGCCTTTGCTATTTTTGACCCCACCCCCCAAAAAAAAATTTCATTTTTTCATAGTGAAAAAGACCCAATCTTTTGCCTTGGAAGGCCCAAACTAACTATAATTTTCGCGGGAAAAATTTAAATTTAAAAAATTCAATTTTTTCAAGCAACCAAAATGGGCCGCCAAGTCGCCGACCCCCTCCCCCCGGAAGAAGATCAGACCCCCCTCCCCGCACACGAAGTCAGCGATGTTGATCTGGGGACTGACGACTGGTGTCATCCCCCCGCAAATACTAGGGTGCTCCCCAGCCTCACAGTGCTCAGGTTCCGGTATCAATTCCCTCTACGCTCAACTGTCGTGCGTCCTCGCATATAGAAGGCAATGCTGTGGCTGTTTATGCCTGCACGAGTCCTTATCGCCGCTTATTACTTTGCTTAGGCCCTGCGCACTTTACACTTTTCTGCTGTAGGAGTCCCTTAAACGGCAGAAAAGGTGCCACCTGGCGTCCAGGGCCCTTCGTCAGCAGGAGGAGCGGCAGGATTGACTGGCGCCAGTCACTCCTGCTGACGAAGAGTCTATGGGACCCGGTTCAAGCGTCCAGTTCATATAACCTGCGGCTTCGAGTCAATGCCAGAATCACATCACACTTGTCTGAAGGCACAACAGACCCTGGCCTCACCTCGTTTAGCCGCAGTCGCCTCGTCTTTCCGTTTCTTATCGGTCACTTTCTTTCCTTTAGCTTGGTCCTCCAACACCATGCTTGCCGCACATTTCGTATTGCGTTTACTTGGTCGACTCGATTTGGACACGGTCTGCTGTTGATGTTTGTTCGATGGCGGCCAACACGGCGTCTCGTCCTCATCTAGCACATCATAAACAACTCTTCACTGAGCACCACAGGGTCACTGGCAACCACTCAGCACAGAACAGGACGTTAGGCAGCGTGTAAGACCGGTCATCTTTTGCAATCAAGCAACTACAGTCCCACTAGTCCTCTAAATTCCTACAGAAATTCTTCAATAGACTGGGCACAAGATTTGAATCTCCCGCGCATTGATTCTCAAGTAAACAGCTAAGACAGCATGAATGTCTGAATCATTCCCGACGCCAATCTCAACCCACGTTTTCCCATGGGTATCAAGCTATTACAGCTGGGATAATTAGTACATGTGCGCGGGAAATTCAAATCTTGGCAATCCATTGTTTAGGTACTGTAAATCCTTGACGAGAACACACGGCCCTCCTAAAGATGCAGTAATTCCAGGATCTGCCAGCCAGAGCCTTCGACCGATCAGTAACCCAGTCCGTGTACCATCAGCAACAGGCCCATACCCCTCAGAGGAATGACTATGCGTGCACTGACTTACCATCCGACGACGAGTCGGCATTCCACAACCATTCTTTTTCTCGAAACGGCAACGCTGATAATACGATCGACTCTTCCTCGTCTTCTTCATCCGGCCCGAACCTGCAATACAACAAAATCAATAATTGATCACCTTATCAGCAATCAGTTCCACACCAATGTGGCCCCACAGCCTTTTCATCCCACCTCCATCAGGCATATATCTAAGGCTATACGCAAAAACTAGGATCTAAAAACATTTTTCCTCATCCAAATTTAAATTTCAAAAATGGCGGTAAAATTCGCAAGCCCACTTACGTAGCTCGAGGCAATCTAGTTCCAATCACAGCGTCCTCCGTTCGACACACGTATTTGACACGCGGCAAATTGACACCCGTCTCGTAGTAGTAGCCACTCTTCACTCGCTCTTCTTCCATCAAAATTCTCGACACCACAGCGCCGCCTGATCGATTTGTCAGCGATTGCGACACATTTGGTCTGAAATGAGAAAAATACTGTATGTCATGCCATACTGTATCCATAGCCAAGCACTAGACGCACTCGACTCGAGGGCTAAGGAACACATAGACAATCATTTTTTACCCAGGCGGGAGTCGAACCCTCCCCATCTAGCGCGAGACCAGACGCCTTAACCGCTAGGCCACGACTCGACCACCGTAATGCTTGTCCGACTGCAGTGATATAAGTGATTTGCATATCGCGCGCATGTTATTCGCACTGATTCCCCGATGTTCGAATATAATTCATGCGCAGACTAGGAGGCGTAGGAGCGGAGTGAAGTGGTGGTTGAAGACTTTAAGGTCAACGGTCTGGTTAGCTCATTGTACTTCGATGCGCAGTCTGAACACCAATGTAAGGTCGATATCATACAGCCCTGTAGGCACACCACCCACCGACCCCTGCCCGATTGCACACTACAGGGTAACTGGCAACCAGTCAGCACAAAACAGGGCACTAGGCAGCATGTAAGACAGACCATCTGTCGCAATCATGCAGTTGTACCAGTCCTCTGAATTCCTGCAGAAATTCTCCCTCATACGGCCCGATAAAACTGCGAAAACGATCTCACAACATTTGAATTTCCCGCGCATTAATTCTCAAGTACGCAGCAGAGACAGCATGAATATGCCCCCACAACTCGCTTCCTGGTATTCATCAACAGCACCCCAGCAGGCACTCCTCTCTCAGCCACCGTCCTCTAACACTCGGGCCCTGCGGACAGCCCCCACTCACCTCGGACCACCGGCTCGATTGGCATACTGTATCAACGGCGATCCAGCACCGCTGCTCGACGACGATCGACTACTCAACGAACACTGGTCATCGTCGTCTGCTTTCGATGGCTTGGGCGCCGTCCTCGTCGGCTCGACCACATTCGCACGCAACGCGCCTCCAACACACGCCTTCTCCACCCAACTCCAAGAATCTGAAACATCCATTCTTCGAGTCAGAGTCCATCTAGCATCCAGGCCACCCTGAATCCACAACCAAAACCCCTTCTGCTAGTAACAGCCTCAAACCAAAATCCACACAGCACAGTTTTCAACGAGTGAGGAATACTCCGACCGCAAGCAACTCACCAGCAGACACCAACCCATCGTCTCCTGAATTTTCCGTAAAAGCATCACACACGTAATTGACCCGTCGCCAAAAACTGCACGTATCACACTCAACACCGTCCACCATCTCCTTGCTGCATTCACCTGAAACAGAAGATCAATCACCTCGCGTCCTCGTTCCAAATCCACTCCCTCCCCGAACAATCGACCTCACACACTGATGGACCCCCCTCAGCATACGATGCGACTAGACTCACTCACAATCAGTCCAGGCAAGAACGTCAAATTCTTGTTTTCTTTCTCACTTGTTTTTTTTCCGTTTAAAACACATGCAGTAGATAGATTTGGAAAAACATTTTAGAACATCAAAGTGTCTACAGTAGTTTGTTGTTTCAAGACCAAAAAAGTGTGTTTCGAAAAAACAAGTTTGCTAAATCTTCAGGTTTTCTCAAGTTTCAACAGGTGATATATACGGCGTTTATGCCTGGAAGAGACTGAGGAGACGGGAACAGGGAATTCGTGTTCGGCGATGTCCTTATTTGACCGCAAGGGCAGTATATTGCTGCCAGGGATATCGGCATGGGATGATGCGCTGTGCACCTTTTTGTGCTCTCTTGCAGGAATTCCTACACCCAGCAAGTCCCAATGAAATAGACGCATCGCCAGCTGGTACAGCAAGTGCATTTCGGCTACTGTCACATCCACGAGGCCAAATTAAGGGCCGTCGGATCCCCACGCCTCTCAAAATGAGTTTTTGCTACTTCACCGCTTTCGCCCAAATTTTCTCGAAATTTTTCAGCGATAAGGAGCGTTCTTGTCAGCGACAATGTTGTAGAGAAAAATATGCTCTATTAACTTGTTGCCTTTATTTTGCTTTTATTATGTTTATAATGAATTTTTTCCATCTGAATAGCAAAAACTTAAGAAAAATCACTGATAGAAAAAAAATCAACCCTCGAAATTATATTTGCTTGATAGAGCACATTTTTCCCAACAAAATTGTCGCTGACATCAAATTAGGTTATCGCTGAAAATTTCGAGAAAAATCGCCTGAAAGCGGCGACTTGGCACTCACTGAATCTTCCAAATTTGAAAAAATCAAGATTTCGAATAATTGATTTTTTCAAAACATTTCTTTTAATGTCAAGAAAAATCGAACTAGAACCTCGGGTGTTTAAAAATTTTTCGAATTGAATATTTGTTGCAAATTGAAAAAATTTTCGGGTGATTCATCCCAAACGGAATTTCAAAATGGGCACAACATGGAAAACAAGCCCCTCGCCATGTTAAAATTTTTCAAATAAGCACAGATTTTTGCTGGTCAGACCCTGCCCGAGTCAAGTTTTCAAGAAAGCCCGATGCCTGACTTACCCTTCCTGGCGTCACCCCCGCCATGGCATCGTTTCATAAACAAATTCCAACGCCAGGGTGTTCGTTTCCACAATTCGTAAGGACGTAGGCATCGAACACAAATTATCGATTGGGTCTTTTCCGATAATGAGCGCAATAACCGGCACGTACTCGTCGCCGTCACCGACCACGCCGATTGCGATGTATCCCATCCGCACAGGGCGCATATCACTTTTTCATGTTCAATCACGCCCATTGGTCCAATTTGATCCTGATCAATCGTATCGATCAATTCTACTGATCGAGTCGATAATTCTCGCCAATCGTCGTCGAAATTAGAGAGGTTATCGATCGAAGACGTAGCGAATATCGACGATTCACTATTCGATTGGTCATTGACTTCTGATCGATCCAATCGATCGATAATGGGTGAAAGGGTGAACGAGGACGAAGGCGATGCTGACGACGAGGCTGTGAAAGGCAACGAAGTACTCTTTTCGTCCTCATCCCAATCGCTCGGGTCCGATTCTTCAACGATCACTCGTCGCCTCTTATTCTTTCTACCATGATCACTATCGATCGATGACTGATCACTATCGATTTCCGTCTTCTTATCGACGAAACTCGTTGAATAACCATCGCCGCATCGTTTTAATATTAATTTCCTCAAACGCCCGTCCTTCATCGATCGCTTAGGCATCGATAATCGATTGATTGATGGCGATGACGAACTCGATCGGTCTTCCTCGCCCGCCCGTCTCGATGAGGTATCGGAGTAATTCGAAACACAAACCTCCTCCTCTTCATTTTCGGACGATATTGATCGATTGATAATGACTGCTGATGAGCCAGAAAATTCCACTATTCCATTCGACTCGGGCAACGAACATCGATTCGACGAGATCGTATGATTGGCAGATTCGAAAATAGAAGCATCTGCTTCATTCGAGAGATCACGCGAATCCAATCGATTCCTGAAAAAAGAATTCAATGTAATCAATCACTTTTTAAACTCAAGCGAGAACTCTCTTTGAAAGTTCTGCTCCTAAAGCTTCTGTAAATCATGAAGTTCAATGCGCATTCTGCCTTTTCAATCGGAAAAAAACTAGATTATTGGAGAAACTAAGTTTCTTTAAAAGTAACCTCAATTTTAAAATTTTTTAGACAATTTTTAACGAAATGGGTCCGCAAGAATGAGCAGGCTTTACTCTTCTTACTTGGGCTTCAAAAGACATTTACGGATTCTAAAATATGAAAAATTAACACGCTTTCAAAAATTGAAACTTCTCACACCAAGTATGTACCTATTTTACAATTTTCAAAAATTTGACTTACAATTCAACAGCAACAAATCCGTTTGGTAAAATTTCATTTTCAAACACCGATCCGATACGACGTCGAACAGCTTCAATCATTAATTGGGCTTGATAAATTTCGGCCGAATCAAAAAATCGTCCAACACTCGACGACGATGACGCTGACGAAACGAAGTTATTTCCCAACTCTAATTCTTGCGTTTGATTATTCATTCGTTTTGAATCAGAAATTGTGGCCGATTCGTGATTTATATCCGACGGCGGCGATTTCGATTTTGATGTCGACGACGACGTCAATGTTAAAAAATTACTGCATTTTCCAACATTATCCATTCCATTTCTTTGAGAATTTTGAAAATTTAATTCATCATTCACCACGCAATTTGTCGGGCATAAATCGGAATTTCGCCCGTATTCAATCGATTGGTCATCAACTTCATCGTCGTCCGACAAATTTCTTTCTTCATCTTGATTTTTGAAATTTGTAGAAACACCGATCATAATCGACGATGTCGACGATGTTGGTGAAAGAAAAGTTCCAGTTTTCAATATTTCTATCGATGAAATTCCACCGCCTTCCATTATTAGAATTTTTAGTTTTCCTTTCCTCCCTTAAAAAATTTTTACATTTTTTCTGTGTAAGAACATATTTTTGTGGGATTTCACAAACACATCTTCTTTATTTCTTTTTGCTTTAACATTGAACTTCCTTTTTTGGGCAGTCCAAGTCCAAGTTAGGCGGGTTCCGCGCACACTTCCATTAACCGATGACAATTCAAACTTGCTTTCCCGCCATTGGTGAAATTCAAATTTATATTGTAGAAAAGGCATGTAAACATTGAGAAGCTGGATAGCTCGGTTTGTGCGCCGCTCGAGGACAGTGAATGAAAAGGAAAATTGCGAATGAGATTGCAGATTGCAGAAAGAAGATTGCGAATGATTTTGCAAGGGAAGTGGGAAAATCGAAGCTTATTTTGTAACACAAAAAGCAATGATTTAAAGCTATACCAGCACGGGGGGGGGGGGGGTAACCATGAAGGTGAGAATGCTGTGATCGCTACGATTTTCAGTAACATTGGTAAGAAATAGATGGGGAGCTTTTTTCTTAGTTTCTTCGGGATTCAACAGCGTAATCGATCTTATGGAATAAAATTGGCACGAAAGTTGGTAGAAAGTATGCCACAAATTGACAATTTTTAGATCTTAAGCCCAACTGTTAATTCAAGAGGTTTCAGGGCGGCTACGGCCACGCAATTCGTATTTAGTGTTGCGCGGTTATACGTCTTTTTGTACCTGAGCATCAACTACAAACTGTAAGGCGCCAATTCAAACATGGAATTCTAGCGCCTAAGCTCGTTTTTGCTTTATTCCACGTTTTCACGAAGCCGTGATAATTATCTACTGGAGGCGGGCTGAAGGATTTTATTCGATAAAGCACAGAAGCAATATAAGCAAACACTGAAAAAAACTCACCGTATTCATCAATAATAACACTAACAGGTATAAAACACATCGAATGGGAATGGGAGAAGAGTAATGGTTCTGTAATAATAACACTGGAGATTATGGTTCTGTTTGTCTAATTCAAACAGGAAAGGATTGACTGATGGTGGTTTCGTCGACGAAATGGCCATCGCGATGGTCTTCTCATCAGCCATGATTCCTAAAGTTGACAATACTAATAACACGTCCGACTCGTCCGCAAAGAAGACTGCTTATAAAGCTCTTGTTCAAAGCGTCTCCCCCCCCCCCCCCCCCCAGACCGCCCCTCCTTGCACTGAAAAGTTTTTGTAATAATGACAAGTGAGATGATGGCGGAGAGGACTGCGGTTGTGGGTAGACATCGGATCAGGTCGGGTTAAACCCGACCCGACCCGAAAGTCCCTGACCCGAAATTTCGGGTCAGGTTGACCCGAATTCGTTATAAGTAATTAAAGTTCCTCGCGATAAAAACCATTCACAAATGCGCAGAACGTGGTGGCCTCGGTGTAAAGGTGACTGTGAGAAAATATGAGATGGAGACATCTCACGCACGCGAATCTTTATCTTTTGTCATTCCCTAGTTATCCTTAGTAAATGCAATAACGTTCCTTCATATTTCCCACAATAGAGGTCAAATAATTTTTTAAAAACCGTAGATCTAAAAGCGACTATGGTCTGTCCACTAGAGACAAGATTTAGCCAATCCGAATAACAGGCGTGAAAAATAGAGACAACTCTGTCACAACTTTCGGAGTCTGAGACAGCTTATCCTTGGTAAAACAAAGAAATACCTAAATATATATGAGCCCCAGGCTAGAGTTGCATCTAGTCTGCACAAAAGATATTGCTTACAAAGTCATATTGTGCTGGACACTAGCTCCTGTCAGAACCTCCACTACTGATGGAGGGATGTGAAGATACCTATCTCTTTTGAACACAGCAAACTACTCTGCAATGCTAACATGGATGGTGGTCAAGGGGGCTATTATTGGTACATATTTGGTGCTTGTCTACAGACTATACTGCTCTTCCAGCCAGGTATACCTAGGAAGTTCTAGAATCAAATGTGATTGTAGATACCCCTGCGACCTGCTAAAAGTTATCAATTCCTTCTTATGTTAGAGTATGGCTAGTCCCACTCATTCATCAGAGTTGAATGAGAACGTCCACATATGGACCCTTCCCTTTGCAGAAATTACTCAGAAAATTGGGTCATTCTCAGCTTACAAATTGTGTGACATTCTCGGAAGTTACGCAGAACGAGAACGTGGAATGAAAGACTTTGTGCATGCATTCATGAAGCATATACTGCAAATCCTGGAGTCGAGCAACTATGAAAAGTTTTCTGTAGTTGCTAATAGTAGTAAGTTGCAAAATTTCTGTATTTTTTAACCCGGTTGACCCGATCTTTCAAAAAAGTGACCCGACCCGATTCTGACCCGACCCGACCCGAAATTTTGCTGACCCGACCCGATCTGGGGTCTATATGTGGGCAATGAACCAAATGTAAGCAAGGTTTTTAAGGATAGCAGGAGGCTACGGTAATTTGAACATACAGTAAGCAATGTCGCGCCATTTTTAAATTTAATTGTTTTGACAAAGTTACTGTACGTCTAGCAAAGACCAAAGCCTGCAATGGTCGAAAATTTAGCTGCTTTTCCAATTTTGCGGGGGGGGGGGGGTAAAAATATTGACTCGGGGATGATTCACATCCTACAGGTACGACCCTAAACGCACATTGGAGAGATCTAAACAGTTTCGTACTAATAATGCAATAATAATAGATAAGAGCAATAATGTGTCGCCGTCTCAATGCCTCTACAGTATGTGACTAATATACAAATACAGTGGCATGCGCCAAACTGAATCTCATGCCCTTTCTGCTAAAGTACAGATGGATCCTAGTGCACACAAAAATCAACCCATAATCATACAAATCCTCACTGGCCCTCATAATACAATATGATTTCGAATCTCTGCTCTTTACCTTCGTCTCTAATTACCTATTCACCTGCTATAGCTAGACGTCGTACTACGCCACCGCGTCGGTCCTCCGGCACTTGAACTGCTAAAAGGCACAAACAATGAGTGAACTGATAAGAAGTATGCATAAATACTTACTTCGCATCATTTTCCCTAAGGATGAGACCCACCCCCTACAAATAAGACCCGCCTAAGCAGGGACCCTCAAGCCGACAGAACTACGTCGATTGCATCATGAATGGACATATGCACACCATATCCAATGCATTCTTCAATCTTCTTCACGATTAATATGGAAGCAACCGCTACGTTCAACGCCAAGTGTTTTAAAAAGGCCACCCCACAGTTGCACACATGCTCAGACCGCTCCATAATCTGCCCATACAGAGCTCGGACGTCAGCAGGAAACAATGGATCATACGGGTTGGTTCCCAATACCTCAGGGGTACACTCGGGAGAAGAGTTACAGAAGGTCGACCAAGAGCCTTTTCAGCTTCCTGGGTGCCCATAAGAATTTCGAGAATTTCAATTTTAATCATGAGCAGCTGGTTTTTGCTCAGTGGTGGAAGCTTCAGTAATCCCTCGTCAGCAATTTGTCCAAAATAAAAACACGATGATTCGTTAGATTCATTGTGGTTTTTAGGTTCAATGGGGTTTGATGGCGAAGATGAAGGAGCGTGAAGTGTTCATGTTCATGTTTTACCACATCACCAAACGCTTATGCGCACTCGAGGGTGAAGGGACACATTTGACGAACACGAATGACACATTTAAAGGCACCACCAAATCAATCAAAGAAACAAATCCATCCAGCACAGACATTTTTTGTACACTTTTTTGATTTTTAAGTTTGTTTTCATTTTGTAGAGGTATAAATCAAATGAGATGACAACGTCATGCGATTGCGGTCTTCAGAACAAAACTATACGATCTTTTAAAATTCAGTAACACAGAAGATAAGCAACCAACGAATTTTTAAAGCAATCTGCAGATCATCAAGACTGATAAGATTTTAAGCACCAGTTGAAATAAAATTTAATAAGAACATAGAGATTCATTATTGTCATATTATGTACAAAAGAAAAAAGAAGAAAATGATTACGGCAATCAATCAAGACGTCATCTCAAAATACCCACTTCTGGTCAGAAGTACGAAGGCGTCTAATCAGACGCTGTCAGACGTCGAATCAGAAGGTCGTGGTCTGAATTTGACCCCTTCTGATTTGAAGGTGGGGAGGACTTGACGTCTGAGTTTCTGTCGCAAGAAGTCTGACCACATCGAGTCAGAAGTAGGGCACGCTCCGAGTAAGAAGGAAAAATGGCGCAGTAAGAAGCCGCCTAGGACACCCGATGACCACCGCCCGCGCGCCTGTCGGGAGCAACAAGCGGCTGGTCATCTCAACGCCCACTTGCCTAGCATACCAATACGCCGTCCGTATCGCAAGCCCGCAGTTCTGAATGCGACAATGGGCGACCACTTCTTTCAGCGCCATTACTCTTCTAATTAGGAGCGTGCCCTACTTCTTACTCGATGTGGTCAGACTTCTTACGACAGAAACTCAGACGTCAAGTCCCTTCTCACCTTCAAATCAGAAGGTCAAAGTCGAACCGCGACCTTCTGATTCGACGTATGACAGCGGTTGATTAGACGCCTTCTTACTTCTGACCAGAAGGGGGTATTTTAAGATGACGCCTAAGTTGAATAAGTTCATCATACGAAAAGGAACACAACACAACAAATCAGTTTATTTCTATCACACAATCAAACTTTCGAACACTAAAGCAAAATTTTTTCCAAATCCAACTCTTTGTTCGGACTCACTTCCGAATTCTTTTCATGGAGCGCCGACATTCTTGCTGTACCATACGAAGTCAATTAGATCCTTCTTACCGCTGAATGAAACTTTGTCCAATGTGCAAAGGTGATGTGAAATGGAGTGTTACCAGTTTTGGTCAAAAATGTGACCAACGGGTGACCTTGAAACTCGCGAACCAGATCTTCGTCTTTGAGCGAGTACAATTTTTTGTTGTTCATTTGATCGTAATTTTGATGCTCCTTCACGCTACACCATTCTTCGAAGCTTCGAGAAAGCAGTGTGGCGGCATCCAGCGATCGATCCAAAGCCGTGAGCCTCTTTGGAGCCGAGTAAGAGCTCTTACCAGCACGGCTGACAGGACTCTCTTCAGTTATCTCTACTGTCGATCCTTGACGACTGGTCGGCGAATCTAATTCAGTTCGGTCCACTTTCGAAGAACTCAACTGTTTTTTGCTGCTGCTGATCTTTTCCAAAAGACATGCCGCTTTCAGGCTGATCTGACGAACCGCTGAACCTGGCTTGTTCGGTGTCCGTGTCGAAAGACATTCTTCCATAATATCTGGACCACCACCACCACCTTGGTCATCATCGTCGTTGCCTATATCGCGTTCGATCCAGCACCTCCTCTGAACAAACGTTTTTCCCGAATGGTGACGCCAAGTACATCTCCAGTGACCTGCATAGTATTTTGCATCAAGTTCTGGGCTCCAAAGATCATTCGATGCAGGCTCCATTGATACGATTTTCTTTGAAGTTGTTTCCCATGAGAATTTCTCCATGCACTGTAGATCACGTATGTGATTGTTATGCCGAGCAACTGATCGGATTTCCTCTTAAGCAAAAAGACGCAATTCTCGTTTCGAGTTCTATCGGTGGTGGTGGTCCAGATATTATGGAAGAAGGTCTTTCGACACGGACACCGAACAAGCCAGGTTCAGCGGTTCGTCAGATCAGCCTGGAAGCGGCATGTCTTTTGGAAAAGATCAGCAGCAGCAAAAAAAGTTGAGTTCTTCGAAAATGGGCCGAACTGAATTAGATTCGCCGACCAAATGATGATATCAAAACGGATGCGTGTATATGTCGCCTTCGATATCGTCAAACTGATAACCTTTGATTCATAAATTTGTTATTTTTTCTCAACTCGTCGATTTTCGATTTCCCACAGGCTTCATACACGCACTGGCAGACCAGTTTAATGCCGTCGATGTTGTTCGCATTATCCCGATCCGTATATATGAACCAAAGGAGCAAGATCCAACGATCGACTTGTGACATTTGTGCCGTCAGTAACGATCCTTTTCTCTCCCTTGTCGTATTTTGAGAATTTAAAACGACTCCTTCATTCTTGTCCATGTCGTACTGCTTTGCCAAAGACTACATGTGATCACAAATCTTTCCTTCTTGAAATCCGTCAGCAAACGCTTTGACTTTTGCCGCCAATTTGCACCATCGATTGTAGTCCTGGCGTTCGTGTAGCGCATAATGTTAAGCAAGATGCAGGAGTATGTCCTGTCGCAAATTGCGACTTGTATTGGCCAACCTGTTTATACCAGTAATTCGACCAGCCAGATCCTGGATCACTCCGTTTTCCAGATCTCGTTCTATCATATCATAAGAGGGACTCCATTCTTATTAACCAATCTTTGCCCAACGCTCCCCGGAATGTACAATTCATCGTCTTCATCAACATCAACAAACGTGTCAAGAACTTCGGGATTCCATTCATGGTTCGGCTCGTGAAATGGCATGGTAAAAACACAAGAAAACTCGGGACTAAACTGACTAAAAGTAGCGAGTCAACCAACGGACAAAGGCACACAAGGGTATGAACAATAAGCTGCGCGGTCTACGCTCAACTAGCGGGGCCCAAATCAAATCAGCCAATGGCAGAGCAGCAATGGCCAATGGCCAATGGCGAGTGAGGAAGACGGCTGAGCTGAGCATCACTCCACTTTCCCGCCAACCGTGACCCAGCAAACGAGCGCGCGGCTGTGCTACCATAGGCCTACAGCCCAGTAGACGCAATAGGGAACAGCGTTGCCAGATGCAGCTAGAATCCGCTAGATCTAAAGGATTTTTTGTCTGACAGCGGGAAAAACAGCGGAATGAGTGTTTTAGCGGAATTTGCAGCTAATTTTGGGGTTTTCAGCGGATTCTAGCGGATATGCGGGAAGGTTTTTTAACAGCTCGCCCATTTTTCTGCGACTTTTAAGACAGTTTGGTCCTTGCGTTGAGGTCTGAAGGGTCAGGGTTGACAAGGGATGGAGTAGGCAACACAGTAATTTCGACTATAGGTCTACGAATTTGAATAGAATACCGTAATTGACAACAAATTCATAGTTGAGTGCTCAGTCGGTACCACAGTCCAGCCTTTGGCACGAGAGTGGGTCTCAATAGCGGTTCCCCCACCCCGTATTCCGTCCTCCTTATTTGATATAAATAGAAATTTTCTTTTTCCCCTCTTCCCTGGGCTTCGACCTCCAGCCTGGTATAAACGATCCTTGAAATATGTAGTTGACGGTTCAGCATCTGAACATGTATGAGTAAACGTTTTCTCATACGTCGTTATTTGCTGTATTCCATGTTTTATTTGCTAAAATAGCTCAGTTTTGCGACAAACTTCACGAATTTTTTCGCGGATTTTTAACATATACAGTTGATTTTTAGCGGATTTCCAGGTCCCTGGCAGCGAGTTTTCAATTTTGCATCTGGCAACGCTAATCGGGAACAAAGGCAGCAGGCCAGCGAAAAAGTAGGAACCTTAATGGCTGCGTGAGTATGGTTTTACCCCACAAAATTTAGTAAACACAAAAAAGACATACCCCTGCACGCAGGTGTTAATACGGATTTTTTTAACGGGCCAAAACGGAAATGTACTTACTTGCATCGCTGAAACAGTCACCAATGCGCTCAATGATTGCCCATATCCCGCTTCACGCGCAACAATCTAATACTCACAGATTCATGCAGGTAAAACGCATGCTATAAAAGAATAACAATCGCACCAAACCAAACCATCTTTTACTAACACTTCACGAAGACTTCACCATCTACAGTAAAAGGACACGGCCTCAAAGGCGTTTTTCATGGTCAAAAACAAACCTCACAAAATTACTCAATCAGATAGTGTTAATGATGCTCAGGCGCCCAAGCGGGAAATTCAAATATATTACACAAAAACTAGTAGTGTAAAGTGAAATTAGGAAAATCGATGCAGATCCCAAAGCTGAATCGTTTTGCGTCAGAATTTTTGAAATTACTCTTAAACTGACCAGATACCCCACCTCTACCCGATGCGCCTCTAGATTGATTGGCCAGCGGGCGAGACTAACGTAAGGAGAGCCTAGTCCTACAATCGGTTTCTAACGATGCGAGCCTGTAAACTCGATAGTATAGCCATGTTTTTTATATAGGCTCGTTTGCTGAGTGGCAGCATCCGAAACGGGGGTGTAGCCCCCGTGACCCCCCTCTACGCTAGACAAATTGTCAATTTTGTACTGTTAAAATTTTCAAAAACGGGTCTGACCCCCCCTCTAGACAAGTTAAACATTAGTGACCCCCCCCCCCAGATTCCACCAGCTGGGAACCAGTGCCAGCAGTCCATCCGTCCTCTAAACACAAATCCCAGGCATTTACTTGCAGATTGGACACCTTCCAATCGATTATCATTCAAATTTCAAATTTGGCGCTAAATGCAGGGCATGCCTGAGCATCAGATTCCACCAGCTGCGCCCATATGTTCTCTAACTAAACCCGATTCCCAACTATTTACTTGCAGAGTGACCCCCTTCCAATCGATAATAGATCAGCTGTGGATAAATTGCTTAAATTTTGAATTTGGCGCCAAATACAGTGCGCGCCTGAGCATCACGTCCAAATTCCCAACCATTTAATTCCAATTTGACATCAAAACTGGGCACATAGCATACACCCATAGAAACCTGCTTGCACCCTAGTGCACATTCAGACAACTAGAAACGTGTCCAATCTAACCAGCTACATCATCCGCCAAAAAATAAGAGAAATTTTTCAAACAAGAAGCAAAAATATTTAAAAAAATCAAAAAATTACTGCTAAAAATTGCATTCTATTGCTTACATATGTTTTTACAGAAAATGCTATAAATTTAAGTTAGAGAAAGCCCCAGTCGAAGCATAGAGTGCAGATGAGACTACTTACAGCCACGAGACGTGCACGTAATAATCAGGCTCCAATCCCGTATAACAAAATAACCTAAGGTAGATTCATAATAACCACGTCCACATAATTCCAATTCCAACAAAACACGCACCCAACCTGATTCCGTCAAATCCCCCCACAAAACCTGAACATATTCACTATTCCATGAAAAAACTAAATCCTTCCTCAAAAAATATTACTAGAAGCCCGAGCTCTAAATCTCATCGCGCCCCTAAGGCCCCGTCCTGCAACCGAGTCCACACACGTCCATTGGCGCTATGCAAAGCACTATCATCTCCGAATGGCACTACAATGCAAAGCTTACTTACAATTCTCAGCAAAGCCTGCCTCGGTCAAAAAAACACAAAACTGAAATTCTTACATCAAAAAATTTGAGCCATTTCAGAGAAAAAATTTGCAAAAAAAACAAAATCCAACAAATCTCGTTTTGCCAAAATCTACTCCCGTTTAGGTGGACGACAAAAATTCGGCTGCATCGCTGCGACAAATTGGGCATGTACGATTATTCTAAAAAGAAAATGCATGGTTTTTCACCAATTTAGCTCGTTCCAGGGGTCCTTTTGCCACTGACTAGGGGGCGGTCCTCCCAGGTTGCATGCCGGGCAACCAACTCATGGGGTAACAATCAGCACCCACCCCAGACTCGACAGCTTCCCGCCCTGTATGTCCTCTCCTGCAGGGATCAAGGCTGAGTCACACACCGCCAGACGTGCAAGACGGGAGTTTATACACATTTTCCCGACTTTGGTGCATATAAACTGCCCCCCCGAGTTTTCAGGGTCCAGCGAAATCTGGGACAGAGTACAGCAATTCCAAGCAGTAGCCCGCTCGGTGGCCAGTACAAAGGAGCCTTGATGGGACTGTCCCTGGGACGAGTGTCCAGTCACCCACCACCAGATGTGCAAGAATCAGAAAGAACTTGACCAAGTTGACGGGAGTTGAACCCAGGCCGACCGGTTTCCAGCTTTGCCTTTGACCGCTACACCAGCTGGCGGCACACACACGCCACTCACCTTCAGCCACTTGTCCACGCATTTGCTATGGAAGCAATGCGAGCACGGCAGCACTCTCAACAATTGACGCTGCTCGAAATCGCACATGCAAACCACGCACACCGACTGCTCGCCCGCCTCGCTCATCGAATAACGGTACGATGGAAGTTCGTCGATTTCTATAATCAAACAGCAGCAATCAGCAGGGTTCGCACCACCTTGACATGATATATTCAAAGAGGGTTTCCGAGGACTTATAGTAGAATCTAGATTTAAACAAGATTTTGAACACATTTTTTGCCAAACTGGTCACAAAAGTAACTTTTCAATCCTCAAGTTTTACCCTGGATGCTACACATGCCTAACGCAAAATCAACCCTATTAAAAAGTTTTTTGCTGTGCCGCACACAAATAATGTATATCCTACTTATCCCTTCAAGCCCACTAAGCCTAATCCCGTCGGGATTCGACCCATCCGAGTCCCCATCCCAACGTTTCAGCATGAGGAGTGCGCACGCTAGGCTAGAAGCCTGTCTGTCATAGCCTGTAGCAGCTCTTCGCGCAATCCTGGGGAAGAAAAACTGGCATGGCTGACTTTGCCATTTAGGTATCAGAACTGCTCATCTATTGATCAAATTCAGTTAGCATAATGACTGATAATCGGAAAAAGTGGTTTAAAAAATCGGTATGAGTAAAAACTGTGCGAAAATGTAGGCTCGAGAAAAAAAATCCTGATCACATCCTGATCCCAAGCGAGATTGCTCTGATCCCGATCCCGACCTATCGCTTATGCTCCTCATTTATTCTTATACTTCCCTTAGCTACTGATTCCTCTCTGACCTCTGGCGCCAATGAAAATATTTACTCACAGCATGCCACAGAGACCATTAGAGAAAAGCTCATTTCCCAAGGAGGACGACCAAATTTGAGGAGACTTTTGAAATAAAAGGTTTTAAAAAAAGGATTTCGAATCCATCAGAGCGTCAGACCATCAGACATAAAATTACCACACTTAAATTAACTTAATAAAATGTAAACTCATTCAGTCTTCAAAATACGCACCGCCAAGAAACCTCTTCCTACACGGTTCACGTTTTCTGTTGGCCAAACATTTCACTCGCAGTCATGCGCCCCTCATCAGTTCACGACCATCCCGGCAAACATCAACATGCCACTCCACGGCTAACAGTGCAGACACAAATGCATTGCATCGCGGTGTAGCGGATATAGAATCCAGTGCTTAGCCTTGTACTGTACATCATAGCCCATGAAATATGGGGTCCAACCAGGAGATACCTGCCGAGGACAGATGGCAGCGGCCCAGATTTGCTGCAGGCACTTTTTCACACCCACGTCCCACAACCTATTCCTGTTGTCGCAGCGGGAGTGCACACTTCAGGATTCACTCCGTGCATGCGCATAGGGGCAAACCTCGCCACCAGACCCATCAGACCTCCTGCAGCAACTCCCAAGCGAGGCCGCACAAAAAGTGTGCTCATCACTCCTCAAGTCCATTTGGTCAATGTTGGACACAGGTACGGCCATAATGCCCGCAAACAAGTACAACCCAGCACGCATCTCACGTATCCGACCCGTTGCATGTATTTGCTAAGGTGAGGAGTAAAATAATGACTGCCCCTACCGAACCCGATCCCGACAGGAAATGGTGTTATGGAGCTGTTCAGGAGGGATGAAGGGGAAGGGAAGAGGAAGGGAATGTTTCAGAGGGGCAAGCTGGAGAACATTTGGCGGATGATTGAACTGACAAAGAAGGGTGAAACTTGTTTGCTAATTGGTACCTGCTTCTCAGCCTTTTTTGCTTGCCTGATAAATGCAATTATCAATATTGCACTAAAAATTATCCAAAGAAATAGAATTTTCTAGGTCTACACCATTTGCTGGATGAAAACTATTCAGATAGTTTCTTGGCTCTTTTCGCTGGCTACTCACTCAGGGCGGGTTGTAGGTCATTTACAGCGAGAAAAGCACTCTTTGAAAATCTCGACTCTGGTCGGCATTGACCGAGTCCCGATCCCGAACGACCGCAAGAACGGTGGTCATGCATCCCTAAACTATACCGCCCAAATTGCTATTACAGATCCACCAGGCCATCATCCCATTTCACGCCTGATTTGTCATGACCAATCAGCTATTTATTGCCCAAACACCACTCACCCGCACGCGTCAGTCCTTTTGGTTTCGAGTGTTGAGCTGCCATTCGTTCGGCAATGCGCATCAGTCCATCCGCATTCTCGATCAGACGAGCGTTCTGTTCGCCGATCATCGCTCTGCAAATCACGAACAATATTGATCAACAGAAAACACACTTTGGAGTATTCTCAATCTGCTAGCCACCCCAGTACTTGTAACGTGGCCACCGTGTCTACAAAAACCAATTCATTAGTCACTTTTCTCCTTCTAGGTCTCCCTAAATCTTCCCAATCTCACTATTGTAACTGGGCCTGGCAGGCGTAGAAAGGAATAAGTCTTGCGACTATACCCGCCCATGGCTGACACATCAAGCACGTCGACGCAATCCAGCCAGGGAGAATGGACTGCTCTCCCACCCTCCATGACAACCAGGCACGAGGGGTACACCATACACGAACATCTTCCCAAGCACTGCTCCCCAGTGTCCTATGCTATGCTATTCACTCCCTTGCAAAACACTTATCAGTGCACTCAAACGGCAGAGGACATGTGAAGGCGGAGGTCCTATTCCTACATCACAAAGCGCTTGGGCGCTCCAGAGTGTGAAGGGGCAGATTAGACACAAATCGGTTTTATCATGCACTCGCCCATACCTGCGCACCTGGCGCGAGTGGCACACACCTAACCAACGATTACGGTAACTCATCTTCGCCGCGAGCACATCTCAAATACCCCCCTCGACCAGATAGTCACCCGTGCCACTTACATAAAGTGCATATAGACCTCTTGCGGATAGGGCACGTGATTGGCGTGCGCATAGCCGTGCTGATCGGCTATCGAGGCAGCCATGGTCATGGCCGCAGTCGCCACTGGAAGGTGGTGATGGTGAATGCCGTGCTGCACCTGCGACATGTGGCCCAGCGAATGACGATTCTCATTTCGTTGATGCAATTGGCGCAAATGCTCGCCCCCCTGCTGGCCATAATTCATATTCCGCTCGTGTTGGACCATTTCCGACGACGAAATCGATGGACGTCGCAGCGTATTCGATGCGCCGCGTTGCGAAGAACGATTCGTGCAGATTGGTGTAGAGCCATGCTAAAAAAAACTGTCTGTTGGAAAAGTGCCAGGCATCACACTCGACGGCCGAGGCTAAACAGCGTGCCCATAGAAGATATTGGCCGCCTCGGGCACGGACACACCAGACACTCAGACGGAAAGCGCACAAGAATCAACTCGAGGACTCTTTCATCCCCACGCCCCTCGAGCATGTGACTATGACTATCACCACGATTCATACAAGGAGCGGAAAATAATTTATCCTGATTTTCAAGGTTTCGACACAAAAATTTATAATTTTTTTATTTTTTCACCGCCCAGATCAACTTTAACCAATTCAGACTTCCAGCGTGATCAACAGGCGCATGGAAAAGGCGGATAACTCGAAATTTCGAGACCCGAAAAGAAATCTCCAAGTTTTCCCTGATTTTGGTCCCAAATTCCCATTTTCCTAAGCTTTTCCCAGTTTTCCGGCCCAGCATCGACCGATTGGCCTGCATCCCGATCCGCTTCACAAAATAAAAGATTGATGGGGGGGTCACTCCATTCCAAACGACACAGCAGAGCTAAGCAGCGCCTATGGCGGCATAAAATGCTGATTTGAGAGAAAAATGGGATTTTTACACTTTATTATTTTCCATTAGATAAACGCTAGAAATTTTAGTTGCCGATCGGATCGAGAACCAGTTTACCACTAGGATAGGGCGATGCTAGTCTCCAGCCTTGTATGAACCCTGATCGCTGAACTGATAAAATTGCTGTATTTTTACATGGAAACATCCTTTCTGATATCATCAGCCCAACTGTTCCCTATGTACAATCATCAGCATTTGTCTCAGACCATTCCTCAAGAACGACAAGAGGGATCGGCTTGCCTGAGGCTAAAAGTCTACGATTCTCTTTTCGTGGCAGTCCCTAACTCAGTTTCCAAGTCCTTAGACGTCCCCGGGCAATCTTGGCAGTCCGCACGGAGTGCACCCAGCCGAGGGGCGTACCACACTACGTCCGTCCTGTCCTTCCGTCCTAATCACCACCTTCCCGTCAGGCATCGATCACACCCCACTTACCGGCAAGACATGCTGATAATATTCTAATCGGGGCGCAGGCACGTTCAAATGAGCGAGAACATTCTGGCCATTATCCGTACTCGTTCTGTGCGCGTGAGCCGACGCGGCTTGTGAATTATGATGATTAGCGTACAAGGAGGCAGCCGAGTGTTGACCGCTCTCCAAGCCAGCCGATGCGCCTTGCTGAGCGAGTTGCGTCGCTGGCGGCATCCAATTAATCGGCAAATAAGCAGCAGCCGCGGCGGCGGCAGCTGCCGTAGCGTAACAAGTTGTCTGCGGAGCGTAGTGCGCGTGGAATGAGGCCGACGACGACGTAGACGTCGAAGAGGATGTGGACGTGTATGGCAAACGATGCAGCTGACAATTGCCAACACTGGCCCCCGTCAAACAACATAAATCCGGGAAAAAATGAGCCGCGATTGAGCCGTGTTCCGGATACCAGTACTAAAATAACAACCAGCGCCCTGCATATCTGCCCACTTAAAAACACTAGCACAACGCTCCAAAGACCACTGGCGTCCCATCCCACAACACTTACCGATTGCGGAAAATGAGCTCCGAAAACGTGTTGCTGTCCTCTCACGTCCAAGAATGGAATTTGATGATTTTGAGCACCCGATGAGAAGATGACTGGCGACACGCCGCCACTCCCGCTCGTCTCCGAATTACTGCTGCTATTCGCCTGATGATTCATCAAATCTCGCGATTGACGACGATTTTGATGTCTAAAATTGAGAAATCTGTAAAAACATAAAATTAACTGATTATACACGAAAAAATCCAAAATCTGTGTTCTAAACTTCAGGCAACCAAAAAACTGAAAGATCCTCTCTCCCGGACAAGAATACCTTCTCAGACGAGCCGTTCGATTGTGCGTGGTGGCCGCGTTGGGTGCCTGGGCAGTGGCCAACATGCCCCCGTGCTGATTAGCATTCACGGATCGATATCTCGTTCGGGGCGGCTCGTCCGTACTCGTTCCCCTTTCCACGTTTTGACTGTGCTCGGCTCTCGAACGGCATCGTTTACGACAAATAGGAGCGGTCGCCGACGAAGTCTCCTCGTTCCACGACGACGAACCTCGTTTACCCAAATTGGAAACATCCATTTCCGGCGACGCATTCGACGAAGAACTCATTCCAATGCTATTCATCGATGAAAAAGAAGCGCCTAAAAAAGTTAAGGATTAAAATTTCAAAAAGATCAAGAGTATTTTCAGCTTGAAAAATCAATCACAAACTGAAAGCCCCTTCGTAAAATTTAATTGAAGTACACTTCGAAAATTTTCACTCAAACTCAAACTCTACTAGACAACAATTTAGACTTTGTATATCTGAAATAACTTGGATTTTGTACTTTTTGAAAACACCAGTATCTATATTCATAAAAAAACACAAAAACCTAAACTGAAAAATCCAGACACACAGTATTATTCCCCGAAACTACAAATGGACTTCGTGGTTCCTGTGAATTCTTTTGATCAAAATTCACGGAAAACGGGTTTGGGGACTAAGCACAAGAATTCCTACACGGGCCCCAAAAATTTAGGCACCGCCTCAAACAAGAGGGCGGATATTTTTCGCACTTACCACGTTGACTCAATCCGCCCACCATGGCCGCCGCCGCCGCAACTTCCGGCGACAGATCGTCATTCAAGGGCGATGATCGTCGACTGTCCGAAACACCGCTCAAACCCGGACTTAAATTCAAGATCGGCGATGGTTGTTTTCTTCCCACTGGCATGATTTCGATGCTCACAATCTGAAAACAAAGGTTTTCGGTTTAGTTAGCACTCCATTTCGACAGCCCAATCGACGATTCCGAACTCGGGCCTACAAGAAGTCAAATTTACAACTTGCCTTCTGTTTTTTTCCAATTTCTTCTTTTCCGCTAAAAAATCGACAGCACCGTTCAAAAATGAATAACTTTATAACATAACGGCTAATCTGATCAAATACCTTCGAAAGACCGACGAGCACGCGACCGGAATGAAACGCAACGACTGCCTGCCAGCCCCCACAGAAAAGAAAAGAAACGGGACCTACGCTCGCGCACCTCGCACAATGCCATTTTGAGATAAGCAGTACCTGAGCATCAGGCCTACGGTGTAATTCAAATTTGTCAACCCAATGCAAACAACAATCATTCCATTATTTTCAACCAGAAAAATCGAATTTCAACACAACTCACTGGTAATTCACCAAAAACAAGAAAAAAGTCAATCGTTAAATGCGAACGAAACCCATAATTAGAACAGAATACTCAACGCATCGAATGATTCTTCATAATCGATTCAATCAATATTTACTTTTTTTCAAAAAGAATTCTTTCAAAATTTGTTGCGTTTTCGGCGACATCATATTTTCCACAAATTTATCCAAAATATCATCCCGTTCGCGAATGAATTCCATCACCAGCGCATTACGCATTGTCTGCTTGACTGGTGGCCGAGCCGAATCTACAAAATCCGACAGGCGGTTACAGTAACCCTTGCACGAGTAAAGTGAAACCTGTCACCCGTCAGTAGCCCCGTACAGCAGCTACACAGCACACACCCGACGGCCGCCTGAATGGTGCGGTTGCCAAAGGCGTGCCAGAGTTTGCTTGTCAGCCTGGGTTCAACTCAGACCGTCTGAGAACTTGGTGAAATGACTGGCGGAGGGTGACCGACCCGTCATCCCTCTAGGGCCTTGTGAGGTGGGGGGGTCGTGAATCCTGTTCCCTGAGGGGGCACGTGCTGGGCATGGCTGTGCAACCACCAGCCTTTCCCTCCTTCCCCAATTCAGCAAGCCTGCTCTGCCTGCATAAATGGCGCAGTTTTTATGAGACAGAGTGCTGCCGCCTGGATGGTGCAGTGGTCAAGGGCGCGTATCACAGTTTGCTTGATGGCCTGGATTCAACTCGCGTCTGAGAACTTGGTGAAATGACTGGCGGAGGGCCTTGTGGGGTGGGAGGTTCGTGAATCCTGTCCCCTGGCGGGACACGTGCTGGGCACGGTTGGGCAACCACCGACAGCGTGGAGTACAGACTTACACGCTCTTGCCTGGCATGCATGCCGGATTAACCCTGATCGATAGCAAGCCCCCTAGCCCGCTGGAAAAGGGCCAAAAATCCACTGGAACGACCAGGATTCACAGGTTCCGCGGGCAAGAAGTGCGTAAAAGGACACGTTCTACTGTACCTGCTGTTCTGGGCCACATCCTACCCTCAAACATTCACATACAAGGTAAGGACTGAACATACACCAAGGCAGAACAATCAGCCGTTCCTACTCTCACTCTTGGACGCCCACATTCACCCCGTCTAGCAAAAGTGAAAGACCCGATGGGCAGCCCCATCCATCACACTCACTCACCCAACGTCGCCGCCAAAGCACGTATTTGCTGCCTCGCAGCCTCCATCAGCTGATCATCCATCACCACCTCGTCGACTAGTCCGTATTTGAGACACGTGGACGCAGTCATGAAGGCACCACAAGTCAGGGCGTGCTCGGCCTTGTTGAATCCAACCAACTGCACCAATCGATCGATAATGCTGCAAAGAGCCATGGGAGGGAATCCCCAATTGCATTCGTGTCAAGGTCTGGCTATCCATCCCACCCAGTCACACCATGCACAACCTCCTCAGCTGCGAGTCCACACTGGCAACCAGCGTGGCCAGGCGGTGAGGACATACATGCCGACACCCTATAATAGCCTATAATCATTATAGGCTGACCTTCAAAATTTTTGAAAATTTTGAAAAAAAGGCGGGGGATTGCGCAGTCGCAGCCAAGAAAATTTTTTTGAAAAATTCACCTTCATTCTGCGCATAAGCAAATTTTGCGCAGTCTATTCCAGCTTTTGCCTGCTCTGGTGCGTATCATTCGTTGAAGGTGATTTCGCCTCCGCTGCGCAATTGGTACTGTGTACTGGTAACGCGACGTAATCACGTGCTTCCGTAATTACTGTAGTAAAAATAACCCGCACAGGTTCACAAAGCAATTACGAACTTAGGTGTCTGCGCATCGAAGACAGCGAAATTTTGTGATTTTGAGCCAAAAATGGCAAAATTCAGTGATAACGCATCAAAAACAGCGAAATTTAGTCATTTTGAGCCAAAAATGGCAAAGTTCAGAGATTGGGAGCCATCCATAAAGGACGTCTACCCTGGGGGGAGGGTGGGGGTGAGCGGAAAGTTGACGGAAGTGGATGGAGGAGAGGGGAGGCTGCAGCCAAGTGGACGTCCACTTCACAAAATCGGCGGGTTTTTGGGAAAATTATCGCAATTATGATAGTATTAACGCTAGAGATACGAGTAAAATTACTAATATTGAAATCATGAAATGAAACGACTATCCAAGGACTCAGGTCGATTATATTCCAGTTTTCCCAAACATTTTTCATCCCTTTTGGCTTCTCTTTTTCTGAGGCGGATAAAACGATTTTAGTGGTGCTGCCAGTGGCTTTGTCGCTCAATCTGGTGTCTTGGTGACCAAGACCTGCAGGGGTGGGAGAGGGGGTTTGCTAGGCAAGTACTCTGAATGTGAGAGAGAGCGACTACATCTGTGGCTGAAACATCAACCACCGGCCGACCTCCCCATCCAGGGCGATGGATTGCAGGCGCTAGGGAGCCATCAGGATGTCAGGGATGTTGCCCAATTATAGCACTGACTGATCCGACCCTCGACGTGGGTCCCGATCTCGATCTGGGTGATCCGTTCAAGAAATGAGATATTTTTATGGATAAGGTTCCCAGCAGCCTGCCCTATATTTCCTTTCCTCGCTGTCACTGTCCATCAAACCACTCCAAAAACTCAGGAGCACTACCTGCACCTAAAGCGGGATT
The DNA here is from genome assembly GCA_030248295.1 of Mesodorylaimus sp. YZB2_4. Lineage (NCBI taxonomy): Eukaryota > Metazoa > Nematoda > Enoplea > Dorylaimida > Dorylaimidae > Mesodorylaimus > Mesodorylaimus sp. YZB2_4. Next base: position 379,555 of record JASANH010000167.1, on the reverse strand, counting down.
CAATTCTGATTTTGGAGGAAAATTGGAGAAGTTTCAAATTGGATGTGGCATGACACATTTTCAGAGAGAGAGCGTAAAATTTTAGTTCCCAATTCGGCTGATGCAGCAGTTGAATCAAACTGAAGACTGAATGACCCATCATTTCGGCGGATCAGTCGATGCTGGGAGCAATGCTGTTTCGAAGAGAATATTTTCCTTTGGGGGGGGGGGGGGGGGGGGTTGCTCAAGTGGACGTCCATTTTTAGGGGGGTCCAGGCGAAACGGATGAAAGGTGGATTGGGGGAGGGGGAGTCGAAAAATCGCATTTTTTGGTGGACGTCCTCTATGGATGGCCCCTTGCGCATTTAAAACAGCGAAATTTAGTGATTTTGAGCCAGAAACGGCAAAATTCAGTGATTGGGGCATCAAAAACTGCGAAATTTAGGGATTGCGCACCAAAAACAGCAAAATTTAGGGATTGCGCACCAATTTTGTCAGGGGCATTGCGCAATTATAGGCTAAAGTTTAGACCGTCGGCATGTATGGTGAGGGATGAGAGAGACCGAGACGAATCCCTCTGACCTGGCCCGATTCCTGAATCGCGAGCCAGGCAGCTCCCTAACTAGGCAGTCCTGCAGAAATGCCAGGGTCAGGGCCCGCTCCACTCTTGGTTACTATGCTCCTGCCAAGAGCAGATAAAACAGAAAAGCAACAGGCCTACACAGGATAGGACAAAGCAACCACCCTAAATCCAACAACTTACCAAAGCGGCAACGTAATTCCCTAAAACAACAAAACTGTCTTGCTCCCTCATTTTCTCCCTTCTTTCTACTCACCATTTTCACTTCATTAAATGCCACAACGCTCGTCTCCGATGCAATTCGTCGATCGCAAAACGCGGCCAATAATCCAGCTCCGCCCACGGCAGCACCCTGAAACCAGCATCCTGATCACAAGCCTCACCAGTCCATGCAAACTATACATTAATTAAAACCACGCTCGGAATTCGTAAGCTGTAAATACGAAACCACAAATCGAACATGGCCGCAAAATACTTTCTCATTCGAGATCGATCGCTCGATTGCATCAATTCTTTGGCATCGAATCCAATACTGAACGATTTGACTGACAGGTCACTCTGCAAAGATCAATGGGATGTTGCCAGATGCGCTGATGACTGACCGAGCTGTTTTCTCAGGTAAACCTAACCTTTTGTATTTGTATATCAGTGCACAAGACGCTAATAAATTCATACACAAATTGAAAATTGAAAAGATATGTACAGTTATGGTCTTAAAACCGAAGCCCTTGTCCTCGCAGCAGTCTCGACTCTGCAATTGATATCGCACACAACTGGGAATCCCCTTATTCTGACACACAATGCTGTAATATATGCTCAGAGATTAGGTTTAGGCTCTTGATTCGCATATAAGAAAGTGTGAAGTTGACTTTGGATTAAATCGCTCAAATTTTGATGACTTGCAACTTGCGCAAAGAACATAACAAAAATGTTATTGCAGAAACAGCATTCATCAGGATCATTGCAAGGTAAAATGTTCTGCGAGTAAACACAGGCAACTACCACAAACCCAGGTTCGACCCAACCGGCTTTTGTAGCCGGACCTGGACTGAACCAGGATCGAAATAAAGCATAAGTTTTTTGCTGCTAGTCAGGTTGGACCAAACAGCTTGCTCGATTGCAGTAAAGATCAAGAGACATCCAGGGTACTTCCTAGTTTATGAATGTCCCACCAGAAGCAATTTTAACCAAGAACTTTTCTATTTTTGCGTTGCCAGTCGTTGCGGAATAATACAAGGCACACGGCTTCTTCCTGATTTGGCTGCGTCGGTCTGGTTCGGTCGAGTCTGGCCACAAAAAATTAAATGACCCGGCTCAATCAAACAGCGGCGCAACAGAAAGACGCCCAATCCAGGGGAGGCGCAAACCAAAACAGCGCAACTATAAACGGCGCAATCAGGAAGGGCTAAACTGGCCTGCACCCAGATCAATGCGGCTCTTATATCCAACCCTTGTTTCCTTGCGTCATATCAACAAAATTGTTCAACTTTACCTCTCATTTTGTCTTCTCCTTCTCAAAAATCAATATTTTTATAACTTACCGAGCAAATCACCACTCCACGACATTCCCTGTTCTGATCCAACATGTCCAACTGATCAATCATCGCCGTCACCATTCCAAAATCCAGTACATTCCAATCACCGTTATTCAATTCCAAAACTGCGATGCCATCTGAAACGATCAAGAAAAAAATTGTTTTTTCAATAAATCGACAAAAGATCGATTTTTCAATAAATCGACAAGAGATCGATTTTTCAATAAATCGATAAAGAATCGTAATCGATCGAGTCGATTTTTCAGAAGGGCGCAAGCTTGCCTGAATCCAACGACGAAACGTTAATAGTTTTCGAGCGTTCGACCAAAACTGGTCCGGCAGTGACGATCGCTGAATCGTCATCGATCATAGAATCGATTGATTTGTCGTTCAAAAATCTTCGCCGCTCTTCTTGACGGCCACGATCGATAGCGATCACATTTTTCTTCTCTATCAAAAACGACCTCGAATAACGACGACGATGACTAATCGACACTTCAGCAACGTCGAACGGCTGGCAGTTTCGAGTCGGCAGGCCATCGTAGCTGTCGCAATCGTATTCCTCGTGTTCACTATCTATGTTCAGATCGCTGGTGGCGGCTCGTTCTATTTTTCCATGCAAACTCTTCGTCAATTCATCGAAATATAGGAAATCCTTTCGACGCGGTGCCGGAATTCGATAGAGACGTTGTGTGAACAATGCAAATAGATCGATGGCCACTTGAGCATCCCAGGCCGCATAGACTACTTGATCTTTGGACAAACGCGGTGCATTCCAATTCGACCAGGGCAAATAATGCATTCTTCGCGGGGGCAATGGTAAAATGGTCGAACGAACGCCCAATACAGATTCGGCCATATTCTTCAATCCCATCTTTGCGATCGGACGATCAGTGTGGCCATTCATACAAGCCTCGGTGCAAAGCAGTCGCAAATCGATCCATCCTTTCAATATCAAATCCCAATCTTCGCGTAGACGAGCCGCATCGACATCGACCGACACGCCCACTTTCAAGTACGATGGATCGGCTAAGAATTCGCGTAGAGATCGGGGAATACGATGGCGAGGATTCTTTTCGTGCGGAGACCAATAACAAAGACGCAAAATAACGACTAGTCCAGACCAAGTGGCCAATTGAATCATGACTACCATTTCCTTGTGCCGTTTCTGGTGGCAAGACGGAAGCGGCAAGACGGCATCCAAAATTGACGGCGACGATGAGCTCGTCGAAACATTTTGTTTCTCCGAAACATTCGAACCAATTTCGACCATTTCACTACCATAAGTTGCAGCGGATGACATCGACGACGAAGTAGATAAAACCGAATTTCGACTATTTTCACGCTTAATACGACGACGACGATCGGCTCCCGAAGCCAAACTTTCGTTTCGAGCACGTTTCGGCACTACTTCGCCAACGCTCAGATGATCTCGTCGTCGCGCTTTTAAATTATTAATATCGATGCATTCCACATCGAATCCCAAAACACGATACTCGCCCATTTCTTCTTTTAAACAACTAAAAGTTTCTTCCCAATCGCTTACATCAATAATGATTCGTTTCTTACAACATTTTCCCGGTTTTCGATAACGCGGCGCCGCAAATTGACCAAATTGACGCCGTTTCGGCAAAATTGGCGACGTTTCTAATTCAACATGAACGATCGACGATTGAGATAAACGACGACGATTCTCGCCACGACCATCTTCAGTTTCCCATTTGCGATAGTATTCGCCAGGCGGTACTCTTTCGAATCCATTTTCCATCAACGGCTTTCCTCTGCCGTATCCTCCAAGACCGAACGAAAATCCGCGCTCACAATTCGTTGATTGCATTGGTCTCTTGAAGGTGGCCATTTTCCAGTCGAGTTCGCCCTTCCAATTTCCAATTTTACTACTTAAGTTTTCACAAAACCACAAATTCCCGGCCCGGACCGCTCTCGCTCCTGCTTTTTTATCGACTGGCCTACTTCGATCTCTCCCGGGCAACTTGGCGCACACCTGCCATACTGCGGCTAAAATGTCATAAGGTGTTAGTTAAAAAATGCGGGAAATTCAAATTTACTAGATCTTATTCATCCCCTGGTCGTGTCCTTTCCCTTTTATCCTTCTATTTTTTTCAGTCTGTTCGCTCAAAAATTTATTTCCCTATCGTTTCCTTCATACTTTCCTCAAAAATTGCAATTTTTTTCAAAAATAATCGTTTTTATCGACAAATGCTGCCACGAATTTGGCGACGAGGATTTGCGAAATATTTTGGGCTTTTCTTGACTACTTTATTTTTCTGCGCTTTAATTGACTATATTTTCGGGTTTTTCTTTCTTTGGAACGGACTAAATTTGAATGGATTTCGAGAAAATAAAAATGAGGTGAGAAAAATTGATGGTTTTCCAAAATTTTAGAATTACGTAGTTTCGGTTTCGAAAATTTGTCTTTCGCTTCCGAAAAAGGCTTTAAACTGCGAATTTTTCCCAAAGTTTTATTGTGTAGATTTGGTTTTATAATCGTGCTGTGATTTTCCACAAAAATTGACACCAAATTTTGGTTTTACGTTCGATTTATTTTAAAATTCAATTGCTGAAAAAATTTGATCATAAAAATGTAAAATTTTGTAAAATTTTTCTTTTCAGAATTTGGACAGTCGCCTATCCGAAATCAGTGATCGCCTCGGTTATTTTCGCGAATTGGATAAACAAAAAACAAAAAATTTCCTGCAACTGCGTTTTCAACTTCAACAACTTATTGCCTCTCGTGATTTGGATCAATCGGCAGCCTCGATCAATCCTCGATCAAAAAGTTGGCCATCGATCGATGATCAACAATTAGAAAGCGGACGATCTGATTTATCGGCGAATAATGAACAATTACCAGTCGATCACCAATCGATTCATAATTTATCGATTGATCAGCGCGCTAATGTTGCCAACTCATCGATTGATCGTCTGATCAACGATATTTCAAATAGTAACGATTTGTCTGGAGGTAAAATCAACGTATCGCTTAATCCCATCGATAATCAATCGATAAATGGAGATTCTAAAAATATTCACGTCGCTGATCGCAAATTTTCCAATTATTCGATAAATTTATTAACGAGTTTTAATCGAACAATCGAAGAATTACGTCAGCATGGCCTCGTTCCAAAATCATCATTGACGGACTCGGCCTCGTTGGATTTATCGATTCCGGGTATCACCGATTATTTGCCTTATCTCCTCGATAATTCCATGGCCGGGCTAACACCAGCTTTGCGTATTTCTAAAAATCGACGCAACGTTTTGATGGCGATCGGTGTCCCGACAACGCGTCGGCCCCAATCGTCCTATTTGATCAGTACACTTCGATCGATAATCGATAATTTACAAATCGATGATCGAGATCGCGTTGTGATCGTAGTTTTTATGGGCGAATTGAATGGAATCGATGAATATATTCAAGAAGAAATTCAATTAATTTACGATACGTTCGAGGAACATATGAAAAGTGGATTATTGGAATTATTAGTCCCATCATCGACTTATTATCCGAATTTCGATCAAATTACGCCAACTTTTGAAGATTCGCCGGAAAGAATGCGTTGGCGAACGAAACAGAATTTAGATTACGCTTATTTAATGATGTATTGCCGAAATAGAGCCAATTATTATTTACAATTAGAAGATGATATCGTCACGAAATCAATGTATTTCGGAAAAATTGTAGAACATATTAAAAAACAATCGGCGATAAATCGATGGTATTTATTAGAATATTCATCATTAGGATTTATTGGTAAATTATTTCGAACAGAAGATTTATCGTTTATGATTGAATTTATTTTAATTTTTCATAAAGATAAACCAGTCGATTGGTTATTGGATAATTTATTTTACGTTCGATTATGTCATCCAGAAAAATCACCGAAAGAATGTCAATTAGTTAAAAATAAATATCGTATTCGATATAAACCAAGTTTATTTCAACACGTCGGTTTAGAAAGTTCATTGAAAGGAAAAGTTCAAAAATTACGCGAACGTGATTTTGGTCGACAAGATCAATTACAACAACAAAATTTGAAAATGCGTCGAGTACATAAAAATAATCCGCCAGCTAAAGTGACTACTTCGTTGAAATCTTATCAAAAATATGAACTAAATCAGGCGTACGAAGGTGGCGAACACGTTTTCTGGGCATTGTTGCCACAAGCTGGCGATTGGATTTTATTGTAAGTACATCAATTTTTTATTTTTTTGCTTGTCATTTCAGCGGAAATGTTTTGAGTTTGCGAAAATTGAGAGACTATTTCGAGCCACACCTCGAATTTCCTACCTTTTCCAGATTTTTCATGAGGAAAAAATGTGGAAAAGGAGAATTCCGGAGCTAAAATGAGGGAAAAGGGAAATTTCTGAGCAAAACTCTGGAGAGCTCTAAAAGAATGGATTTTGAGGTTTTAAATTCTTGGATCACTTATCTTTTTCGCGTGCTCTGATCGCACTGGAAATTAATAAATCGATTGACATTGGTTCAGATTGGGCTGTGATCACACAACATCCAGCCCCTGGTTGGGGAGAACAGGGGTCCAGGAGGCAGAAGTGCAAGTTTTTGTATCAACTTTTTACCTCGACATGGTTCATGTGATTTTCCCTGATTTCGTCAAGTTTTCCTGACAAAAATGACCATTTTTCACAATTTGAAGCAGCTTTTGTTCATAAATTCTCAATTTTCTCGGATAACAGGGTGCGGAAAATGATTTTCCTCGATTTTTCTAAGATTACCCAGAAAAAAAATTGAATTGTCCCTGATAACTTTTGCAGTTTTGAAACCTAAAAAAGCAGGGACTCCTACCACTCTTGAAAATTCGGTTTTTATTCGAGATCCTTGGAATCTGCTGTTATTCTGCTGCCTGTCCTTTTTTCTGAAAAGAGTCTTTGTCATTTATCTTTGTAAAAAGTCAGGAACGATGCTCACACCTGCTGGGCCCAGTTCCTGAATCGCGATTAACTTTAACTGAGCACTTAAATCTAGCATCACTGGGCAGTCAACTTTAACTGGCGTTCCTGAGTCGCAGTTGAAGTTAACTGGAAAATTTAACCGGGCGACCTGACCGCCCCAATCTAACCTACCTCGAGAGGCAGATTGACCAGCCGGTTATCCCATCTTTTGCACTGCGGCGCAGCTTTTAATGTAAAAACCATAATGACTTTGCTTCCGCACATGCTGATCGTCCCTTATTTGGGGTTAGGATAACTCGACCCTTACAGAAGCCCTGTCTTTAAAGTGATTGGGGACATTTTTAATGGCAGTGCCAAAATAGAGGGTTAGCCAAGTGGTTCATGCTGTTTCGTTAGCTATATGTGGTAAGCCGAATAAGTTTGTCAAGGTGTCAGAAGAAAAAAAGGCAAATCTTTGATATTCGGAGTGTTCTTTGCGTTATTGGCGCCATAGATTGCTGGCATAAAGATTTTGGCATCAGGATACATCATAGTCATGGGCAGGGTGATCAAAAACACATGTACTTCAATCGCAAGCAACCACAGTATTAGCGATCATGAGGGCAGTCGAGGCGGTTTGATAGCGCTCTAATGTTAATTTCCGTCATCCATAATTTTAAGATTAGTATGAGTCACTTTTTTTTGACTTTTTTTCACAATCAAAATAAGCAGATTTCAAACAGATTGCCTCCTGATACAATTCTTAAAACAAATTAAAGCTGAGGCAGTCTTATAATACAGAAATATGAGTTGGCTAGGCACAGTTAGTGATTTAGCGGGCCAGTTAGTTCGCTAAATCACTAACTGGGCAGTCAAGTGCCTAGCCAACTCATATTTCTGTATTATAAGACTGCCTCAGCTTCAATTTGTTTTGAGAATTGTATCAGGAGGCAATCTGTTTGAAATCTGCTTATTTTGACTGTGAAAAAATGTCAAAAAAGAGTGACTCATACTAATCCGAATATTATGGATGACGGAAATTAACATTAGAAAGCGCTATCAAACCGCCTCGAGTGCCCTCATGATCGCTAATACCCCAATCAAATATTGATTGAGTGGTTGCTTGCGATTGAAGTACATGTGTCTTTGATCACCCTGCCCATGACCATGATGTATCCTGATTCCAAAATCTTTATGCGAGCAATCTAAGGCGCCAATAACGCAAGGAACATTCCGAATATCAAAGAATCCTTTTGTAATTTGCCTTTTTTTCTTCTGACACCTTGACAAACTTATTCGGCTTACCACATATAGCTAACGAAACAGCATGAACCACTTGGCTAACCCTCTATTTTGGCGCTGCCATTAAAAATGTCCCCAATCACTTTAAAGACAGGGCTTCTGTAAAGGTCGAGTTATCCTAATCCTAAATAAGGGACGATCAGCATGTGCGGAAGCAAAGTCATTATGGTTTTTACATTAAAAGCTGCGCCGCAGTGCAAAAGATGGGATAACCGGCTGGTTAATCTGCCTCTCGAGGTAGGTTAGATTGGGGCGGTCAAGTCACCCGGTTAAATTTTCCAGTTAACTTCAACTGCGACTCAGGAACGCCAGTTAAAGTTGACTGCCCAGTGATGCTAGATTTAACTGCCCAGTTAAAGTTAATCGCGATTCAGGAACCGGGCCCTGGTCGGATGCAGTTTTCGCAGCAGACCAGCAGCTTCGGTGCCAGGCTCATCACTGGCCATCAGTATCGGATGTGAGTTGATACGAAGCAGAATTATCAGTATCTGCTGTTTGTGGAGGCTCGACTGGCAATCAATCGATCACAGCTGGCAGCTGAGAGGGTCACCCGTCGGGATGATGTTTCAGCCATGGATTAGGTCACGAGACTTGGTTGGCTGCTCTGGGTTTTTGGCGCAGTGCAATAGCTCCTCCTGTAGTGCGGACCTAATCGTATCACATTTTGCACGGGCTGGACATTCCGAATGGTAGACAGACCTGCCATGTGTTTCGAGTCGGCCTCTCGGTAACGATTTGACGCGGGCTCTGCTATCTTTGGTCTGGTCTGTCCATGAAGGCAGTAGCACGCGTCCTGGCAGGGCGGTGAGATCACATTCATCCGAGGTGTTCGACAGCCGAGACTGTCTCCTCGTTTGGCTTCGGTTTCTCCACTCGGAGCGCATTGCTAGTGATTCACCCACAACCTATGGTGCAGGTTTAGGGTTTACAAAAGGACCTCTGTCGCGAGGGGATGTGGCCAGTTGCGCTAAGTCCCAATTCCGACATTGCTCAATTGCGCCGGATCCCACATGCGCCCAGTTTTACCACAGGCAGTTGGTCTTTGTAATTAAAAAACTGGAACTTGTCGTTGAACAAACTTGCAAGGAAGTGTCAATAAAAAACCCCTGATGCAACTGAAACTAGAAAGACATGGAACTTGCCAGGTTGTAGGAAACCCCGCGAATGTATTGATATTCATCGATTTCACCGTCATCAAATTTGTTTTGCAACGTTAAAAGACGCTTATTTATGTCCGCAATAACATCCTGATTGAACTAAGGGTCAACTTGAACTAAGTCCTAAGGGGTAAAATTTTGAATTGGAAAGCCCGAGCCGGCCCTGAGGGAAAGCCTGTCCGTGATGATCGATACGAGTCTGATCTGTCGTGCAACAATGAGGGCGGTTGAGGTGATTCTGCGTTCGCCCCCTCCGTATTGGTTGGGACGCTGCACTCGTCCTGGGTTCAATGCCCACTCAAGGAGCTCAGTTTTCGACCTAGCTAACCTGAGAATAATTTCGCTGACCCTGCACGCCAAGCCACGGGTGACTCACCCAGTACCGTCGAGGTGCTCCGAGTGGGGAGACGGAAGCCAAACGAGGGGACAGTCTCAGATATCGAGCACCGACAGGGTTCAAAGCCCACCCGCAATCGTGCGAGGGAGTCAGTGTCCTGTTGAGGATGCCCTCGCCCCTCTGATCTCAGGTTTATCACGTGTTAATCCAGTTGTTTGAAACGGACTCGCGCCGAAATGGCGCTAATGGAAATAGCGCAAGTGCAAACGGCGCATCTAAGGCACAGCGCAAGTGAGAACGGCGGAACTGGGTGATGACGCAGTCGGGAAGTGGAGCAACTGGGATCGACACTGGTCACGAGTAGCGTTGATAAAGTTAACTGAAAATGAAACTGAATCTATCAGTTAACTGGATCTTTGTGATTCAGTTAGCTGAAACTGAAACTAAATCTCCTCGCCAAAACTGAATTTAACTGTAACTGAATCTTTTTAGAATCTGTTCAATTCGGTTTTCCAGTACTACTCTTTTGAAAATTAGTAATCTGTTTGCTGATGTTCGTGCAGATCTCAAAGAGAAACGAAACGCAGCTAGACAAATTGCTGGTTCGAATCAACTTAATCGCGAGTTGGAGGTGCATTTTGTTATCCTTAAAACGCTAGTTATCGTAAAAGAAATCGATCCATCCGAATTTTAGTCCAAATGTGGAGAGATGTTGCAAAATCTTCACGAATATTGTAGTGCTTCATCATTTCCTGCAGGCTAGCTCCGAGTGAAAGAGTTATGAGATAGGCGAGGTCCATGTTGAAAAGCAGTCGGTACAGAATCATAAAATAAAAGTAACTACAGTTTATGAAAAAGGGTTTCTTCAGTTTCAATCATTTTATTACAAACATTTTAAACTTACATCTTCTTGATCTTAGAAAGCTTTGCCAACCAGTGAGTTGAAATTGGCATGCTTATTCGACAATTCCCAAGTTCCTGGTGTGGAAGAAGGCTCTGCTGAAAATATTTAGGCCCTAATGGCCAGCTGGTGAGCTGCGGTAAGCTCCAAAAATCTTGCGGGTTTCTTAAATTAGAGTGTTGCGAGGCGACAGAAAGTTGACAAACACTCGCAGGGCTCTTCTGAACCCGCTGTTATGGGCCATGGTTCCGTCTTGCAGGCTTCTGGTTCTGAATTGTTTTGCACAAAAGACCCGACGAAGCGAGAATGTTTCCAAAAATTTGCAGGACTTCGGCCGCTGACCTCTGCTGAGTAGTTGCCCAAACGAGCTAAATATTTTGCGCAGAGCTTTCTTTCGGACCGAAAGAAATTACAATCATGAGCTATGGCATTAGAATTAGAACGGTTACAAGGTTCAGGTACTTGGTCTGTCTGCGGATTTGTCGGTGGGTGGACTGTTGAGACATGGTCGGGCATCGCTGTGCTCGTGGACCCTCTGGTGTTGACTTTGGTCTTTACTGCGCCTTGTGAGCTGTCATAAAGTCTTAAATGCGGAAGAGCAGTTATTTGAATGAAGAAAAAAAGGAGATTGTTCTCGTCAAGTGTTCACATCTTGATGCGAAATGCTTTATAAGGAAAAACTGAATCATTCAGTTAAATTCAGTTGACTGAATCTTTTGAGATCCAGTTAACTTAACTGAAACTGAAACTGAATCTTTTTTCCAAAACTGTATCAACGCTAGTCACGAGGGATCGAACTTGGAACAGGCTTCTAAGCAACACGGGTAGACGAACGTTGAAGCACCTTCGCCCACCTCGCACTGGATGACGTGCCCTGAGACGTGTGACCAATCAATAATGAACGCTTCTGAATCAGTTGGCCAGCAACAAAACTATAGGAACGTGTTTGCAATGATTCTACGGCCGACTTTGGCTGACTCGATCGAACTGGTCCAATGTATCTTATAGGGCAGGAAAGATCGTAGTCTGGGTATCACAGATATGTAGGAGTGTTTTGTAGGATCATCGGTTTGTAGTGGAGAATGATGGTGGTGAAAGGGCATAAAAACTAAGTCTTCAATTGAACTGTACACAGGCAAGATCTGTGTTGCAGCACATGGATCGTACTGCACTCTTGCAACTTGATGCTGCAAACAATCTCTAATAATCAAATGCACGTGGTGTATTCTCAATAGATCGTCGCGAAGAGACTGACTCGTAGGACCGCAAACCATACCACAGGTCGGGCATAATTGTACGCCTGCAGCATAAGAAAGGCAGGCTCTCTACTTTGGGAGTCTCGCGCAAGATACTGAGGGACTGTGTGACCAGCACGCCTGGCGGTTGGGAGTAATCGATACGCTCCCCTGGCTGGGACGTCAACCTCTTCGGTTGATGTTTCTAGAGCAGGTATAGTCGCGAGACTAGCCTCCCTCCAGTCGGAGTTTTTTGCTTAGAGACTTCGGTCTCGACTATCTCCCGCCGCCTGGGTGCGCTGGTTACAACTGTAGGTGAGGCACGCACGGCAACGCAACCATGAGGATAAGGAGTGCAAGGGGCTTCGACCAGAGCTACACTCGTCATCAGACAAATGAAGGGACGTAAATTTCCAAGTCAACCTTCCTCTAAAATAAAAAATAGGAGTCAGGGGCCAGTTTCACAATCATCTAGGACATGTCAAAGTTACGACGATGAAATCACAGTGGTGTAGGATAGGACTTGAGGTGTCCTAATATTTCCTAGGTTCGTAGGTGATCGTGAAACCAGCCCAGGTTTTTGCTTGTGTACTGGTGGGATACCTGCCAGGTCCGACCGATATATCGGCTGACCGATAATATCGGCCGATAATTGCGTTATCGCTTATCGGCCGATACCGATAATTAGTGCTGCCGATAATGCCGATAATGTAGATTTCCCTATCAATAAGAGTTTAGGGCGAGCGTACGGCCTGTTGATAGTGATTATGACGAGGAGCAGGGAGCTACGGATTCTCGATCAAAGAGGTCGGTGCCCAAGAACAGTCTGGAGCTAAATCACGAATAAGTCACGATCACCATGATCATGACTTTTCTTACTGGGATGCCCGCAATGGCACCAAAGCAGCTTACACTAAAAGCAGTTTGCTGTCTGTGTGTTGCATAGGCTAAGGTTATGGGGAGGAGGTAGGCTAGCCCTGTCTTGTTACTTGCATACTCCTCAATGAAGGCGACCTCTTTGCCTGGTGTCGTATTGTTAGTGTACTGTACACTCAGAAACAAGAGTCCTTCTCAGGCCCCCGCGGCACAATAAATTACAGGCTAGTCTGACTCAAAAAAGGGGCTATGACTACAAATTATCGCTGTAGTCGTAGCATTCACCCTTGGGTGGGATTTTGGGGATGAGGTTAGTCTTTCCCCATTTGGAGTCAGGGGCAGGAATGGTGATGGCCTTCAGGGTCTTCTAGGTTCGAGATAACCCTGCCGGGGCTGGGATAGAAAAAAGCTTTCTGGCTGTTTACGTACCTCTATCTGTTCACTTCTTTTCTTGACATGTTCTAAAAACTTAATGAAGTTTGCCCTGCATCGGAACTATTTTTTATGAGTGTAAACATCTCAGTCATCTCACAACATTGCACATAATGCTGATACTATGTTTCGTGGGTATTTTCGTTTATCTGGACGTGGAAAAGTGTTTGCGGGTGAATCCCCGATGCATGCTGTTTGGGATGAGGATCAGGGTCAGGACCCCAGTCGAAAACTAGAGCCCGCAAAAAGTTGTGAAAGGATCTGCTTTGCATATTTCACTCATTATCCCTACCTAGAGTCTAACAAAATGAGTTTTAGACGGTTCTGGGTCTCATCCAAGTTTCCAAGGTGTGCATGTGCACAAAATGTACCTCCGCCTGTAAGATAGAAGCAACAAAAACCAGTTTATGACATCTGCGAAGAGGAGTTTTTAGTAGGGATATTGCAACTTACATAGTCTTCGGTCCCGAGATTTTGGGCTACCAGATTGATTCAAATTGGTCTTAAAAGGAAGCATAGCATGCGAAATTAAAAAATTGCGTGTGAAAAGGATGGCGATCTGACCAAAATTCAAATTTCCCGCCATATATCTTGAATTTTTAAGTTTTCAAAAATTATCGGTTTTATCGGCCGATAATTCCGTTATCGGTTATCGGCCGATACCGATAATTGCCTTATCGGTCGGACCTGGGCTACGTGGTCTTATCCATGTCCTTCTGTTAATGTAACTTGGTTATATTGGGATTCGAATCCCTGTCTTGTAATGTCTTATCACTTATTCGTGCTCTATCCTCATCGGATGCTCAAATTTAGTAGCTATTGCTATTGTTTCGTCAGCAATTGCTTTTTTCAGTCAATTCCAATCACCGATTCGATTGGAAGGCTTCATATTTCGATCCGGTTTGGCCGAACATCCGAAAGATCGATTTTACAACGCCTCAGTCCAATTACAATTCGAGAGTGATCTCAGTGAAAATGAAGAAAAATTGTTGTCGAATGGGACGACTGATCTGGTACCGGAGGGCATAAATATTCCGACCAGCCAAGATGGATTTCGGGTGGTTGCTTGGTTCGGAACCAATGCCGTCGTCAATGCAACATTCGACCCGAAATTAATGACGGAGAAACGGGTAAAAGCTTTAAGAATTTTTGTACATGCAGAAAGTACGAATTGGATAATTTTGAGCGAAATTTGGATTCGAACTTTTTGAAGCCATCGATAAAAATATTCCAGTTTTGAGGCATAATTTTTTAAGAAAATGACTAGTTTTATGTAGTGCAATTTTAGGTTTTTTGATTTTCTGATAAATCATTTTTGGATTCAAAAAAATCATATTTTGTGGAATTATCATTTTGGTTGGCTTTCACACGTGTCAAAGTGCATTGTTTTTGCCTTGATTTTTTGTGCATATGCAATTTTTAGCCTTGGATTCTTTTGATTTTTGAATCTTTTTTAGTCAATTTTCGATATGTCTAGTTTTAGTCGATATTTTAGTGAAATCTTAGCCATAGGAGGGGGTTGAGGTATTTTATTGATTGAAAATAGTTGAATTTTTCATGAATTTTTGCAATTGTTCAGTTTTTATGCAATATTTGATTGCAATCAGGTTTAATTAGGATCTGTGATAATTGACTGAGTCATAATTTTGTGTCATTTTTTGAGTCGTATATAATGCATTTATGTGTGATTTGGCCTTCGCTCTTTGTATCAGCCGCATTTCACTAATAAACGTGCGCTTTTTGCAAGCAGTTATTGATTGATCGGCTTGGCCAATGGATTCTCTTTGATCTGCATGTTTCTGGGTCAGATTGCAGTAATAGCCACTTGAGTCGACAGGCGAAGGTTCGATCCCTGATGCGGGTAATGCTTATGGAAGTTTTTGAGTGGTGAATTAATAATTTGTGATTGAGGTTTTAGGTTAGTGATCGATTGATCAGCATGAGTGTGACTGTTCGTATCTTGATCAATCGATTGACTGAAATATCGATTGATTTTAGATCATGTTTGGGTTGAGTTGATGTCGATCGTGTGAGTTGTTGATCAATTAAAAACTTTTTAAATATGCTGATCAACAATCGACCAGGAATATCGATTGTTTTACTTACCGATTATCGAATTATCACTATTTGATCGACTGTTAGGGGTTTTGGCCCATTGATTAACAGTCGCATTACAGAACTAGTTTTCAATCGAATTTTTATCGATCGATTGATTTGCCAGCTATCAGTCTATCGATTGCCTGAATGATCAGATATTAATCGATCGTCTGTTCTCCATCGATCCGTTGATCGATTGACCTTAGGTTGATTGATCGATGGATTGCTCATTGATCGCTCGACCTCGGGTTAATTGACCAGCCATTCCCCACTGGATTGCCTTTCATTGGCCAACAGTTATGATTTGCATGATTGACTTTGTCATCATTGTGTCATTTTATGTTTCTTGATTGCTTTTTAGTCCATGTTCATTGCCGTCTGACCTGTTGATGAAGTCTGAAGATTCGACCAGTTCTCCCTTTTATGTTCAATGGGCACGCGAGGCGGGCAATCGACTGGGTCGTATTGGATCGTCCTCGCCATTATCGATTTTCCAACGCATATCTGACGACCCTAATCGATTGGCCCGATTATTAAGATCCAATAATTTAAATGCTAGAAAATTGGCGCTGAGGAGATTGGCCTGCATGAAAGACTTGCCAGGTACGGTCGGGGCCAAAAAGTTTTGTGGTCGCGCGACCCAAACCCTTGGACAACAGCTGGTGCTGCTTGACCCTTCGAATGAGCAGTTGTTGAAATGCAATTTATGAATATATATTAGATATACTGTATACTCAGGTATATAAATTATTAGATTTACAATCAGGTATATGAAAATACAAGATATACAGTCAGGTATATAAAAATACCAGATATACAATCAGGTATATAAATACATTAAATATACTGTACAATCAGGTGTATGAAAATATTAGATATACAAACATACAGTCAGGTATATGAAAATAACAGATATACAGTCAGGTATATGAAAATACCAGATATACAGTCAGGTATATGAAAATACCAGATATACAGTCAGGTATATGAAAATACCAGATATACAATCAGGTATATAAATACATTAAATATACTGTACAATCAGGTGTATGAAAATATTAGATATACAAATATACAGTCAGGTATATGAAAATAACAGATATACAGTCAGGTATATGAAAATACCAGATATACAGTCAGGTATATGAAAATACCAGATATACAGTCAGGTATATGAAAATACCAGATATACAATTAGGTATATAAATACATTAAATATACTGTACTATCAGGTGTATGAAAATATTAGATATACAAATATGCAGTCAGGTATATGAAAATAACAGATATACAGTCAGGTATATGAAAATACCAGATATAGAGTCAGGTATATGAAAATACCAGATATACAGTCAGGTATATGAAAATACCAGATATACAGTCAGGTATATGAAAATACCAGATATACAGTCAGGTATATGAAAATACCAGATATAGAGTCAGGTATATGAAAATACCAGATATACAGTCAGGTATATGAAAATACCAGATATACAGTCAGGTATATGAAAATACCAGATATACAGTCAGGTATATGAAAATACCAGATATACAATCAGGTATATAAATACATTAAATATACTGTACAATCAGGTGTATGAAAATATTAGATATACAAATATACACTCAGGTATATGAAAATAACAGATATACAGTCAGGTATATGAAAATACCAGATATACAATCAGGTATATAAATACATTAAATATACTGTACAATCAGGTGTATGAAAATATTAGATATACAAATATACAGAAAGCTATATGAAAATAACAGATATACAGTCAGGTATATGAAAATACCAGATATGGGAGATAGATACAATCAGGTATATAAATACATTAAATATACTGTACAATCAGGTGTATGAAAATATTAGATATACAAATATACAGTCAGGTATATGAAAATAACAGATATACAGTCAGGTATATGAAAATACCAGATATGCAGTCAGGTATATGAAAATACCAGATATACAGTCAGGTATATGAAAATACCAGATATACAGTCAGGTATATGAAAATACCAGATATACAGTCAGGTATATGAAAATACCAGATATACAGTCAGGTATATGAAAATACCAGATATACAGTCAGGTATATGAAAATACCAGATATACAGTCAGGTATATGAAAATACCAGATATACAATCAGGTATATAAATACATTAAATATACTGTACAATCAGGTGTATGAAAATATTAGATATACAAATATACAGTCAGGTATATGAAAATAACAGATATACAGTCAGGTATATGAAAATACCAGATATACAGTCAGGTATATGAAAATACCAGATATACAGTCAGGTATATGAAAATACCAGATATACAGTCAGGTATATGAAAATACCAGATATACAGTCAGGTATATGAAAATACCAGATATACAATCAGGTATATAAATACATTAAATATACTGTACAATCAGGTGTATGAAAATATTAGATATACAAATATACAGTCAGGTATATGAAAATAACAGATATACAATCAGGTATATGAAAATACCAGATATACAATCAGATATGTAAATATATTAGATATGCTGCACAATCAGGTATGTGAAAAACTGGATATATATTTGATATACAATCAGGTATACAAGTATATCAAGTACCAGTGATGGCTAACCAGTACCAGTGATACCAGTAAATGTATAAACGTATGCACGTATACAGTACATGTGCTGCATTAGCTCATAGCTACTGTAATGCGCATTACACATCAGGTCATTCTTTGCGAATTCTTTTCTTCTTTGCAGTTCAACCCTGATATTGCGCATTTGTGTTCATCGTGTCTCCAAAAACTGGCAAGTTTTCTCGTCAATTCTGCAGGAAGAACAGCTGAAAATGGCACTAGTCTCACACTCGTTCCTTAGCTTGCCATTATAGCTTTCTTTGTATTGATCACAGAAATCGAAGATGTGGATATTTCTTGCCTAGCTGACGTCATCGGTTACAGTACACCATCTTATATACATCATTTTCATGGCTTTTAGGAACGTTACCCGTAGAATAAATGTTTCAAAAAAGCTTATAAAGCAGTATGTTGCAGAGTCAAGGGTCAATCGCAGCGTATTCCATCGCTACTGTACCTTTTCCTTTCAGAGTGGCAGTGCATTGAGTTGATCCAATCATGCTACGACCCGCACGTCGTGTCCTCGTTGGCCATCCGCGGCTCGCACATACCCGAATATACTCGACGATGGAATTTAGAATTGGGCAGCGAGCAGAAGGTGACCTAGCACGGCTGCTGGTTTTCAACCAGACTACAAGGGCAGTGGGGATCCGGGTAATCTTCCCTGCAGGGAGATGTCATTTGATGTTTCAGCCGTCTTCCCAGGTTGCCTGTCAGCTTCTCCTGCTGAAGCTGGGTCTCGTGTGTCCAGCCTGGGTGCGCTGGTTCCACTGTAATGGCCAGATGTCCATTGTGGTTGAATATGCAGATCGTGAATGTCCTGCAATTATTCCTTAATTGCAATAACTACAAAATTGGTTTTTTGTAATTCAGTCTACTGTCGAAAAAGAATTGCGGTCGTTATTGCGTGTCTTGCATGCATTCACGCGGGACACGTGCGTGCAGTTAAACACGGAATTGGCACTGCACGATGTGGCACGGGCCAGTGTCATTGAACACGAGGTAAGATGGTTGCTTGCTGGATTCGAGCAGTGTGTATACTTTTATGGTACTTGGCTATGGATAAAGTATGACATGACATGACATGACATGACATGACATGACATGGTCTGTTCATACAGTAGTGTGGCGTAGACGGTAGTGCTGTCTTGGTTCACCATTTCAGTCCTAACACTAAGGGCCTAATTATAGTCAGGCGCACGCAACGCCTGTCGAAATGCGTTTTTGCGCCTTCGCCGCTTTCGACCAATTTTTCTCGAAATTTTCAGCAACAACCTGGGTTAAAGTCAGCGATAGTTTCGTAGAGAAAAATATGCTCTATCGACTGGTTGTCTTTATTTTGGTTCTACTGCTTTTATTATGTTTATAACAAATTTTTCCCATTTTCATCGCATAAATTTACGAACACGCTTTGATAAGAACTGAAAACGACTAATTAAACCTCGAAATTATATCTGCTCGATAGAGCACATTTTTCTCGTCAAAATTGTCACTGACTCAAACTTTGGTTATCGCTGAAAATTCCGAGAAAAATCGCCTGAAAGCGGCGACTCCGGGAATCTGGCGTACACGCACCTGTCGTGGCCCTCAAACCCACACCCCGCTGCCACTGTTGTAAAATACGCCAGCAACGTTTTCAACGGAATGCCAGAGCTGCTATGCCATGCAATAGTGATGGAGGAGTTGCGGTACAATCAGTGATACGACAGGTGGGTGAACCAAAGTCGCTTATTGCCGCTTCCGTGCCATTTTTCTTGGAATTCTTAGCGATACTGTAAGTTTATGTCAGCGACAATTTTGTAGAAAAAAATGTGCTCTATCTAGAAGATGTGGTTTCGAGGTTAGTTGTTGTTTGTCACGCCATTTACTGTCGCCAAGCATCACTAAAATGCATCCAAGAACGCCTTTGAGTGCATTTTAGGAAAGATTAATTTTCAGTTTTTCACAAAGCTTTTCCTGCCTCTTGAGATGCAAACTTTTGAAAAGCGGTAAACGCAGAACTATGGCATCTAGTCGGTAGAGCACATTTTTCTCTACAAAATTTTCGCTGACATGATCCCACATAATCGCTAAGAATTTTGAGCAAAACTGCTTGGAAGTGGCGAAGGTGTAAAATCGCATGTCGACGGGAGTGTGAATGTGATCGTGCCTCGTGTAAAATCGCATGTATGTCCGGTTTGATTGTTACAGAGCGCGTAGCAGAAGTGGACGCCGTACGTCGTCACTTATGCACCCCTTGAAACCTTATATCCCAGGGTCGAGCTGCCGTGTGAAATTTGGGCGCCTCTGTCACACAATATATTATATATTTTTGAGCACCCATTTGTTATTTTCTTTTCGCCCTTTTGTCTTTCCCGTTTTCATAGCTATGACAACAAAGAGGGCCTACGTCAGATATCAATACAGAGTCTTCTGAACAGACCTGTAAGACTCACTTTTCCCCTGAGTTGGACCTTTTTAAAATCCTGTGGTCTGATTGGTAACCAGCGAGGATTCAGATTGTCAAAGTGCCTTAGGAAGTCCTGTGGACCGACTATGAAGAAGAGGAGGAGCTTCGACCAGTCGGCTTTGGACGATCATCCAAAATTAATAAGCTGGTGCTCTACGCAGAGGCGCTGGGATTGGAATCCACGGTGAGTACAATACACGGGCTTTGGGCGGGCTGGACTCCCAAAACAGAGGAGCACACAGTTTTATCCAGTCGACTTTCAAAAACCTTAGCCGTGAGCGGGATTCGAACCCCTGGCTTTGGGTGAGCGTCTGGGTTTCTTGATGGCCTGGTGTGCATAGCTGATTTGCGACACCCTTAGAGACCCGTGCCCTACGGCAACTGGCTTGAATAAACGTAGCTCGTTTGTCCCACTGCAGCTTCCAGCCCAACGTGAGCGAATGATCGATGCGAAAACGTTCAATTTGTTGTGCGGTTTGTGGGAAGTGAATGAGCAGATTGCACCAGCTGATTTCCGACTGCGCACATTAATTTTGAAGATTCTGTCCAATATGGCCTTATCGCCGAGCAGTGCTTCGCACTTCCTGACCACGGGTGAGTTGGTGTGCGCTGTGTTGATAGAAGTCAGGAGGGAATGTGGGAGATCAGCAGCGGTTACAGTTTGCTGCAGCAAGTGAGCAGTCGAGCAGTCAGGCCGACACATATCAGAGGCGCCTGACATCTCAGGCTCACAGTCAGTCTACTGTAGACTTACACATGCAGTGTGTGGTGCGGTCAAGTGACAGTGGGTTCTTGGATGAAGGAATAGGGGAGTCCATAGTCCAATACAGTGTGTTTTTGCTTGTATGGGCCACATGTGTTTAGTGACGTAATGGAGGTCAACAGTAGGTTATGCTATATACCTGGGCAGTTGGGCTAGCAGCCTGGGAGGACAAGCTGGGTTTGACGATGAATCCACAGCTATCTGATCAGATTTTGATGCTATGCAACATTTTAATTCAGCCTTTCTCCAGCCGGAGTTTTTGTCCTGCCGGGCTTGGGTGCATGTACTGATCACTGGGTGATCGATTTTTTATTAAATCGATATTTTCATCATATACATATTGTATAAGTATTTTATACATATGTTTTTACTTTCGTTCCAACCTAAAATCGTGGTTTTTTCCAGATTCAGAACGATAGCCACGCCGTACGCGTGCATAAAATGTTTGTAGTGTGTGTACAGTATGCCAAGTGTGCACGGTCTTGCTCTTTACACTCTTCTGTTCCTTCATCCAAGAAGTCACTGTCATTTGACCTCACGACACATGGTATGTGCTGGTATTTATGCGTATATATATATGTACGCACATATATATACTGTATATATACACTGTATATATGTGTATGTATACGCATATATATATTATAAA
The DNA here is from genome assembly GCA_030248295.1 of Mesodorylaimus sp. YZB2_4. Lineage (NCBI taxonomy): Eukaryota > Metazoa > Nematoda > Enoplea > Dorylaimida > Dorylaimidae > Mesodorylaimus > Mesodorylaimus sp. YZB2_4. Next base: position 357,704 of record JASANH010000167.1, on the reverse strand, counting down.
TGTGGTATTTATGCGTATATATATAATATATACAACCAGCGGCGCCCCTGATTATATTATATATATATATATATACAGTATATATATATATATATATATATATATATATATATATACAGTATATATATAGTCTCTGGCTCCCCTGACTGGGAGGCGTCAACCTCCAATTGGTGCTCCTAGGGCACGTATAGTCTATATACAGTGTATTATGCATAAAAATGCTTTGTATATACATATATCACTACAGTTTTATTCATAATAAGAGTACAGGGCAATATCCAAATCCGATTTGTATATATAAGCGATCATGTTTAATATGTAAATGCAATATATAATCATATACAGTATCAACTACTATTTTAGTGCCTGATAATCCACAATCGCAAGACTGGGTAGCCTGGTCGGTCAACATTCTTTTAGCCTACGTTTTACGAAAAAGCCTAAAAAACTTGCAAAACCTGGAAAAGTCAAGGAAAATGGGAGTTTTCTACTCAAAATCAGGAAAAACTGAGAGACTGAATTTCGACGTCCCAAATTTCGAGTCACCCGCCTTTTCTATGTGCCTCTTAATCAGCGAATCACTTGAAATTGATTGAGGAGCAGTGTGGTAAAGCGAAAAAAATCAGGGGAAAAATCAGATTTGTTAGGACAAATCAGGGAAATTCATTCTCTGCTCCTTGTATGAACCCTGAGTCAGCCGGGGGGGGGGGTACCCTGTGAAGTTATCCAATGTGGCAGCATCGCATTTGCACTCAGTCTTGTAATCACTGAGCAAACTTTTTAGGTTGGATATCAACATTGGCCAAATGTCGTAAAGCAGGCCAAAAAATAGAGTTGAGATTATTGGCCGAAAAATGTCTTTTCAATATTTGCAATGGATCAATGCCAGTTTCGAAAAAAGATGAGCAAAGTGGATGGATCTCGTACGACGACGGCATTTACGTCTTGCATGATAAGCCGTAAGAAATAGGTTGCGAAAAATCATAGATTTTGGAATCTGAAGAGAGATTGTTTGCTGGAGCAATAACTAGTTTGCCAAAGGCGGGAAATTTAAACTTTAAATTTGAAAACTGACTGATGACGAGAGAGGGTGAACTTAGGGGTCTTGTAGGTTCGGACTGTTAGTGCGAGACATCCCTGTTAGTGTTCAAAATGACCGAAAGACCAAGGTCATAACTATGACCACACGCTGTTGGGTCGACCTTTACAGCAGTCAAGATCAGGACAGGAAGCTGTCAGAGCCGGGTCAGATATGGAATGATCCCAGGTCACCAAAGCACTACTTCCTGCATCCCAAGCAGCACAGTGTATGAAATATTGCAGAAACAGAATGAAAAACGTATGCTCCGAGCGGGGATCGAACCCGCACCCCTAAAATTACTGGTCCAGCGCACTAACCATCCAATATCCCACTGGCTCCCAGCATTGCAGTTTCTTTTCGTCCAGTGGCCTAGCATAGCGCTTATTTCATTGTGTGACTGCTGCACTGCAGATGCACTGATGGCCTAGTTTTCTTTGTGGTATAATTCACTTTCTTTTGCAGGGACCAGTCGCCGAAGGCCGATATAATTTTTGTGCACGGACTGCGTGGTGGCGTGTTTTACTCATGGCGTCAGAAGGATGCTGCCAGGAAGTTGGAGCTGCAGACGGGTGGCAAGTATGCGTATTTGGAGAAGTGGACGTTGGGTGCTCAGGCCTACACCTATTGCTGGCCGAAGGTGAGTGGTGCATGTGCTCATTGTCCCCGTTGGTTTGGCGTGAAGGCCAACGAACTGCACCCGACCAGTACCAACAGGCGTGTAGACCATGTCGCCTGGGGGCCAGCATAACAATGTAACCAGCGCACCCAGGCGGCGGGAGATGTGAGAGACTAAAATCTCTGGGACAATAACTCCGACTGGAGGAAGGCAAGCCCTCGACTACACCTGTCGCTGAAACATCAACCAGCCAGGAGATAGTATCCATCACCCCTCCAGAAATGCTGGTCACAACAATTTTCCCACAGCATTTTTGCAAAAACTTGGCACCTAATCAAAAGGCATACAATTTTTCATGAAGACTTCCAAAATGTTTTGCTCTCTTATGCACTCCATTCTGACGATGTGAAACACCTTATTTCAGGATTGGCTGCCGTATGACTTGAGAGAAAATGTGCGAGTGCTGGGCGTCGATTACAAATCGTTCGTGACTGATTGGAGGTCGAAGTGTCCTGAATTTCATGAAAGGTACGCGCGTTAATTCAGAAGTGCGTTAATTCAATGGGTTTTTAAGAACACTTTTAGGAACACGATTATTGCACGAAGTAAGGATTTGATGGAGAAACTTGAGCGAGCTGGGGTCGGTGAGAGGCCGATCGTGTGGGTGTGCCATTCGATGGGAGGTGAGTGGATGCTTGATAGTACAGGGCCATAGGCATACAGTTACTGGAGACTGCATGCACAACGACTGTTTAATTTTGGTTGGACCAGTGACTGCCTGTAGAAACAGAATGAAAAACATGAATGCCGAGCGTGAACCCGCACCGTGAACAGAGGGCATCAAGTACATGCTATCGCCTTAGGACCATGAAGGCCAATCGTCTGGTCCGTAGTGCCAAAAGCAGCAGAACTGTTCTCAAGATTGCTTGTATTGCTTCTGCAGAGCATAGCGTGCTGTATATTGTAGTTCGACTGGGTCCGTCTTACTGGTGGGAGTGACTGGTGGAACTTTTGCAGAAACCCAGGGCAGCCAACTCAGTCTTTTGACCTAGGCCATGTCTGAAACATGACCCTGCTGGTTCGTGCAGAGTATCGATTACCAGTTGAGCCTGTACAACATTTATGAGCTGTTTCTCACATTAGACTGCATTTGATTTCTGTCCGATGAGCAATGTATGCTGTGGTCAAAAGTGGGCCTGCTGTGGGATGATGTCTTGATTTTGCCCCTCAGCGCATTGTCTAGTCAAGAAAATCACGCGAAGAACAGGGACATGAATGACTTTTCCCGTTTTCAGGACTGATTGTCAAAGAATTGCTGTGCTCAATTTACAAGCAGTCGATGGTCAGCGATGAGAATCAGCAGCGCGGGGAGAAAGTGTCGGCCACTTTGCGAAGATTAGTTGAGAATACGATGGGCATAGCGTTTTATTCTGTGCCACACTTGGGCAGCCCAGTGGCGTCCAGGTCGGTGGAGTCAAATTATCGATATTTGTTGCAACCGTCCGTCGAAGTGGAGGAGTTGCGAGAAAGTGAGTGGCCGTGGGAGTGGGAACAGAGGTGGTCCTGCTTAGTTAAACTGATTAGCATCAGTGCCTCTGTGATCGTCATGTATTGCGTGATGGGCATTGATCGCGACCACTGATCATTCTTGGTAATTACTATCATTTGTTCATTGTCTGCCTACGATCACTTGTGTGGATCACTGATCAATGGTCTGATCATCAGTGGTGCTCAACCAGTCATTTGTTGTGCCTGTTTATTAGCACTCCTTTCAGCTTTATGCAAAAACCTTTGATTTTAATTTCCCGCGCTTCAGTCTACGTTGTAACGTCTGATCATGTGATGATCAGACTGGTTTTGATCATCAGTAAAGATCAGACTGGTTTTGATCATCAGTGAAGATCAGACTGACTGATCATCAGTGAAGATCAGACTGACTGATCATCAGTGAAGATCAGACTGACTGATCATCAGTGAAGATCAGACTGACTGATCATCAGTGAAGATCAGACTGACTGATCATCAGTGAAGATCAGACTGACTGATCATCAGTGAAGATCAGACTGACTGATCATCAGTGAAGATCAGACTGACTGATCATCAGTGAAGATCAGACTGACTGATCATCAGTGATCAACAGCAACACCAGTGATCATAAGCTAACACTGATCAAGTGGCATCAATTACCGATAATGATCAGTGGTCGTGATTGATGCCTATCAGGCCACGCGCAATGATCATAGGCACTGGTGCTGATCAACATGACTGATCAGACCACTGATTGGCGATCATGGATCATGACTGCGGGATATGCACGGATTTGGATTTGGTGTTTAACCACCGACTCTCTTTCGAGTGTCCTAGAGGGCAGAAGATATTATGAGAACAGAATACAAAACATGCGTCCTGAGCGGGCATCGAGCCCGCACCTTGGACAGAGGGCATCAAGTACTTGATCATGTGATCACGTGATCATAAACACTACTGAGTCATCACCAGAAGAGACTGAGCGCAGTGATCATGGCCACTACTGAATACTGTATACGCTCTGACACTCTTGGAAGTAAGCAGTGTTACGTGTGTGTGCTTGCCGCAGGATCAGTAACCCTGTCAATTGATGCCGCTGATTCTTCCTCTTTCTCATAGTCGAAAGCACCAGCGAACTGATGTTTCATCTGCGGCTTATCTAAGTCCCCGCACTCCTCGTAGTGTTGTCGGAATTTCTTCTCCATGCTCATCGCCTAACTTTACACAAAGTCATTTTCAGACTCGACGTACTTGCAGCACCTTCAAGCATCCTTCCTCGACGTGGCCAACGTGCTGAAAATGCCAGTGATCAGCTTCTTGGAAACGCAGCCTTCCAAGTTCGCAATGCATATCAGTGCACTGATAGTGCCTCACAAGTCGTGTATGCTGGGCATCGGATCACATTATCGATTGGACGACTCACATTTGAACACTTGTAAGCCAATGAATCGTGATTCGGTCAATTATCGTATTCTGCTGAAATTTTTAAAAAACTGCTTGGCTTGAAATGTCTTCTTAACAAAAAGGTGCTGTCTAGTGCGCGAATGTTAAATAAAGACTTGAATTAAATTTTTGTTGAATATTGGTCATTTTATTCGTCTTACTAGTTCATAAGCACTATTTTCAGCTTTATGCAAAAATCGTTGATTTGAACTTCCCGCGCCTCAGTCCGCGCTGTGATGCTCAGGTATAACAGAAATGTCTGCTAGACGGCGCTATCGATTTATTGTCTCCATTTTGTGTCCTGGTTCTGCCACGAATGTGCGTATTGATTCGAAGTTGTTCGTAGGTCTTTTCGTCTTCCTCGACTGGCCGTACGTCGTGCTATCTTTGGGTGCAATATAGTGCTGCAATTTGCAATCGTATTTACGCAGTCTGCCAGCTCTCGTCTCGAATCAGCTGGCTGCCCAGAACGTCGGCCGTCTCATGCAGGCGAAACTGGTCTGTTAGTTGGCTCGGTTCGGCCTTGCGAATTGCACTTATTTGTGTAGCTGCATTTGACCGACGTGGTCTTTGCACGTTCGGGCGTATCCGTCGAGTTGAAAATTCGATTTTCGCGTCGTCAAAAATCGAATCCGACCGAGTGCAATTTTTGCAAAACCAGTTTGTGCGTCAGCTGAAACTGCTGGTAAGTCAATTATTTACGCTTGTTGTGAATTCGATAGAGTTCAAAGCAGAATGCGAGAAAAATGCATTCACGTTTGCATGCATTCAATGAATGGTCTGAAAATGAGGATTCTGAAAATTCTTCACGAAACTGGTGCAAATTTTTTGCATTCGTAATCAAATGCTGCCATAGCAATTAATCTGATCTAAAACTCGTTTTTCTTACTCTCATCTCCCGTTCTATTTCGTGTATCCGCATTTGTCAAGTGAATCTTCAGATGCGATCTGTTAGTGACTTTTTTGTGCAGCAATCAAACCGAGCTCGGATCTGCTCGTCTGAAAGATGAGTTGTCTGCTTTTGCAGCCTTTGATGCCAGGTTTTGATAGGTTAGCTGACCCGCGTGCGTGGCCGTGACTTTTTTCTTTCCCGGATCCGACTGACGTTGGCTTGGCCTGGGCCATAGTTGTGATAATCGTCATGGCGGCTTTGCTAGGGTTCAATTTCGAGTATTTTTGAATGCACATTGAAGAAATCTCCCACCACGGTCCTTATTAGCACAGCGGGTCTGCACTACTTGAGATGTGCATAAAAGATGTCAATTTTCGTCTTGCATAGCTTTTTATTCCGGTCAGGTTTGCAGAGAAGGTGCAGACTGCTCGAGGGAGAGGGCACGGCACACGGTCTGATGGCTGGCCTTTTCTAGTCGTGTTTACTCGTTCATCCCCCTGGCTCGGTTATTTTTGGTTCGAGCCTGGGCGTGGGTGTATGGAATAAGCTAGGCCGGGGAAGAGGGGGTATAAAATGACGGACGTGTTGATTTGGTTACAAGAAGCAGTGCTGAACAAGACGGTGATTGAGCTTTGGTTTTGTTTGCTCAGATGGCCGATTGTTGGTTTTGACGAGCACTCAGTTCGATCTTGTGTTTATGCGCTAACAAGGTGAGGAGTAGATTAATCAATGCCTGCACCACGGTCGACCAGCGTGAGTGGGGTGCGTGGTCAAAGTTGACTTCCTGTCCTTTCTTCGCTCAGTCGCACGTCCTTGAACGAGGCCAACACTGTCTCGCCTCGCCTCGCTCGTCGGAGGCAATTATTGAAAACGCGTCCCTTCGCCCTCCTCCATCATAATAATCAATGTCAGCTGATTTTGTGTTTTGCCCCCTAGTTTCTAGTCAGCCATTCTACAATGCACAACCGTCATCGTCGGCTCGTTTGCCTACGCGACCTTTTTCATACATTTTTTACATCAACCATGGCCTTTTTGGCTTTATTCTCCTCATCCATCGGTTAGTAGCCACTGGGCGTAATAGGGTTTAGTCGAGGGCGGGTATTGTGCGAAAAGGAGGAGGGCCAATGCCAATGCTGACGTTGCCACTATGGACGATTTCCACGTTTTTAGGTGTTTTTCGATGGGAAATCTTGTAAAATGTGGATTCTAAAGGCTGATGCCATTTATGGGGGCCACGCTTGGTCGGCTAGAAAGTTGCAAGGACGTGTTCGTCGTGTCATACTTGGCTAAGAATGACATACTGTATTTGACAATCATTTTTAACCCTGGCGGGAGTCGAACCCTCCTCTGTGAGCGTGAAAGGTAGACGCCTTGACCCGCTAGGCCACGACCCAGGCCCCTAATGATGGGCTGAGAAATGTGCATTCTGCCTGATTAGCAGTTGGCATATTTGGTGTATTTCAGTTTTCAGTTCGAGTATGGACTGGTGGGGAAGGTTGTGTGTTTGGTTGCCTTGACTGGCGTGCCTGTCGATACACTCTCCAGGCGAGTTAGAAACCAGGTCTGATGTCTCTGGCTCCTACGACTAGGATGCTTGCCTGGAGTGTTTCTGAGACCATTTGCCCCCTCTCCAATTCAGCCTGTTGTACTGGTCTATTTGTCTGAGGCGATATTATGATAGGCGCCTGAAGCATGTGTTGGCATAGTCTAAATGCAAATCGATAGGGTCATTCTTCAAATTGTGCTCGTAAAAACAGCTGATTTTTAGTGTCAGCTGGTTTTTTCAACGTTCTTTATGTTGGACTAGCAGAAAATCAAGCTGCGCGTGGTTTGGGACTGGAATCCTTGTTTTTGGCTGTGCACAAAAATCTGGTCTTTGTGGTTGGAGGTTGAAAAAGAGTTTTTGCGGAAAATGTTTTTTTGGACTTTGCCTAATGGATGGTGAAAATGGGTGATTCTTAGTTTTCAGACGGAGATCGATTTTGGAAGGTGCATTAGTACACTGGGGGGGGGGGGCGAATCCATAATTTGGACCGGTACCTAGTGTTGTGTTGGCCCTAAGTATTTAAGTCAACAGTGTAGTACAGGCTGGTCTGGTCGACGTGTTGGTACCAATGTACCGTTGGTTGGGGTGGAGCGTTGGAGGGTGAAAAGGCGAGGCGAGCAGGTGGTACAGGAGTAGGTACTGTTTGCCGTGGACCAAGGCCTAAGTAATGGCCTCTTGTTCAAGGAAATAGGGTGGCATTTGCAAAGTAAAGGTGTGCCTAGTTGGTGCTGGCTCGTGCATTGTACCCGACGGGAATAGGCTGATACTTGGGGGATGCTTGCGCATAAGATATTTGCTAAAATTTTGTTTACTGTTTGATTGCGGTTGATTTTTTGGTAAATTTTCAAGTAGAATCTCGATAAAATTTTGACGCAGTATTTTGTGGTCAAGTATGTTTTGTAGAATATCATTTTTTGGGCAAAGTGGATTTTGTAAGTGCTTTGAAACATCAAGTCGGCTGTGAAAGTGCGTGTTGCAGAACCACTGGTTGACTGGCACGCGCATTTTTGCAGAGTTGTTGCGTTTTGGTGATTGTGGGTGTGTGCATGTTTTGAGTGGATTCGACAAATGGATGGCTTTTCGATCGGCTAGAATGGATTTTAGGCTTCGCAAACTTTAAGTTTGTTGCGTTAAAACGTTTAAAATGTTTTGCATTTTTGTTAGTTTTAGTTGATTTTTGCAGAGAATTATGTGGGATGTGTAACCCTCCTGTTTGGAAGGCCATGGCGCGTGGGATAGAATAATCGATCTTCCTTGGCCGGAAGACGTCGACCCGTCGGGTTGATGTTTCAGCCTCAGGTATAGTCGCAAGACCCCTCCTCCTTCTGCCGTGACTGGTTACATATATTTGACAATTAAGAATGTGGCCAATTGCTTGATGGTTCCTTCTTCGTTTGGAATGGGTGGCAGTGGGGATCGGTTGTGCATATTTGCGTGTTGGAGGAAGGGTGGTTGATGAATGGTTTTTGTGGAGTAATGGGGGACTGGGGAACTGGAGGAGGCTGGAGGGGATTGCCTTCTCAGCTGTTGTTGTTGGTCTCGTCGGACCCGTGTCGGCTTTCGTTTTCATCCGCCTCGACGTCGTTTGGCTGGTGGCTCAGGTTGACAGTCCTTTTTGTGCATTAAGACGCTTTGTCGTTTGGCAAAAGGCAATTTTTTATGTTGTATATCGCCTGGCAGCTGTTTCGTTGCTTGTCGTCGCGTCGGGAAGCCGAGGCGAGGGACTCTTATAAGCCGCCAATCTGCTGCCGAGTGCTCATTTCGTCAATCAATTCCCCGACCAAGTGACCCGTGCACGAGCCGTCAGCTGATTGATTTTCTATGCCAGACGGGCTTTTGAAGGCGAGCCGATCCTGGCTGGGAACATGTGCACTGCGCCATAAGCCAGGCCGGTCGACTGGTTGGCCTGGTTTCGAATTGTGTTCATATCCAATCATTTCTGGTCCACTTCTTATGCGCGATTGAGTTTTTTTTCAATTTTTTTTGGTTCCATTTTTTGCATTTGCAAAAAGGAATGTGAATTGTTGGTGTCAACACTCGCCTGGCTTGGACGTTGGTAAAATGGCCATCTTGGGGGTTGGGAGGCGGTTTCGTTTGATGTTTTGGATGTGGATGGGGATTGGGTGCTCGTGACTGGCTTGATCTTTCGCCCACGTCAACTAATTAGTCGAGCTAAATAAGGTTAATGAGTGGCGACTAGCACGAGCGTGTGTTATTCTCCTCATTTATGGAGGTGCGGGGCAGGAAGGGGTTCAACGAGGCTGCATATTCTTGTGAGTGACGATGCGTTCGGGAAGAGGGCTCTGATCAGTTACCATATTTGGATGGGGACACAGTGGAATGATATGATGTGCACGTATCTCCTTGTTGACACCAACTCTGCTGCTTGGTTTAGCGGAATGTGCAGATTACATCTTTTGCGTAATCAATTCGAATTTCCCGCCTTTTCGAATTTAAGATATATTAAAGTCCCATAGCTGTGGCAATGCCGACTAAACTAAAAAGTGGTTCACCCATTTGTACAGTATCCAGTTTTTGTGGGGGGGTGCGAGTGGTGCCTGGCGCGGGGTGTGCATGTTGTGAGTAAGTTTGACAAATGGATGGCCGCGGGCGGATGGGGACTGGATTTGGACTGTGCAGTAAATGACGATGAATGAGGTGCAACAGGCTCGGTGACTGGTGATGGGGTGTCCGCCGGCCATTGTGCACATGTTCACAGTGGCTGATATCGCATGTGACTGAAGCAGATGTATTTTTTCTGTTCCCGCCAAAATTTTTGAATTTTAGACTTATTAGGAGCCTAAAAATAGCCTCATTTTCAATTTTGAGAAGCCCGCAGGAACTTTGTATGTCGAGGAATAAAAATCATCTATTACCAAGCCTGCTAGGCGTAGGAGGCAGTGGTGGGACGAAAACTCGGACTGGAGTAGGCAAGTCTTGCGACTATACCTACGGCTGAAACATTAGCCCGATGGGTTACTGTTTCAGCTGGCCAAGAGGGGTGATGCTCAGGACGAGACGAGGACAGGCCAGGCGAGGCTTGCCCACTTTGATGCCATGGTCAGAACAGAATGTGGCAAGTTATGGTTTTGTTCTTGGCTAAGGCAGTGCACATGGCGGGTTTCCATATTTTCCATTCATGGGCGGCTCGATGTGAGCTGACGCGTCTCTCGGCTTTGTTGAATCAGCCAATTCGTATGGCCTTAATTTAGGCATTCATTCTCTCTATTGAGTTCAAAGTTCGAAAGTTTCCTTTTTTGCAGGTGAGCAAATTAAGAATTAGAAACAAAAACGATCGATATTTATTAAATTGAGAAAAGGAAAAGAAAAATTAGTGGAAACATGCAATTGGTGTGCGGTTGTTTGAATGTGACTTTGAATGTGGTCTTATTGGACGAGGAGAATATTGGGAATGATTCGATTCTAAAATTGGATACGTTGAAAAAGCAATATGGGGAAGATTTAATGGAAGATGAATTTTTTTTACTTTGCGAACGTGGACAAATATGGGAATACGTTTTGCAAAGCGAAAATGGAATTGTCGAAGTAAGATTTGCAGAGAAAATTATTTTTAGAAAAAGCTGTTTTGATAGAAATGAGCGAAATAAGAATTTTTTGCGGGAATTATTTTATGAATTTAGATTATTGAACTTTTTGAGGTTATTGAAAAAAGTGGAAAAGTTTGTGTGTCAGAGATAGTTAATAATTTAGATTACTGAGTTGAAAAAGTGAATAAATTCGAAAAAAATTTGTTTTCCAGAGATTGCCGGCTTTAATGCGCAAAAGGACAGTGAATAATAAATGGGACGTACGTCGATGCTTATTGTGCGATGCCGATGCCTATGCTCTGCGTTCGAACGGCCAAGGCGGTGGACAAGTGCTAGTCAATACGAAAGTGTTTTTGGTAAGTTTTTGGTGCTAAAACTTGTCAAGTTTTATGTAGCGTAGAATCGATGTGGAAATATTGAAAATGAGTGTGATATTTGGATTCAGCGGCCACGTTTTAGTGGGAGTAGTTAAATTCTGGACCTCCAGCACCTAGTTCTGTACGAGGAGGCAGGTCGTGGCCTAGCGGTAAGGGCGTCTGCCTCTCACGCTTGCAACGGGTGTTCGACTCCCACCTGGGTGAAACATTTTTGTCGAGTTTTTGTTTTGTGCCCTCGAGAACGCTGTATGGTGCTAGTTATGGATAAAGTATGATATACAAAATGTCAAAAAAATGTTGAAATTCTTGATTGCAGAGGGAAAATTTCGACTTTTTGGCCACCCTCTAATAGCTTTGGGTGCTGAATCTGAATATCACACTCTGGTTCTTTTCAGTATTTTGACATCGATTCTGAATGAATGAGCACAGTCTGAGGGGAGGACTTTCATATGTGCAAATTTTTTGGGGAAACTTATGTTTCTTATTAAATGAAAAAAGGGTTTAGATTCAGCTGAAAGTATTACTCGACCGTTCTTTTTTTGCGAGAATTCACTCTTTTCTGATCTGAGTCGATCATCTTTAGTTTGGGATAAAACATGCACCTTGGACATGCATTTTGGACCATGCACAATGCATGACAAGATGAGGTGTGCTGTGCTGTGTTGCATTGCACTAGAGAAGTTGGAAGCGACTGATGAGCGTTTGTGAGAACAAAATTGCAAGATGCGTGCACAAAAATTATGCCCTGGCTGACTGCTGCTGTCCTGATAAGTCCTAAACTGGGGGTGCATCCTGTGATACACTTGTGTGCACCCTGCCCTCCCTCCCTCCGCGTGCGTGTAACTTATCGATGCACTGATCAATCAATAAATGTACTCATTGATCGATCGATGCGCTGATCAATCAATACATATACTGATCGATCGATCGATGCGCTGATCGTAGAAAATTAAGGTTCCTTCATACTTTGTCTGGGCTAGGCGGCTCAGCCGCTCAATTTCTTGATAAATTATGAATCATACTTTCACTACCGGGGGTCCCATCCTGGGGTACAGTATGACAACGACATTGCCATATGACATGGAGCTGTTTTGTGCTGGTGCGATGCGATGCGATGAATGTAGGCAATAAAAAATAAGTACCCCTAGCATATGTCAGGCCTAGCAGAAAAACAAGACCGAGTTAAATGTGTACTAAATATTCACATTTTCTCATTTATGATCATATAAAAGCGTTTTTGTCTGGTCAGTCTGAAATTTTTATTTGACTAGATGGCCTTGGAAAAAATGATGCATGAGCGATTTTATATTGTGCGAGTGTGTGTTGGGCGGTGCAGTAGGAGTCACGCTGGCTGGCTGACTGGCGCTGGCCTGGATTCGCCCGGGCGAGTATAAACAGCTGATTGGTGCAAAAAGATTCCGACTTGCAGTTTTTTCGTTCGCTTCGAAATATATATTTAGGCTTTGTCATTTGAAAAATTCTTTGTTGTGCGTCAGGGAGAAAGTGAAGAAGGTCGTTTCGATTGAGTAAATGCAAAGGTTTTTGGGAAGGGAAAGAAAGTTTTGTTATATGCAGCTTTGTAGTGCATGAAAGAGGGCTTGCTCAAACAGCTCTTCAATGAGTGCCTGCATGTGCGTCATTGATGAATGGAGACTGGTCCTGCTCCAGGCTAGTCACCTTTGACTGGCTTGTTTGGACTGTCGGCGAGAAATGACAGGGCGGAGGTGTTTAGGAGAGGAAGTGGGGATGGGGCAGGGAAGGAATAATAAGTCCTATGCTCTTATCTATGGTTGATATGGTTTCCATGAATATGTGACACGCATTTTGGCCGTAGGATACCTGGATACATGTGTCTCTAGGATCAGATTCTTCAATATATCAGATTTGTTGGTTATATATGCTGATATAATGTGTGTATACCCACTTGAGTGTGATGTATAGGAAGATATTTCTGAAACCTTATCAGCAGCAGTTATCAACAAACAGGCTAAAACCTGCATGATTCGTGATATTGCTAAGAATCCAGGGCACTGTAGGTGTAATAAAGTTTACGTTATGACTTGCTTGAAATACATGCATACATTTTAAGGTATATTATATATTTCATATATTGCAGACATACGGGTATCATTCATAAAAGATGATATGCATGATCAGCTGCATGTACATATATTTAATCCGATTCCAATCCCCACTCTAAGAATATGTTGTATATTATTACAAATTATTACAAATACAGTTTTGTTATATGCAGCTTTGTAGTGCATGAAAGAGGGCTTGCTCAAACAGCTGTTCAATGAGTGCCTGCATGTGCGTCATTGATGAATGGAGACTGGTCCTGCTCCAGGCTAGTCACCTTTGACTGGCTTGTTTGGACTGTCGGCGAGAAATGACAGGGCGGAGGTGTTTAGGAGAGGAAGTGGGGATGGGGCAGGGAAGGAATAATAAGTCCTATGCTCTTATCTATGATTGATATGGTTTCCATGAATATGTGACACGCATTTTGGCCGTAGGATACCTGGATACATGTGTCTCTAGGATCAGATTCTTCAATATATCAGATTTGTTGGTTATATATGCTGATATAATGTGTGTATACCCACTTGAGTGTGATGTATAGGAAGATATTTCTGAAACCTTATCAGCAGCAGTTATCAACAAACAGGCTAAAACCTGCATGATTCGTGATATTGCTAAGAATCCAGGGCACTGTAGGTGTAATAAAGTTTACGTTATGACTTGCTTGAAATACATGCATACATTTTAAGGTATATTATATATTTCATATATTGCAGACATACGGGTATCATTCATAAAAGATGATATGCATGATCAGCTGCATGTACATATATTTAATCCAATTCCAATCCCCATTCTAAGAATATGTTGTTACACAATATTTTGAATCCTTACCTACTACATACCTTCACTAAATTGCATATAACCTATATATATACCTATACTATATACATGCATATGCAGTATATATATACCTATACTATATACATACATATATATATATACTTATATTATATACATACATATATATATATACATACACACATACACATATATACATATGTATGTATGTATGTATGTATGTATGTGTGAAGCCGAAGAATATATATGTAGGTACAAAATATAAATACATATATGTACAGTACTTATAATGCGCGCTAGGTACAGTATATACCTCTGGACTTAATGTGCAGAAATGTTGGCGAGTAATGTGATGGCCTTACTTGACCAAGGATGTGTTGTATTAGGGTTTGTTAATAATATCCTTTAACTTATACGTTAACATGGCTTATTCTATTTTAGCGCGACGCTGGCGCGATAGAAGAGCTTCGTAAATCGGCCGCGATCTCGCCAGTATTCCAGGTGATTTTGCCAAAGAAGGAGAATAGAATTCCAGCATCGGTGGCCTGTGATGTTAGTTCGACTACGGATATGGAAAATGGTTATTCGGCTGGGATGCACGGTGGAAACGGTGAGTTTCATAGTCCGTTTTGGAGGCAAGTGCGGGTAAAAGGATTTGTCCAGTTATGATTGATAAAACTGTTTTTGGAAATTGAGAATAACATTTAAGGTGGAGTTTTGGCAAACTAAAATCAATTTTAACGGGAAAATTGTTTTAGAAAGATGCATTGGAATTTAAGGGTTCTTTCACACAAATGTCAGGCAACGAAAAATTTGAATTTCCCGCTTCAAGCCGCTTATGACAAGTTAGCATAGATTAAATGTTCCTCGTGTCAAAGCTTGTCTTAAAAGCTTATTCTAACAAAATAGCTGCAGAGTCTGGCCCCTTTTTTTGAAAAAGTCAGGAAAACTGTCAATAAAAAATTTCTGTCAGCGCAACTAGCGCGCAAGCTCGAGTAGGAATTTTTGTCTATGCAAAATTGTCATAGGCGGCTTGAAGCGGGAAATTTAAATTTAGCAATGCGCTGAGCCTTGAACTGGCTTGTTTGGCTGGTGTCTCAATCAACTGGTGGTGTGGTGCGTTGAGTTTGTGTGGGACGGCTAGAGTCAGAGTGTGGTGCCACAGTCAGCTGCACTGAGGATGGGCAATGTAAGATAGGACTCTGGTGATTGTGAGACGGCCCCTGGAGTCGGAAATTGAACTTGGAATTCAATTTTCAGGGTACTTGACGAATGGTGCATGGTCGAATACGAGCGTGTTATCGCGCGGTGTTTTGCAATCTGTTCAAAATTGTATATGCCAATATTTGTGTCGGGAGCAGGAGGCAATGGAAGAACGTATTCGTCATTATATCGATCAAGAACAAAGGGCCTTCGAAGCCAAGAAAGCCGAAACGAAATTGGAGAAGGCCGCTTTGTTGCGTGTCTTGTCGGAGAATGGTTGTGGTCAGGGGGGGAGTGGGGGCAACGAGGTCGGTGGTGCCTACGATGACGATTTCGACGGCGCCTTGCCATTATCGCCTTTATCGATGATATCGGGTGACCCGTCGCCTGGCTTGAATGCAACGGTGCAGTTCAATCTGGGAGTGCCAGTCGACCTGATCACCACTGCTTATTCCCAAATCAATGGTGGACGTGCGGGCGTGCTCGGTGCTTCGAGCAATGGCGGTGGGGTCAATGAGCTGATCATGAATACACAACTTAGACCCAAGGCCATGTCGGTAAGTCGTCGACTGGGGGTCTGACTGAACTGCAGTGGGTGTGGTGGGGATATGGGCTGTGACCAGGCGTACGTGAAACCTATCGATGCGCTGATCGATCGAGCGATCGATATATTTACCAATCGGTACTCTGATCGATCGATCGGCCTAGTGATCGACACATCGTTTGATAAACTGATCCTAGAACATGAAGGCTCCTTCATGTTTCGTCTGTGCCTGGGGCGCACAGCCGCTCGACTCCTTGATGAATCATCAATTTATACTTTCACTCCTGGGCTGACAGTATTTCGACAGTTTTTTCTGTGCGCCGCACCTGAAACGACTATGCAGCAGTCTCGCCTGAATGTAAATGAAAAGACACACTAAAATATATTTACAAAATGAAGCTTCAAAATGCCAGATCGCAATCGTCTTGTTTTTTTTACTCTGAGTCCATTCTAGTTTGCTCTTGGTGTGCACTCAAGAACGACCCGCACTTGGTCAGTATTTGTTATTGGTTACTAGGTTTTGTCAGCCGGTAGCTCAAATTTTAAAAGACACTGTTTTATGAGAGTTAACAAACTAGGTTCAGAAATTTTGAATTTTTTAAATTTTTTATACTTGACCTCTAAAAATATACAAACCTGGACTTTCTGAGCAACAATATTTCTAGGCTGTGGACTGAATAATCGATTTGGGAATAAAAAAGTGTGATATTCAGAGTGGGGAGAGCCAAAATTTTTAGCTTTAGCATCGATGGAAAAAGTCAAAATTACAAAGGGAATCTGTAGGAATTAAAAATTTCGACTTTTTTTGGATATCGCTCAAAAAAACGTGGGTGCTGATTGTATATCACATTCTTTTTTCCAAATTCCCAACATCGATTGTAGAGTGAGAACAAAAGTACGCGTCCGGCCAGAATGTCTGTGCAAGCAGTGAAATTTCCTGGGTGAGTGGTTTATAAGCAAGGCCACTTGATTTCGGAATTATTTTGTAATTATTTGGGCTTAAAGGGGATCTTTTAAAAAATACTACCTCAAATTTCTCACGCATTCATGCATTGGTTCTTGTCATGTCACGTCATACTTTATCTATAGCCAGCCATTCGAGGGCTGAAGAACGCAAAGTTGACAATCATTTTTCACCTTGGCGGGAGTCGAACCCTCAACTTACGCGTTGAAGGGCCTGGGCGTGGCCTAGCGGTTAAAGGCAGAGTCTTGGGGAAATAAGGTTATTAGAGTGTTATTTGAGAAGGCAATGTTTCTGCACAGGTGATTCGTCGATACGGATTCGAGTTCAGGAAATACAATTTGATTGATTTGTTTAGAATCCAGCCAGTTTGACGGGCTGGAAACGCAAGCGTCACAGTGGCGGCAATGGCATGGCCCCCGGGTTGGCTAGTCACGCCGAGGAGCATCAAGATATCTTCACCTTCGATGAACAAGAGGCCATCGATGCGGCCGAGCAGACGATGGTGGCTCGCGAGGACGAGGGCAATATCACTGATGGTGAGTGACGGGCTGCAAAGGGGGGATGACAGGGAATCTGTATGGCGGAGTTGTGAGAATGTATTTCCTGCTCTTGCAATATTATGCTACTTTTGGAAGATATAACACATTTTAAAGTATGGAATTCAGTGTGAGCCTCCTCACCATCGACCGATCTACCGATTCTGGCCACTCCACCACAAAAGCTAAAAGTTTTCGCGTTGTATCTGTTGAAAAAGACTATAATAGGAAAATTTCGTTTTCTCTCTTTCCCGCTTAGCAGCTTATCCCGCTTTAGGCCACTGCTTAGCTCTCCTGTATCCTTTGGTGTGCAGAAGTGGTGGACATTCGCTTGACAGAGAGGGGGGGGGGGTTGGGGGGGTTCCGGGGTGGGTCCGTTCGTGAATTGTCGAGACGCTATTGACAGGCCACTCCAGATGTGGCATCGTGATTTGACTGTCCTAAATGTAGGTTGTGTCCTAGCTGGATTATGCAGTTGGTTTGGGTGATCGGCTTCTCCCTGAATTGCACTTTTGTTGTTTTAGACAGCGGCACTGGCGAGGATTACAGCAAATATTACCCACCATCGTCGAATAATCAATGCCCGGCCGATTTCGATCACCACGCAATCAATAATCGTCAATTTGGTCAGTGGTTGCCATTTCGTGTGCCCATGGCCGCCTCGAGTTCGACCCCGACAGCGGCCACTACTCGACCAGTGATGACCAAAATGGGAGTGTCGCGTACGGGTTCCGATGTGGAGGATATACAGGATCCTGTGACGGGCGAGAAGCCGATCGATGTCGGGGCCAGCATGCACGCGTTGGCCCTGTCCATGCAAGGCGCCGATGACCCGGAACGATTGTTCGGCGAGCGCCCGCAACGTCGACGATGGAAAACGGGCGAGGACCAACAGCAGGCTAGACAACGATTGGATAGTTTGCACCACGCGGCCACCATCAGCTTCATTAAAGAACATCATAATTATTGAAAGCAAAATATTGGAATAAAAAGTTTGGAATCGGGGCAATTTTGGTGGTGGTTTTAGGATTTTTTCATTTTGCGCATTTGTGAATACGAGCTGCGGTTTCTTTTTTGGAAATCGATAAAATTCCATTTTTTTCTTTGTCTAGCGTAAACAATTTGGGCTTTGATGATGGCTTCTTGTGGAAGCGAAGATTCTGTATTTATCTTTTTTCGATTTTGTGCGTGTTGAGTGGGATGTTCATTTTTGGTGAGCTAGTAAGAAGTGAGTCAGTATGTGCGCCTTGATCGATGATCAGTCTGTGTGAGTAATGATGGCCGTGCAATTTGCATGTAAGAAACTCATTTCATTCGTCTTATCAGCTTTATGACGGGTTTGGTTGAGGGAAGTAAAGGACAGATTGTGACTGCATCCTTTTCCCATAGGCGGAAAATGAATTGTGGTTAGATTTCTAGCCAATCAAAATGCAGGTGGGCGTGGCTTGCGACTTTTCAACCAATCAAGAAGGGCATTTAAGGTGAGTGTTTCCGGAATTGATGCGGTCGTCAGAGGTGGATGGGACTTGAAGTACTGCAGAGTGGGCATGTGCACATAGAAGGGGGCACCTTCCAAACACCCTCTGCTTGTGAGCATGACGACTGCCATGAGTAAAATATGGCCTGTGGCATGGATCAGTTTTTGTGGAAGTTTTTCCAGATTAATCATTTATCAACTGGTCTGATCGTTGACCCTTAAAAAATAAATTGTATGCATAGTGTACTCAAGAATGTCTATCACAAACGTCATCTTACAGGAGAGGGTTCGACTCCCGCCTCGGTTAAAAAATGATGTCCAATAATGTGCTCCATAGCCCTCGAGTACCCTCCCCCCCCCAGTCTCTCGTAGGACTTCCCACCCGTTTTACCTATAGCTGGCCATAAATACGGTTGCGACTCTTAGAATGCAGACTGTAAGTGTGGCCAGACAATTTCTTGCCAGTTGAGGTTATGTTTCAAGTCTTACTATTAGATGCGCCAGCTAGCCCAACCGTAGGGCCATCTTGTGTCATCAAGTTGCAGCCATATACTGCATTGCCATTCGTTTAATAGTTTCACTTGATGTGGCAGGAAAAGGCGTTGTGAGTGCCAGGCCCTCATCGTCTGTCATTGTTCTTTGTAGGGTCATTTGAAACTAATTTGAAAAAAAGCGAAAAACGGGCATGTTATTTCTAAAAAGTCAGTTATCGCAGACGAAAAATTTCTAGATCATCCATGCTGACAGTGGGTAGCAGTGGCCTAGTGGGTGGGTAGCAGTGGGTAGCAGTGGGTAGCAGTGACAGTGGGTAGCAGTGGCCTAGTGGGTGGGTAGCAGTGGGTAGCAGTGACAGTGGGTAGCAGTGACAGTGGGTAGCAGTAGCCTAGTGGGTAGCATGATCTACCGGGCCGCTGGAAGACAGAGTGCTTCACATGCAGTGTGCACATAGTGTGGTCATGCACACACAGATGCATGCCGATGTTGCATCAAGGCACAGTGCGAGTAACAGTAAGATGAGAAAGTAGTAGAGGTATCCATTGGCCTCGGATTAACTCGGCCCTTTTTCCTGATCAATCTGTCATCGATCCATCCCAATCAGCCCATCACCGACCCTCCCCCCCCCCGCCCGGGCCGACCGCACCACCTATCGCCTCCCTTCCCCTGTCTGTCGAACACTGCTCCCCCCCCAAAATCAGATTGATCGCAGAAGGCTGGAATGCATGTCGCTAGAACGACAGTTAATGAGCAAGCACAACTAGCAGACCCTCACCATACAACACTTACCATTAGTGCAGTCTGACGTTCGCGTTTTTAAAAATAAAGGATTTTTTCCAGCACCTTGTATGTGTAAGATCGACTGCGCCCTCTGGCGTGAGAGCTGTGCTATCAAACAACAAAGATCCCACCCACCCATGTTGTCCCCTAGCATTACATGCTGACACAATGTGGCAGCCAATCAGCATCTTGCGTAACACCCATTTTGCTGATGCTGAGTACATCAGCAAAATGTGAAATCAGTAAAATCATGTAAAATCAGTTCTAAAAGAGATGCTCTCTCCTAATCCTTCCTCTCCTAATTTGAGTCTTTCTAATTTGAGATATACCTATCGTCCTATCAAGCATAATGTCGTCCATATCAGTGCGCCCATTCCGCTTCACTCGCTCTTTTATGCATTATCAATATAGCAAATGTATATTCCGTACCGAACCCTGAATGACAATGAGTCACCAACCATCACACACTGTAGATGGCATGACAACCAATAGCCTACATCGATACTAGGCGTAGTGTGGACTAGGTTTCTGACACGAGGACCCAAACATAACGTTAAACCCTTTTTATGCCACAAACGACGAAGCAGAAAAAGAATAACTCATGACAGCACTTTCAAGGTCGTTGCGCAACACTTGTCCGCCAGGCCTACCATACTCACACGCTCTGGCAACCAGATTGAACAGGACTCACACAACTCGCAGGCCGTCCAAACCTGGATCCTTGAGCGCAGGGCCAGCAAACCTTGTCATTCCCATTTCTGGTTTTTAATGTAGTTCTAGTCCCGAGAACTAACTGGATTTCGCCCTATTTAAGATGGTGCGAGTGGCAATTTCCCTTTCTGTGTATCATGCGGACACATTCCTGCAGTCGTCTAGCGAGAGTGACTGAAAGCGTTGTTTGGTAAGCCGTGCCTGCAACAATGCTGTCGTCATCACCGATGTCTCCTCCTGTCCAGCGATCAGATCGACCCAAGCTCCGTCCATATTGTGCAAATATGGCTCAAATGCCTTTAGAACACTCGCTGGAATGCCCTATTTGCTCGAGCTCCTTGGACGAGCAGACAGTAATTCTACCTTGCCATCAGGCGCTTATTGTCGAGGAAAGAGAAGCTAGAGAACTCAGAATTCGCGTGGATAGGAGGCTACCACTGTGCAACGCCTGGGTCTGCTCCTTTGCGAACGCCAAAAAGAATTACGC
Organism: Mesodorylaimus sp. YZB2_4; assembly: GCA_030248295.1. Classification (NCBI taxonomy): domain Eukaryota; kingdom Metazoa; phylum Nematoda; class Enoplea; order Dorylaimida; family Dorylaimidae; genus Mesodorylaimus; species Mesodorylaimus sp. YZB2_4. The sequence continues at coordinate 336,597 of JASANH010000167.1, read as the reverse complement.
TCTAGTAGAGTGGTAAGTGTCCTGATTTCGTTGCGGTCGCCTCCTTTTCGTGTGTATTCTTTCAAGGAAATGACGACCTGCGCGCAACAAGCGATCGCCAATATCCGCGAAGCAGATCGCAACGTTAACGACGCCAGGCGCATGATCGAGCGCCTGGAACAAGAACATCAGGGGGAGCGTCGAACTATGACCAACCGAGCCGCGCTCTTATGATTAGAATAAGAGCGCTTCTACAGCAATTACAACAAGAACAGGACAAGGCTCCCCCAAATAAGCCGTGACACGTAGATTCTTAGTGTGTTGTACATATTTGCTAGGTATTCTGTATCTTTGCTTAGTCTTTTCACTTTTCTTAGTTCGAATAAACGTTCATTTTTACGCATAAGATATTTTTGTCTAGCAGGCCGCCGAGACGCATCCTTGTTCGAATACCTCCCCAATCCTAAATCTACAATCTTGTTTTCAAGGTCAATGCAGTCCGCTTCGACGTTAGTCATGGCTCGAACTCCATTCGAACATGCTATCGAATGCCCAGTCTGCCACTGCGATTCGACGACGGGACAGTGAGCCTAGCATGGTCACTCGATTTGCGCCTGCTGCCATCAGGTGCTCATTGGCGAGGAGAGAGGAGCGGGAGACGGCAGAAGGGGACACGGTAGCCTCGTTGCCCGATGTGCGACGCCAGAGTGCGTTCCAGAAGCAATCTCACGATGGGAAAGAATGTCTCGATTCGGTTCCTTTTCTCATATCATACTGCACATATCATTTTTAGGAAATGGCGTCGTGCGCGCAACAAGCGACCGCACATCTCCGTGACGCAAATCACCAGTCTCGTGATCTATGCGATAGGAGAAAGCGTCTGAAGCTGTGCCAAATTTTATAAGTATTATCATGGTTTGCTTGATTTTCCGACAAATCGATAAGCCTGTAAATCGTGCCAATGCAAGGACTTGTGAGGCTCATCATGTTTCTTGTGCCCAGGCCTTTTTTTGAATCCTATCGACAGAGCCTTGTGTTTTCTGGAACTATCCTTTGGAATAATTTGCCTTGTGATATTGCAATGTTGAATTTTACGCAGTATCGTTCAAGGATTTCGTTGACTATTTTTGCGCAACTCGTTGCAGACATTTTTCACATTTTAGCATCATCTGTGTTGTGTTTTATGTTTCTTGTGCTCCTAGTGCGCATATGCGTTTGCACAAGAATAAAATATGATGGATGCCAACGCGTCACTATTTGCGACCGAAACGAAATCAGGAGTCACATTCTTGTTGTAATTACTGGACACTGAGATGGCCAAGGATTTAGGTTGGTCGCTTCAGAAACGATGCAGTTAAAATTTTCCAAATTTTATCAAAATAGTTACCAAACCTGACGGTGCGGCAAAAATACATGGAAAGCAAGCAATAAAAAAAGTGTCAAAAGGTAGAATCCGAAGCTCAGAAAAACCAACTTTCCTCTGCGCGATCCCAGCTGTTGCTGTCGGCCAATCAAGGTTTATCCTCCCACTTTGTCTTTTTTTGTTGAATATGAAATGGTGTATTCTAAAAGCCAAGCACAGATTTTGATCAAACTTGGCAGTATTCTAGGAAAGATCTTTGGACAAAATTATTGACTTCTAAAAAACATTATTCTTCATTATTGTGCGTCTGCATGCAGTCCTGCTCAGCACGTGCCCGCAGCCTGTCTCACATCAGTTCGAGACTCGCGCATCAGCTCGTCAGGTCCGCCTGCCCTTTACAGGACCGGATCGATAACCAGGCATGTCACCCGTCGACTTGACGTTTCACCACTTGCACAGGTCAGCTGCGCTCGCTACCTCAGTTGGTAATAAACCCATTCAGTTGAGGTACGTCTCGACTTCGAGCCTTCGCCTTGCGCGATGCGCTTGATGGGAATTTTCTGTACGGCAGCGGGGCATCCGCCGCCTGAGTGAAGCTATACCGTCCTTTCGCGCCCCCTTCAGTGGAGGTTTTTGCAACAATGCGAAACTAACCGCCCGCTTACACCGAGCTACTTCCACCGATGCCGTACGGTGACTCAAAACTCACATCATGCTCTCTCACGCGCACTCTTCACGTGCCTCTCGCGCTAGGCGTTTGGGTATCCGCTGCCTGACAAGGGCAAGAGTAAGAAAAGAACCCCATGAAGTGCATGCATACGCTGGAACCGCCGAAGGTATCTGCCCGGCCTAATCCCCTTCAGCCCTGCCATTTCCACCGATGCCACCATCTAGTGACCCACAAAACTGACATTACGTTCTCGCTTACACAATCGATTTACCAGAAAAAAGTGAGCTCAACATCAATTCACGTTCAAGTAAAATAAAATCAAACGAGCCATCAACCTCCTCGTGCCATCTCAATCATCACGACGCCTCTTAGACGGCCTGCCTTCGTCCTTGTCATCGACAACATTGATCTCGATCTCGTACTCCTGATCGCAGCCCATGTACGAGTCGGACATGAAGTACAGCTTGTATACCTGCTGACCCGTCGTCGATGGGGCCACAAAATCCAACTTCACTTCCGCCTTTTGCGCCACCGTCAATCGCTTGATCGAGAGCAGAGCATTGTCCTTCGATCCGATCACCAGCCACCACCCTTCCTCACGTTTCTAAAATACAAGAAATCAAACAGTCCATGCTGGCCATTCCCAAATAGCGCAGGCGCCTCATAGCAGAAACTGTTTTACACCCGGCATTCTGCACTCCTTAGTTGGTCGAAACTTGACTCGGGTCATTCTCTCGACCAGCAGCCAGAGAAAGGTGAGCAGCGGTCAGTTTGGCCAACCCTGTCCTCTCCCGCTTCTCCACTGGTTCTTTTTCTGCCCTCACTTGCCATCACTTACACCTGCACGCTCACCTGCGGAAGAACGGTTCCACGACAGACCCGTGACGCAGATCACTAGTCTCGTGATCTATCGTCTAGAACAACAACCAAAATTTTATTCTGCTCATTCAATTCTTTCTAGGATTCATACGACTCTTACATCAGGAACATCATCAAGGCGATTAGATAAACACTGATATTGTACCTTGCAGCTGAAATATTAAAGGGCCGGGAGCTCACTGGAAATTAGAAGGGTATATGAGGAAGTCTTATCATTATCGCAGTCACTGCCATGGTCGCACAGCGTTGCGGCCGCCGCCGAGACCAGTCTAGGCCAACGGCGAGGCCAATGATGTAAGATGAGCCAGCTGAGACTGGTCTCTTAGCATAAGGAAAACTGGATAGCGTAGCACGATGGGTATGTATCATATATCGATCCCGCCATGCCCCTATCACCTACAGTTAGATATCGGATCAGGTCGGCTTCAACCCGACGGGTGGGGTTCAACCCGACCCGACCCGAAAGTCCCTGACCCGAAATTTCGGGTCGGGTTGACCCGACCCGAATTCGGTATAAGTAGTTGAAGTTGCTCGCCATAAAAACCATTCACAAATGCTCAGAACGTGGTGGCCTTGGTGTAAAGGTGACTGCGAGAAAATATGAGATGGAGACATCTAACGCACGCGAATCTCCATCTTTTGTCATTCCCTAGTTATCCTTAGTAAATGCAATAACGTTCCTTCATATTTCCCACAATAGTGGTCAAATAATTTTTTAAAAACCGTAGATCTAAAAGCGACTATGGTCTGTCCACTAGAGACAAGATTTAGCCAATCCGAATAACAGGCGTGAAAAATAGAGACAACTCTGTCACAACTTTCGGAGTCTGAGACAGCTTATCCTTGGTAAAACAAAGAAATACCTAAATATATATGAGCCCCAGGCTAGAGTTGCATCTAGTCTGCACAAAAGATATTGCTTACAAAGTCATATTGTGCTGGACACTAGCTCCTGTCAGAACCTACACCTGATGGAGGACTGTGAGGGCACCTATCACTTTTGAACACAGCAAACTACTCTGCAATGCTAACATGGATGGTGGTCAAGGAGGCTATTATTGGTACATATTTGGTGCTTGTCTACAGACTATACTGCTCTTCCAGCCAGGTATACCTAGGAAGTTCTAGAATCAAATGTGATTGTAGATACCCCTGCGACCTGCTAAAAGTTATCAATTCCTTCGTATGTTAGAGTATGGCTAGTCCCACTCATTCATCAGAGTTGAATGAGAACTTCCACATATGGACCCTCCCCTTTGCAGAAATAACTCAGAACAATTGGTCATTCTCAGAACTTACAATGTGTGTGACATTCTCGGAAGTTACGCAGAATGAGAACTGCAATAATAGACTTTGTGCATGCATTCATAAAGCATATACTGCAAATCCTGGAGTCGAACAACTATGAAAAGGTTTCTGTAGTTGCTAATAGAAGTAACTTGCAAAATTTCAGTATTTTTGACTGTTTGACCCGATCTTTCAAAAAAGTGACCCGACCCGATTTTGACCCGACCCGACCCGAAAGTACCTGACCCGATCCGGGGTCTACCTACAGTAAGCTGGACTTTCATGCCCTAAAATTAAAGCCTGATTGGAATTTACTATCGCACTTTATTTATGTCAAACTGTTGGGTTACATTTCCGATAGCTCGAGCATAGATGGGGGCAAGCATACTGTACCTCTGTGGAGTAGGAAATCACTTATTTTCTGTACAGTACCAAACCAGCAGCGAGGACGACTGGCGATTTCGTCGAGGAAATACAGTCTCCGCCTCCCCGCGCGGCCGTCCCTTCTGCCATTGGTCGAGCCAGCTGTAAGCGAGCAGCGCCTGGCGAACGAGGCTTATGTACGTACGTAGCTATGCGAGTTGAGGCGGCTCTGTTTTAGACGTGTAGCCTGGCTTAGGTATTTATAGCTCCTTGAAACGCAGTCTCTATGACTATTTGACCCACTCATCGACCAGCCCCGACAGCCTGAGCAGAAGAGAGCCTCATCGACGACTGAGAGGTGGCTGGTTCAACTCTGCTCTGCTCCCCAATTCTTTATTTATTTTTTGTAAATTCGGAAAATTGTGCATCTCAAGACCTAGCAAAATAAATCGTTCAGCCAGCGCCCCTCTACGATTGGTCTGTAAAGTGGGGTGCTCGAACATCAAGGCGTGCCCGCATCCATGACTTACAATTGGTAGAAAGGCCGATGTGCCAACAGCAAGCGTAATCGACAGCGAAATGCTCGGGTTATTGTACAAAATGGTCACACTTTTACTGATCTGAACGCGAGCAATGCTAAATGGTCACACATTATGGACAAGTCAATGCAGTCCAGCCGAAACGGGACACTGACTAAAACGGGGCATTATCGGCATATAGAGCCTCACATTTACGCAGTGTACACGCACAAAGCGCAAAAGCTGACACACAAGGATTCTACGCCAAAAAGGGCACTGCAAAAAAGAGCGCATCCAAAAAAGCACCAGCAATCAGGGGCGCAAAGAAGCAAGCACGGTTTATACACTGATGAGCGTGATGTTTACCAACACCAAGGAGCCAACTCACGAACCATGTCTCAAAGCCAGGAAGAGAACGGTGATGCTGATGGGAATGAGTCATCGACATTCGGGTGGTTGTAGCACGCACGATGTGGTCGAGCGAGATGAAGACCACCAGTCGGCTATGCATCAGACTGCATAAGTCAACTCAAGCCGATGTGTTGAATGCGGCTTGCTGCTGATAGGCGCCATATCATCGATCGAAGTAAATCCCGTATCCTCAAGCTGTTCACACAGGCTCCATTCTCTCGAGGAGCTGGCTACTCCGCATGAGTATCAACGAACGTTGGTTCTTGTCTTGCAGTTGAATTCTTTGTCTTACTGAGGCACTCGCTGTCTCTTCTCTTTCTGTTCTTTTGTTCTCCTTCTGTTTCTCTTATTCACTCATTCTGTTCTTTTGTTACATCGGTGTGACAGTTGAGCGAAGGGTGTTTCAACACAGAGTTGCAACTTGATGATACAGAGCGAGGCTAAGAGCTGGGCTAGCTGACCCTTCGAAGCTGATCGTTTTGTGTTCTTTAGAGTTAAACGTCATGACGATATCTTACCCGTTATCATGACCTATCCTAGGCCTAATACGGTGCCATCACTTAGATTTATTGGGTAACCTAAGAAACCTACAAATCCGCTCGCCTGCACACGCTCCTTCCTCTCGATGGTACCCGTGGACCAGAGACGTGATCGCAGCGCTCCAACGGTAAGAGACTATGCCCAGAGAAAGTCCTTACCCATCCCACTGATCTCCCACTTACCTGAGGCCGTATTCCGGAAGCGTTTTCCAGCGAGATTTTTAAGTGAGGTGACTGGATTCCAGCGATGTGGCTGCGTTTGCTTGTGCAGAAACAATTACAGTCACAAAATTGCAGTCACTGAGCCCGATAACACAGTCACTGCGCAGAAAATACCTGAAAAGCTATTCTATAAAGCTTTGTCGCTAGGAAAGTCCAGTGAACTATCGAAGGTGGCTGGGAAAAATCTTCAGGTGCTCTCGATCGCCTGAAACTGTTTTCCAGCGAGCTTTTACCCTATATATACAGCAGAGTTTTGCCGTGAGTTGTGGCAGAGCATAGATATGGCGGTCAATGTGAGGGAGGATTTTTCAGGTTTCCAATGAAAGTAAGGAGGTGAGGGAATTTTAGGACCACAGATAAACTTTTCAGACAATTTCAAAAGTATATAACTGCCCAATTGATTAGGCACATGTTATCGATGTAGCAAGTACGTCTTTAGCACGACTTCGGATCTGACTGTAGAATAAAAGAAAGACTGGTTGTGTAAGCAGTAGTGTAGGTGGCCAACAGTCCAGTTAATAGACAGATCCTCTGCACTTCGAAACGAGGAAGAGCTTTGACGCTCGATGACATTTTACACGTGATAAGCACAGGTTCGATTCTCCCACCCAGCTCCACAAGCATAATATTCCGTAGATTCCCTTATAGCTCACAGGAGAAGTTTCGAGGGGCTGGCTAAACTCCTGTGAATATACTCTTGAGATGGAACATTCGCAGTTTTGTTTGCCACTTGGAGCTCTCCTAGAAGCGTCATCAAAAAGAGGAGGAAGTCAGGTAAAGAAGATGTAAAAATTTGGAAAAATGAATGTACGTAAGAAGCGCAGGAGTGGGAAGGAATAAACGTTAGAAGAGGGGAAGATACAAGAAATCATGACCTGCAATTTATTTTCTCTTTTTTACCCGACATTCACACACATTTCTCTACAGCCGCTTCGAACACGCCTAAAATCACTATTGCGGGGATGCACACAGCCTGGGTATCTATGTACGAAGCATAGGTGACAGGAAAATGCACCGCGGAAGTCGCTGGAATATGCGAGCCTCGTCACCAGAAAATCACAACGACTCTATTTTGTTTCTGGAATGGCCGCAAAAAGTTAGATCTTCCTACAGTCACCTCAATTGACTTTCACAGCGAGCTCAGTGGAATAAGTCACAGTCACCTCATTGCAAAGTTACAGTTACCTCGCAGGAATTTCCCTTTCATGTCACTATTTTCCAGCGAGCTTTCTGGAATACGGCCTCTGAACTCGATCCGCTCCTCCACGCACCGATTCCTCGATCCGCTTTACCGCAGGTCGTCGATCCACCTCTGCTGACTCCTTGACGCACGAATTGAACCGAAGCCGATCGGGACTAACACCGCCGGAATGGTTCGCTCCAATACGCCACACACCTCGCTCCACGCGCCACGCCAAGCGACCCAAGCCGTGCGGGACCAAAACCGACGGGCCGGCCACCCTCGCTACGCAGAATCTCCTCCAACGCCACGCGCCACTCAAAGCAACCCAAGCCGAGCAGGACTAACACTGTCGGGATGGTCACTCTAGCTACGCCCTAACAAGTTCACACAACCACACAACCAACCACCAAACACAACCACACCACGCGTTACTCCAAGCAACCTAACCTGATCTGGATCAACACCATCAGGATGGCTGCTCTAGCTACGACCATCTCAACCACACCAGGGTTGCACACCACCACGTGTCGTTCAATCTGCTCAATTCACGAAGGACCAGCGTCGCGCGGGACTAACATCGCCGAGAGTGGTTTACTTCTACTACGCCTCACACACCGCACGCACAGTCGATACACACCCGAAATAACACACACACACACACAACGAGATTCAAGAAGCGACCGAATCTTAAACCTTATCCTTTTTCGAACTGATCTCAAGATGGTCATCTTGGCCATAGTGCATCTTTGGGCGGATCTTCCTTGGCTGTCTTCATCCAATCGCCTTTCTTGCTTGGGCGAACTGTCCGGTCTAGGGCGCCACCTAGTTGTCCATGAGCGCCCCCTGGTTGCTGATCTTCCTCTGCTCGGGGTGGTCGTTGGCCGCTGTCCAACCGCACGTGGACGCCACCCGCTGGCCATGAGGTCGAGGCGAGGCCCAATTCTGAGGCGGCGAGGATGTCCCGATGGCAGCACGTGCCCCATCCAGGCTCACCACACTCGGCATAGGCTTCGCCAGGGCCACCCGTGTCAGCCTCGATCTTCCATCAACCACTCGACCTGGCTGCCGCTCGTCTGGTCGTCCGTCGACCATTGTCCAATGCCCAAGTTTTACGACCTTGTTTTGCTCATCCCGACCGCCACTAATCCGGTTGTTTTGACCAAACCTCGAATCGTCCAAGGCGGGAAAGCATGGTTACTGTACCCGGATGGGCACATTCACAACACTTGCAGGAATGGTCTGACCCTACCCTATTAAGATTGCCTTTTTTTAATCGCTGTTGTGCTTGAGATCCAGAGGTCCCGGATGTCTCTGGTTTGGGAAGCGATCGATTTTTTTAGGATTATCTTTTCAAATAGCACAAGATGCCAGTAGAATCAGCGCTATGATCTATCGCCTGATCTGAACCTGAAGATATGCAGTCAATGCCATCGAGCAGTCTTCCTAGAAGAATTCTTCAATCTATCTGGAGAAAAGGGACATAGCAAGCAACAACCCACCCGTGCAGCACCCACGATACCCGGCAATGTATTACTGGAAACCCTCATTTATATCACCTGGGGTAAAATTGAGTTACAGCCATAAGAGACGTTTCGAGCAGCATTTTTATTTTTTATAATTTCGCTCTCTCACTCACTTCCATTCTTATCACTTGCAAAAGTATGACACAGCTCATCTCAAGCCAGGCCAGTGACTACACACCTCAGAATTTTTCGTAAAATCGTTTTTAAAAAATACTTTGGCGCATGCACGCTTTAATAAGAGAGCAAGAATGCAGTCAGCACTTTGAAAAGTATCTGTCCATGCAATATAGGCTCGCCACGTTCACCAAAAACACCTTCCATCTCTCCTTCGTCCTGTCCATTATTTTCAGCGGTATCCACGAATTTTCGTTCACCAACCCCTTTATCACTCGCCCAATTCCATCCAATCGACCATCCGCTGATAAAGGTCCATTCACACTGATATCGATCATAATTTGGCACACAGCGATACCGTTCCGATTCACAGGACCCGAGCGATACAGCTCACTTAAAATTATTGAACTCATCGATCGACTGTTGATCAATAAAAAATCGATCGCATATTTTCTTATCACTAGCGATAAGAAATCGATAAAATCGATAGTTTCTCCAGATAACACATGTTTTATTTTCTTTTTTCGCATACCGAGTTGATTGAGGATACCGAAATCGGAATTTGTAGAATTTATAAGAGTATAATTATAAAATATACCAAATTGATCAAATAATTCTTTTTTCCTCCAATTTTCATCCACCGCATAAAATGTCCATTTTTGATATTTCTTTTTTAATTTTATTTCCAACGAGGTCCGTTCATTTAAACCGAGTCTTAGAAATGTGCCTGGCGAGTACAGATTTTTCGGCCTAATGACAAATGTCTGATCAGATTGATCATTAAAATTTTCCAAATTCAATCGATTCCATAATCGCCATCCAATGCAATCATCGATATTCGCTGAATGAAATATTTTTCGATTTTTCAAGCAATTGAAAATTTTTTCAAATGCGTTTGACCAAAAATCGCGGCAAGATTGTCGTTTTGGTGGAATGTAGTGGAAAGCAGGGTGGTCGAAGATGATGGTGCCAGTGTGCAGTAATCGATGGCCAGTGAACACGAACAGGCTGCAGCACAGGGCCAGAGTGAGGATGCAGGTGACGATCAGACATCGAATATGGCGACGTCGAGTGGTGAGCAGGGATGGCGGGGGGCAAAGGGATACCATTGACAAATTGTACAAATATTCAGCTATCGTTGAGAAACTGAATATAAGAGTAGGTTTTTAAGCTGGCATTGCACAACTTTCTTCAACCAGCCGTCGATTTTTCCAATTCCATGGATTCGATAAATTTCAGAGGAGAATCGTTCACCCTCCTGCCTGAAAAGGTTCGAATTCAATTTCCTGCATAATCCTTCATTTCCTAGGCACTCTTGGCCCCCTTTCATCCGTCTCCTCCTCAGCCCCACTCCATCGACCAGCAGCAACCTAAAAGCATCTTCTGCCATAATTGCCCGTGACCTAGACCTACGTCGAGGCCAACCAATTTCGATCCTGCCCGTAGGCCCGTGATTAAATGGCGTAGAAAAGCAGAGATAAGCAAAACAAGAAGGAGCTAGAAAAAGCTGTTTTCGCTTTCCAGAATAAATTAACCTCATTAGAGTGGCTTGTGGTTAGTCCCCCTTTGACTCCCCTAGTCGATGCGAGAGTGCTGGATGCAATCGAGGAGTAGGTACTGGCATCCCCGCACTAAGTCTGATCCACTCGGCTGCGCTGACGTGAGAGAAGGGCACGGGCCTCGCAGAACAAGCAACCGATCCTGCTTTCATGACTCATTATCTAATGTGCCCGTAGTAAAGGTTGGAGTGGGAGAGGCGAGCTAGCCTAGGTCTGTAGCCAAAGTGTTCAAGCAGTGTCTAAAGCTTAGAAACGTCGATCGAGAGCCGTGCCTGTGGGGGGGAGGGGGGGGATTGATGGATTTTTGCCCAAAGCGATATTGGTTTGTTTGATTAACAAACATGTCAAGTTGACGAGCCTTTGCCCGCAGCCGAGTCCTATTTTCTTAACCGATTATCCGCCTAGGAGGTATTGACACATGGCGTGCCGAGTGGCTGTGTCATGAATGCAGTGGAGGGCAGGGAAATGAGAATGCAAATTCCTCTGATGGACTCAAAATCTAGTATAGTCATTGAAATAATTCGAATTTTTGCTGTTTATCACTTTTATTACTTATTACATCACTTAAAAACCAACAGTATGATTGCTGGACGCGCAAGTTTAACGCAAGCTATAAACTTTCAATTTCTCACCTTTGTTTCGCTGTTAGGGACCCGTGTGCTTATAGCACACAACAGCGGCTGACAAACTACAGTACAGCTTACACGTTTTCGAGGGTGACCAGGGGAGGGGGGGTGGGGACATGAAATCTTTGACCATGTGCTTTTCAGATCGACATCTGCAGCAACACAGTATGTGGGAGGGACAACAGCAAATTCGCCCGACGACCTGACTGGTGGTCTCAGGTGTTCTGTCTTCAGAGCGCAATCAAGTTCCCTACAATGGCAGATCGCTCTGATCAGAGCCAGTAGAACAGTGGGTGAAATCGAGTAGGCAATGACCTTGTTCGGTTCCTGGAACCGAACCGATCAGCCCGTGAACATCGAAACCTGCTGTAGAGCAGTGCATTTGTAGCAGGGTCGATTTTGAAGCCACCTAGTCTCTAGCACCGACTATCCTAGCCTAATCTATATCAATACGTGTATGAGCCGATGTACTGTGGAGCGTCCGTGGTGGTGCAGCGGCTCGGCAATCGTCTCTCCATATTGCTTGGTAGTAAGTGGCTGGGGGTTCGATCCCCAGCGAGAGAGGTTGTTTGGTCACCATAAACCCTCGCAAGCCAGGCCGTAGGTGACTTACAATCAGCCGTTACCCCTGAGGTGCTCCGAGTTTAGAGACGAAAGTCAATCGAGTAAACAGTCTCGGCTGACACAGAAGGACTGCTGTGCGTGCTGGTCCTCGCACAGTCTTTCTTAGAAGGTTCGACTGATGGACTCATCTGCACTTACCAGCGCACTGGTTCAGAGAACTAATCAGAGTCTGGTCAGCCCAGTCACCCGACTTCGTGTCCAGTCTTGCTGACCAAGGAGAAGCAGACCAATTCTCTGAACAATTGCACCGATAAGGGCAGATGTGAACTGTATGATGCACGCATATACTGTAGATCATCCTTTCTACAAGATTTCAATTGCAGTTGTTGTTTCTATGCACTTTTCGGGGGCGCAATTGGAGAAACCCCGAAATCGACTTCGATAATTTTTTGCATTATCCCCCATCAACCAATGATCGTACGATTTTCCAGAAAATGGCCAGTTGCAGATGCAACGATTTTGCTTTTGTTATAAGATATGTTGGGTCCGCGGAACCTAGAGTTCGACCAACAAGTATTCGTAAGTGTTCAAAGGTTAGTTGCGGTGGAGGAAGAATTGCGGAAGCTTCTCACATTCCGCGACAAAAGCTCTCATCGGCGAGCGATCGTGAGTGACCCGTTTTGTTAGTAACATCAAGTAGCTACTTTACGATGCCCGCGCTAGAACATACTTCTCCCAGTTCTACAAAATGCAGTACTTTCTGTTACAAACGAAATCTAGATGTACAGGAGGGTTCTTTTCAGCGCCATTTGAGCAACGCTTAACCCGTAGTTGGTCGAACTCTTGGGTCCACAGACCCAACGCATGTTATAACACAGGGCGAAACGGTTTTATCTGCATATCTCGACAACCAGCCATTATTTTGCAAAACCGTTTGGTAGTATCATAGGTTGATAGGTAGGACATGCTAGTACCAAAAATTATCGAAATCGATCAAGCGGTTCCCAAACGGCGGCCCGAAAACCCCAAAAAAGTGCCCAAAAACAATAATAACTTCAATTGAAACATGAATCGTACGAAAGGAAGAACTATCTTCTAGCACAGGCATCGTACAGTTGCTACTTGATGCTGCAAACAGTGAGACCAACTAGGGGTTAATGGGTTTTTTATGATTTTTGGCTCTTAGCATGCGAGAGATCTTACCCGATGAGCCAACGATGGGATGTAGATATATCGATCAAAAGCACCGTCTAAAGTTTGGACCCCATACTGAAGAAAAGGGGTCCGCAAATTTAACCGGGGGGGGGGATAAGCTTAAAGTTACTTACTTCCAAGCTTGCTTGCCTTCATTTTACTCGCAAATGCATACGTAAGGACAGGGACATTGCCCGTTATTCCTGTAAACATGGACTCATTGCATATGATTTGGACAGAAAAGTATGGGTATCACATTTCTAAGATGATTCTGACACAGTATGACATGCTCGTGTTTTACCACATCATGTGATACTTTATCCATAGCCATGCACCATACAGCGCACTCGACGGCTAAGGCACACATAATTAACAATCATTTTTCACCCAGGCGGGAGTCGAACCCTCCCCTGCAAGTGCGCACCCAGCGTGAGAGGCCAACGCCTTACCCGCTTAGCGGCCAACCAAACGTGGAATGTGGGCGTCCGCAAGCTCTATGGTTAAGGGACAGAAAACCGCAAGCATCTAAGCTGTGATGAAATCAAGGGAATTCTGCTGAAGAACTTCAACAAAATATGACTCAACATCCGCAGTACTGAACAGCCATTCAAGCTGTCTTGCTCGAAAATACGAGCGATGGCTTTGCAGGCAACGCGCAGACTGCAAATCCCCGAAAAAAAAAAACTAGCTGATGACGACTATAGCATATCTGGCTTGAATTATTGGCGCAGACAGCGTGAGCGGAGTTTTATTTGCTGCTTGCTGTAATGTTACTTTACTATGACTGGCATCAAATATAAAAGCTTTCAAAATTCGCAAAAACCAAGGCCATTTGTTCCCCATCATTTAGTTCCTGGCCTCTTTACTTTGGCCCCTGGCGCTCCCTGTTCGCTGTTGGGCCTGCACGCCAAGTTTCATTGTGGCGTGGTGGTCCACTATGCAGAAACGAGCATACACATGATATACACACTTATATGATACAGGGTGCCGTGCCTGTGTGCTACGTCCCAACTGTGATGCTGAGACATCCCAATTGTGACGACTGTGATTTGCCCCCCAGCGTACCCCACGTTACACATCTTGAGGAACTCCATACAGCTAGCTTCTCTTCAAACTGCAGTAAGTGTCTTAGAAACAGACCTGTCCTTTCTCTCGTCAGATGGACCCTGCGCACAATGCTTTCGAGCATTAATAGCTGAAAGCTGCTCGAATTCGCTGTACACCTGACTGGGAAGGCGTGATCACACTACTTCCTCCGTCTATGACGCGACTGCACACCTTTCATCCTTTTTTACGTTTGAATGCTTCGATAATTTCAAATCTAAAAATTTATTCACCTGTGTGTCATAATCACGCTCTTTGCGCAATCCATAAGGTTTGTGGCCACGAAGGGGGGGGGGGGGGGTACATTGTGGCCAATGCGTCATCGGCCCATTTTTGGATATGCAATCGCACATCTTCTCAGGATGGGGCTAAATTACCGCAGTCTCTCAAGGCTTGCACATTGTTTCCTTTTACGTCAGTAGCGTTCATGTGCATTGTGTGACACACCCAGTGCAAATTGCCAACACGTTTTCACGGTGTATGCGGAGAGGACTTACAAAGGACGAAAATAATAGTCAGTATCTCATTTTCTCAATCAAGTGTGCAACGCCCAACGAGAAATGAGGGACAGAGAAAAAAGTGTTTTTCACTCTTGGTACGCCTTATTTATAAAGAAGCTATTAATAGGCTTTCTAAGAAGACGAGTCGCGAACAAGTATAATACGGGAGATTTCTGCTGGCACACGTAGCTCATTACTTTTACATACACAAAATGACATTTATTTGGTTCGTTTTATACAAAGAGCCAAAGTGATTACTTTGCAGTCGCAAAGTTAATACTTAGCTTGCCAGCTTTACAAAGTTGCCAACAAAAAAGTTGTTGACATCCTACAGGCATTGCTAATAACATTGGTACTGATGCATCAGCACGTTCCATTTAAACTCTTAGCAGCTTAACATCTGAGATATCACACAAAATGTATCGATCAATCAATTATCGATGCTTAACCTACGTCATTAACGTATCACGAAATCACGATCATATCCATTCTAGTAGCAATCATGTTATAGCAGTTTACAAAACCACTGCCCAGTGTGTAGCATGCAAGGTATACCATCCAGAACTATAATTATATCACTATCGATTCCGTTGCAGTTACAAAAGCTGTGGTCAGTGTTACCCAGTAAGACGTTCTTTCTGTGTGTCAAAAACCTTGAATGTTTGGCGAGTTATTCAGTCATCATTCTTTTTCAGCAAAGAAAACGTTAAAAAAATGATAAGAAGCGTCACCTCTCGCTGATATCAGCATATAAAAAAAAAATCAATTGGTTATCGTCAAAAAAAGTGACGCAGCAAATTTTATAAAGAACAATCCACATAGTCCACAGCATTTATCGAAACGATCAATACGATTTCGTTGCAGTCACAAAAGGCCCAAAGCCGTTTCCTTTACAAAAGGAAAAAACAACTTGCAACTAATTTCATGACAAGAAAGTACAGTCTCACTAACTCGTCAACCTCGTCTCACTGCTATTCATTCTCGACGCCAACAGCACCAGTCGAATCCTATCACGAAATTCGCGGTTACACCAACCATATAAAAATATATTTAAACTGCTATTTATAACAATTAATAAAGTCGATGTATCCACCAAATTTTCCACCCATTTTTGCCCAAACGCTTCCGCGCTGATTATGGTTTCACAGAAATCGATTACAGCGGGTAAACTATGACATAAAAGAAATTTCAACACAACGCATAACATAGTATAAGTCAAAGTTCTCTTTTGTCTATCTCTTGTTGTCACCGATGAAATCGATCGATCAGTCGATCGACGACGATTCAATCGCTCGATCAAGCGATTAGTCGCGGATCGATTATCGATTGATGGATTATTTCGTAATAAACTCATAATTTCGCCAGTTTTTGGTGATAGTATTACTAACGTAGAATTTTCACGCTCCGTTTTTCGTCCAATTTCATTGCTGTTTCCTTGTGTTAACTCTCTCTTTTCCGATCCTCCCGATAGATGTTGACTTAATTTCAATACGCGTTGAATGCGAAAGCTTAAAAAGCATAATAAGACCAAGGGTCCGAGTGAGAAAAATAGTGGATTTAGAACTATTTTATAACAAAACCAATATGAATATAAATTTCGAAATTCGGATGGTTTCATTAAATATATCATTTTTTCTTTGGTTTTCTCGAAACATTGAAATGTATCAATTTCGAAGTAGCGAGGTATATTATATAATATGGCCGAGATTATACAAAAAATCGATATTAAAATCGATCTTCTTTTGGCATCGTAGAATCTATGTTTCAGTGGATGGCACAAGGCGAAATAACGTTCGATAGATAATAGTACTGCCAGCCATATGCACAGGGTATAGGATAAGTTAGATAGGAATATTGCGGCAGGGTATAACCTGACATACCAGCCGTAAGTTAGCATACGACCATAGAGCAGGTGAGGCAGGTTAGTCATCATAAATGACCCTAGCAGTACAGCACAGTCGCTGACACACAGTGGTATGGCGTATAAACTGACGACTGGCATTGGCTTCTTTTTGCAAAATATAAACAAGCATATTAAATTTCCTACTAAACCAAAAGTTATAACAAATGACAAAACTGGACCACATATGTAGTAACCATAATCGATTGGATATTTCTCGTAACGTAAACGAACAGTACACGAGTTATAATGGGTATAATTTGTTAGATTTGAAAAAGACATATTTTTATGTCATAAAAATTATGTTATGGAACTAACATTAAGATTTGAAAAAATGATATGAAGGAGTCGCTTACAAGTTATAAAAAAGTTCAAAAATAGACTTTCATTATATATCTTATAAAAGGCGGGGAAAAACTGTTAAAAAGGAATATTTGTAAACGAAATAAGGATATATGAATATTGTGGTTTGAATACGGAAGGCTGCACCTGACAATATACAGTCTCCAGTGATGCCTAAGGCAAGGGGTAATAAGTCAAGGTACAGACTTTAGTGTCAAAAACGTCAGAAAAATAAGACATCTATCAACATTCTACGATTTCAATAGCGTGATCGATGTGCACAAAGTTCAAGCTAATAAGGTCACTGGCATTTTTATGAGGCTTCAGATGAGAGGTTAGAAAAACAGAATGAAGATTAAGACAAGGTTGACTCGTATCGTATTGTGAGGTTTTATAATCAAAATTAAAAAAACACAAAAGGGCAAGTGAATAACCATAAAATAAAACTATCGATTTTTCTCCCCTGACAAAAGTTATATTTTTTCGAAAAGTGTAAAATAAAATTTTTCTCTTTCACTTAAGCATCTGAAAATGAGTTTTCGCGAAGACACCCGGCTGGCAATTTCATTAAACTCGTGTGCTCTCACGAAAGGATTAGTTGAGTGCCAGTGGGGCGACGAGAAGGTGCTCGTGAACGTGCTCTAATAAGCGGAAACGGCAGGGTCCCTAATCGCAGGTAGCAAGTGGGACAGGGGTTACCTTGCCACAGCATGTCCTGGTCATCCACTGCGACTCTCCGTCACACAGTTTGCAAAGGGGATAATTCAAAAATGATTATAATATCGTCAGGCAGACGTCTTTCGTCCAAATATAGTCCTAGCCAGAAGCCCGAACGATGTATTTATTATCTCGAATCACGGGACGTGGCAGTGCGGGGTGCGGTGGCCTGTAAATATGAGCATTGTTCTAGAAAGGTCTAGCTTGTGCGACTTGCACCTTAAGGCGAGACGGGAGCCTTAATTCACCCTGGCTTAGCTATTATATCGAGCCGGTGGATGTTTGTCAGAAAGAAAGTATAACGAGCTCGTCTCTGCCTCATTGGCCTGCTTGGAGGTAAAGAGCGATAGAGCAGTGGGCGTTGAGAATGTCACTCATCTTCATTATCGCAACTCTCATTAACAGGTGCCGAGTATTTGTCTTTCAAGGTGAAAAGCTTAGACAAAAAGCTTAGTTAATTCGTGTTTTTTTGAAACTATAATAAAGCTTTTAGCAATCTACGCACATAAAATACGTCTGTCAGTGCTGTTATAAAAATATACTCTTTTGTAATGCAAAAATCAGTAGCAAGCCCGTCATAAAAATATATATCGCCATCACTTGATATACTGCAGGTTTTAAAAAATATTTGTGAAACTGGTATGATAAAAATTTTTGTTAGCGTATGCTGATATTCGATATTTTACTTTTGAGAGAACGCATGAAGCGCACTCAAGTATCAAAAGACACAGGTGAACGCAAAGGATGTAATACGATGTCCTAGTGCCAAACAAATGGATTTTTTGACTGTAATGCAGAGTAAATCAGTTTTTTTAGGTCTTCGCTATCACTTTTGCGGACTCATGCAACAGACAGGGTTCCCACTTTAGACATCGCTTTTGATCAAAATTTCTAGAAACCCCATCGTGGTACTGTGCAAACAAAGCCATAAAAACAATATACAGTGGGTGAAGACTTGCCAGTGTTGCCAGGCGCAGGACTTTTGTCCTTTTTAAGCTATTAGGGCAGTGATATTTCTAAGACGATTCTTTGCACGATCTAAGATTTTCAGGGCTTTCTTAGGGCATCTTGAGTTGTTTTCATTTTGCCTTGCTTTCCGGACGATGCCGTTTCGAAACACCGCTGTTGAAAGAATGAGCTAACAATCATTCAAACCGCGATTGCGAAATCATCGTTTATGTCAGTGTTGAAAGCGTATTGCTCGTGAGGGTAGAAGAATCCAATTATATACTCGCCCAGAAGGGTACTGCATAAGATGTACGGTATCATGACTGGGTGGACGAGGAAGTGGATGGAGATCTCGGGGAAGCATTGGAAAATGTTGGCGTCTGGAAAACAGAGGCAAAGGCCCCATTTGCCTACTTGGAAGTTGGGTTTCAGAGCAATCTGAACCTGCATCTGGTAACGCTGGTGCATTAATGTCCATTTGTAAGTTTAACTGCTGAGAGCCAGCTTGTGCACCTTCGAACTGTTTCTCAGAATGCTTTGGGACTCTTTTTTCATTTAAAGACACCTTTTGGAAGGGAAATAAAGAAAATATAGGAATGGGAAAAGGCTGTCGATCACAAGTGCAAACTGATCGTGTGGTGAGAACGGACGGGTGAGCAAGAAACATTGGAGAATAAGGTTCCAGATCCCGCTGAGAAAAAACGATGTGAACAGCGTCAAGGATCGAGCATCAGGAAGTCAAGAATGACATATTGATTAGAGGGAAAGTAAATCTTCAAGGCGTCTTTGACATGCCATGACAAAAATGTTTGCTAGCCATGCTCTAATTTGCTATAAATTTGTGCTTACCATCTTTTTTCCCGCGATCTTTTCACGTGACCTGCAGTGTCAAGCAGGCAGGGTAAAATCTTATCGAAATGCTCATAAATCTCGTTGTACTTTTATAGGGCGGAAAGAACATCTTTTGCATGCACAGGGAAGGACTAGACGGTTATGCGCTTGTATGTCCTCGGAAGAAGCATAAAAACTGGGCAATTCAATCGAGCAGCAGACATATTTGCGTATAGATTGATAGCGTTCCCATTTCACCCATATTTTGTCGTAGCTTTGATTATTATGGTTCTTACGAGTGATATTATCAACAGCGGCACAGTGGTCGAGTTATCGGAACAGGCTTTGATAACTCGACAACAAATCGACAAAAATGCACAAAATTTTTGGGATGAGCTATGTTTACCATGGCCAATAATCGTGCAAAATTTTGTTGGAAATGGCTCAGCCGTTCTCGAGATCCAAAATGCACGTTTTGCTGTTCCAGAGATGACGACAGCAGACGACGACGAAGTACTTCAGTCCTGTCTACAGCAATCACCACTGAAGCTACGGACAAAAGAGTTGGTTGTTCTGAAAGCTCTCATAGCTCGAATATTTTTTTTGAGGGTGTGTTTTTAAGATTCGCGCCAATTAATTTTTTTGTGCTCGAAAAACTGGATTTTAACGCACACCACCAGCAGGCGGAATATTTTTATTAGCCGTGCGGCGCGTAAGTGCTGTTTCCGTTAGACGTGGTTACACTTTGTTAAAAACTAGCCGAGACGAGTGTTTGGCTGGGCTCCCTCGGCTGAATTTGTAGAAAAATTGTGATCAAACAGAATTGCTTTACTGTCACTAATAAAAAGTGTGACAGGGCGTCCCCTGCCTCAGCCACTTCATTCAGGCAATAGAGAGATGGAAACACAAGGGCCGATGGTCGTTAGTTCTATTACAGAGGGTTGTACGCCTAAGCTATTAGCATGCTGGCCCCACAGAAGCTGAATTTCCTGCTCTAGTGTCGATGGGTAGGTGCCACACATGCAGTACTCGTGCTGTCACGGCAGATGCAACCTTACTGCAGCAAGTCCTCATTGTTTCCCAAGTAAGTGCGAGGTGACAAAAGGCAGTCGTATTCCAAAACTCCAAGCTTCTAAACTTACTCCAAAATAGGAATAAGTATATTCATGTGGGTTGTAGCCTTGGGTGAAAAACAGAAAATATAAAACCCCGCAGGGAATCGACCCCATGACTTCGCGATGCACCGAGTACATCACGGAGACATGCGTTGGGTGAGTGTGGGAATACGATTGTGAGCCTCGCCCTGAAGGCAATATAAACGTAGATATATCACGTCCACATAGTATAACCCACTCAAGCATGTGCCGCCGAGGGAGCCCAGCCAACCTCGTCTCGCCTCGCATTTGGAGTAGGGTGGCTGGGCTAACCTTTTCGTTGTCTGATAACAGAGTTGTTTAGAAATACGTCATTATGCCAAGTTGTTTCTGCTTGCACTTTACGTATTCCGATATGAACGCAGAAAGCATCAGATGACGCCCTTTCTGGCGCCACCTAGATACCTAGTGCCACCGACTAGGGATCATCGCACAAGAGGTTTAATTACACTGATTTTTAATAGAGCGAAACACTGACAACAAGACCCTCAAGGAACAAAAAACGCTCTCACATGACCTCCGCTGGTCAAATTTGTGGACTCGTATGTCACGGCCGGATCGGATGGGAAAAATTCTGGATCGGATCGTGAATACGGCCCGGATTATGTGAAATACTTGTAATTTATTGAACAATAAATAATGCATCAATTTTTTTCGAAAGGCCCCCCATGATAAACAAGTACTTACAGTACTTACAGTATTATCATGGTGCCATGGCACAAGCAGCGCCCCTCTCAAGGCTCTGACGCACTGCTTATCGGACCACTCTACTTTACAACCTGATAAAATAAAGAGGATCCATGCTGCCCATAAATGACTGCTTGCGTCAGGCGCAACATTTTTTGTGCGCCTGGACAAAAATAGTGTATCAGGGCCATGGACATTTCGGGACGCGAAAGAAAACTTGGCAATCACGCAGATGACACTAACTTGCTGACTGGATGTTCTAAATCGATAGACCGAATCTTCCATGCCTACGATATGAATAGACGAGCGTCATGTGCAACACTTAAATGAGCAAAGAGTAAACTCCTGCTGAGTAAAATCATCAACAGGCGGGGTTCAGGAAAGGAGCTGATGCATTTTGCAGTTGATAAACTGAAAACATATGGAAATAACTGAAAGCTGGGCGAGTGTCGGAGACTGGTGGACTTGACGGAAAAATTCCGACCTTAGAAATTTCATATTTCGGAAGAATATCTGTGGCTACCACCTATTATTTTTCAAAGCTGTGGTACTTGGCCACAATGACTGGACCAGAAGCTGACTTGCAAAGGTTCATCAAAAGGAAAATTGACAGTTACCTCTGGCACCCAGCAAAAGTCAGTATGGTGAATGAAGTAATGTTAAGGAGGAACAAGGAACAGGGAGTCCTGGGGTATCCTAACGTAGGAATGACAGTCTGGGCTTTTAGAATAATGCTGCTTATTCGGAGGCTTCTAAAGAAATTCGTCTGTTACGATACTTAATGATTATTTGGTGACAGAGGCAGGTCTCGTGGACCGAAACAACTTGCCTAAGTCAGCTGCACAGTATAAGGATACCAGAAAAGATGAATTAGCTGCTAAATTTGAGCTTATGGATCAGCATACTGCAGGGCTCGAATAGGTGATAACCCAACTAATCAAAAATATGAAAACCAAACTCATTTGTAACCACTTAGTCGATAAAAGGTATCGAAGGCAACCGGGGCCATGCAACAATACTGGACCGGTAAGTTTAGGAGAACTAGGTTTTTTGTGGCGCCTGCATTGATTCATGATTGCTAACATCGAAAAAATGTTGGGAAAAATCAATGACAGTAGCTATAACTTCAAGCTTTTTTATAAAAACGGATATTTCCACACCTCACTCACAAATATTTCTGTCGACTGACTTCAAACTATTTGCAAAATCGGAACAGGTATGGGCACTCAAGGTTGAAGAAGTACATTATTCACGACATGATTTTATTATGCACAGTACACTTATTCATACAATCAATCAAAATTTCCAAACATGGCATAAATGTTTAAGAAAGCTCAATTTCAGAAACCCTGTCTAGTATCAGCAGGACAAACAAAAGATAACTTTTCAAATGGCTTATCACAAGGAGCAGGGTCTTAATGGAAATTATACTGTACAAATGCAATGCCATCGTTTCTACACTGCCAACCAAAGCTTATCACAAAAATCCAGGTGTCACATACAGTATTTTAAATGAATTATTATCATTTCAAAAGATATTTTTTGCAGTAGGACATGACAAAGATACGAAATCGAGCAAAGACGACATGTCCGTACTCGCCCACAGTTCAAACCATCTGACGCATACTGTTAAAAGTACAGTATAATCGTACAGTGTAAGTAAGGTAGTGCAGTAGAGTACTGTGCGTACATTGTGCAGTGCTTTAGTCCAAAGACAGTAGACACAGTGCTGTCGGTTTTGGGGAATTAATTAGTACCCGATCTTAGAACCAGCACATCTCAAGTAATGTAAAACATTTGAATGAATACGCTAAACGTAAGAAGTCCATCGTCACCAAAAAATGCCTGAATCATTTGCTTTCTAGTTTACTGCACGAAACACTCAGGAATGTCAGGTTCGTCATGACTTTTAGTCTTACTTCGTTTGAAAAATTTCATTCGTTGACTGGCAGATGTTGTGCACTTTCTGAGTTCGCCCACCTCATCCACCCCCTCGCCAGTCGCGCTTCCTCTTGAATTGATAGCCTTACCATTTTTTGGACTTCCGTTCATTGACAACTGCCCAGCACCGAAACTATTGGCTTGTGGTCTGAAGAGACGACTGGGCGATGAGTGCAAGGGCTGTTCTTGGTCAGGCGATGCCGGATTGCTTCCTTGTTCTGCTCTGATCGATTTGATCGAATAATTCGATGCACCGATGCCTCCGCTGGAATGAGCGGAGGGACTGCGACTTATGCTGACTGTCTGCAAACTGAATCGTCTCTGCGCGCGTCGGTTTTGCGGTTGATGCACTGGACTGCCACCACCCGCGGGGCTGTGTCCTGTGCCGCGTGCAACACCCCACTGCCCGACTCCATTTAAGGTGTTCGATCGTACGCAATGGAATGAGGTGTTCAGAGCGGCCGGTGCGGGGTCTGGGAGACGAGTAATGGCCTGGTTCAGGAAAAGGGGTGATATCTTAATGAACGTTTCGAATACTGTCCGAACATTATAACTGGTCTTGGCCGATGTTGTCAAGTGCACAGCACGACAATCCATCGTGTTATTCAGCATAAATTCGTCAATCATTTGCGACGAAATTGCCCATTCCTCCTGCGCCAGGTCGCATTTGTTTGCCGCGATCACAATAGCCAATTCGCGCAATTCCTTCTCGGATCGCACGTCCTGAAAGCAAATAAGATTAATTCATGTTACCCATACGGCTGCTGAAGCGAAGCGCGCGCCGAGGGTTTCCTCCTGTATAAATTACATGAATGAAATCTCAGCCTTAAAGGTCAATGACTAATGATCTACGTGACATTTCCTAGTTTTAGAAATTTGCTGACCTGCTCTGGACCAGGGGAGGGCCGCACTCTGATGATGCAGTTAGATGCTGAACGCACCTACCAAAATAATAATATCTGATCAAACTAGCCCAGGGCTGCATGTGCAGAGATTCCCTCCCCCGAATGGACTCATGGTTAACAGTACGCGTTTACCTACAGTACATAGGGACCTACAGAAATATTGCCAGTAATCCATTCGCTGTACAGTAAACCTAGTCAACTTAAAATGGGGTTTTTATTGAACGCCATTTGCAAAGACGTAAAAACCAATAGATTGTTATGCTGCATAGAGGAAGATCATGCACTGATGAGTGTTGTGCCTTGAACCCAACCATCTTCAGTGTTAGGGTTTGACAAAGAGAGCCTGCATTAGATGCTTCATATATTCTATATCTGGAACCACGTTACTCTGTGTCGTGTTCGACAGCCAACCAAGGTACTGATAAAGAATTCTGTTTGCATTCTGCAAGATGCAATCTATAGACCCCTCAAGTTGTTATGAAAGTTGCAGTACGTATCAAGTGGTTTTGCTTGTGGTGTGTTGCAATGACTTTCGAAAGTAAATGTTAACATTTGACCCAACTTTTAAGCATAACAAACTATAGAAAGCAATTTACGATACCAAAAGGTCTGGCAGCTAAAAAAAATCGCCTGCAACGATCTCTTTCTTGCACTGTACTGTAAAAATCTTCAAAATTTTGTAATATTCCTATCCGTTTATGGAATATTTCTTGTAGAATTAAAAATATGTTTTCCTTCAAGTACTTGTTCGGATTACATTAAAAAAATATTATGATCGTAGAGCTACCACTTAGAGAGCCACAAGAGGTTCACTCAAAGTGTGAGTAAAAGTCGCAATCTGCTAAAAAATGTGGTATTTCGAGGTCAATGGTTTATGTTTATAACATTTCATTACTTTTTTCAAGCAGTGAGAACGATAGGAGAATGAACAAGCAGTACATGCATAGGTACTGAATGTTTTTTATCACTGGACAAGTTTCCCTCTGCTGTGCCTGTGCACACACAGCAGCGTCCCACTGTGTGTCTCTCGATTAGGAGCATCTCCACACGAAGGAATCCTAGACCAGACAGTTCGCTGGTTTATGGTTTACAGACCAGCCTCCGCCACTGGCAATCGAACCTAGGACAAGCTCGCTTCCAAGCAATAAGGACGAGCAACCCCCGAACCATTGCGCCACTGCCACTGCCACTCTGGTGGGCTCTTTTCATTGAAGCGGCCGCACGTGTCAACTTTCGGTCACGGGACTCAAAAATCATATCAGGGTTTTAGTATTCGTTTCTATGGTGCGATATAATAGCATTGACAGTTTACATGTTTGTTAGGTCAATATCACGCCGTTTCGCCTATGATAAGGCTATGGTAAAAGTTACTCCTACGAGAAAGTCCTGCGCTTTCTAGTTCAGCTTCTAGCACCAGCGCAGCGCAAGTGCTTCTCACTTTGATCTGCTTGCTATCCACTAGTACAGTAGTTTCTTCTACTGGGATCTTTACCATAATATATGGGCCGCACCTTAGCCCTCTTCTGTGCAAGGTCAACAGAGTCATCCAAGGAGTAGCATGCAGTACATCTTACAATAATTGCAGCATCCCAGCTAGCTGCCTTCCAAATTGCCATTGTGTTTCTTACCTTGATGTCCCTCAGTATGCCTTCCAGCATTCGAAAACTCTCCACCGAACTGACATCATAGACCAATAAGAACGCTTGCGCATTTCCGATACTCAATCGCCTCATGGCTGGGAATTGTACGTTGCCAGCTGTATCGAATATATGAACCTGTATCGGCCTACCATTCACATGAAATTCCCTCATGTGCAAGTCTTCCACAGTCTCTCGATACTTTTCAACAAATTCATCGTTGAGAAATCTCTTCAATAACGCAGTTTTCCCAACCATGCCACCGCCCAAAGCAGTCAGACGATAACAAGGCGACTTGTCGCGTTGAGTCAGGGAACGACATGGACTTCCGTGACGAGACATTCTTGCTCACCACAATTCCTAAATCACAAATATGAATCTGATTAGAAATATTCCCGAAAGTCATCAGCTAGTGATCGCCAGCAAGCAGAGTGAGATAGCTGTCAAAAAACAGTGTTTTCTTATCATTTTTATTAGTAATACCCATCAGTTCCCGATTTTCTCAGTGGCCCGGGAGTTTTCAAATAATAAAAAAGAACTTTTCAAATCAGGCGTCGACAGGTGTTAACCTACTGTAGAGAACACCACCCAGATCATTTAGCTACCTAACTATTGAGAGCCGAAACACAGATTAGGGGATAAGCAACCCACCAGGTGATAAGATGACCCCGCCAAACGGGTCCTTATCACTAACTAATACAAGGTCATAATAATGAATTACTGATAATTGAAAAATTAGCTGTTGTTCAGTGACTAATAAGTGACAAGATAATAAGAAAAGTTGCCTGTTTCTCACACAATGACCGACATGTTAACTCAACTTGGATTATTATCAGCAAGGTTATCAAAAACCTTATCACCAGGGATAAGAGGCAAAAAAAACATCTGGTAATAAGGAGTTATCAGATTGTCACAGTTGATAGTTTGTGGGATACTATCAAATGATAACATTTTCTTATCAGTGAACGATGATGGGAATATCCATCTCATTATATCGCTACTTCTACATGGTTAAATATCTACTACGAGAAGCAGAAAATTCCCCAATCCTTTCCATGCACGAAATAAGTCCACAATGAAGCCTTGCATAATCAATTTTCAACAAAAACATTCTCCCGCCCATCCTCCCATTTTGTCACACGCATACTGGAGAGCACTCGAGGGAGAAAGTGTCCAGAAGTGGACATGAAAATCGAATAGTCCAAAGCATACACCAACTAGTCATCCAAGAAGACACGACTTCTCTGAGATAACAAATGAAGGACCAAGAAGAGACTTCGCGAAAGACAACTGTCTACTTTTTGGTCCATTCCCAAGCCGATGGCAAGCAAGCAAGTTTTGGCAAGAAATCGTTACCATTAAAGACTTGAAAGCCTATTCAAAATTCCCAACGAGGCTTTTAAGTTATTTTCGGAGGAAGCAAGACAGGCGACGGCGAGGAAAAAATGAGAAAATTCTATGAATGTATAAATTATATTTCCCAAATTTAGGCATTCACTCACTCCCCCACCACATCCCAGGTCCAAGTAGCCTTGATCAACGACCTTTGGCTCTGCTGCTCATGCGCGCCCTGTGCATCACATTCCCACAGTGCATGCATGGTAATTACCCCCCCCCCCCCCCGTTCTGGTTGATCGTTAGTGGTAACTTGGTAAACTCTTGTTCGGCTAGGCGCTGTTGCTGAGAAATTCAAAAACGTTTTCTCCCCTTCTTTCCGCTTAGTCGAGCGGAAGGACACTCTTTTGCCAAAAAAGCGCTCGATCGCCTCCTTCAACTCAGGAGCCATGGTGATGTCTTTTTCGGTCAATCTACGCTTCGTTTGGTATAAATCAATTTTTGCGAGCGCGTTTAAATGCATGGAGGGCATCGGGTCGAGCTCGAGCAAGCATCGACCAAGTGTTCCTCAATTGCCAGCACGCAGTACCGAAAAAAGAAGCCTAACGCTAAACCATATTCCAGTGAAAAAAGTTTCGTATTTATTGCCAGGTTTTGCTAGCATTTGCAGAAAAAGTTGGCAGTGCGCCAAACATGGTTTTAGCAAGGCTTCGATTCCGGCTGGGAATGGCAGTTTAGTAAGTCCTTGCACACCTGGCTCTGGGCGACCCCCTACCGAACGGGTAGAGGATCAGGAAACTGGTTCCCGAGCACCAGTCAGGAAGGTCCTTCCCTTCTCGCTCAGTATCATCCTGGGAGGCTGGTGCTGGCACAGGATGCCCTCGTGTGGAGGTGCTCCTGGCGGAGACGTACAGCGGAACGCTGCCGTGAGAGCTGGTCACCTCGGGGCCTCGTTTATCATATCATGGCTGCTGGCCAGCTACAGGCAAAAGGGTTGGAAGTCCCGTGGGGAGCTGGGGTGGCGCGGCCCAACCCACAAAAATTAAAATAAAACCCGTTCCAAGTCGGAACCAGTCCGTCCATGATCATGCATACCTGGCCTTGGGCTGACTCACGGCGGGGGGGGATTGTGAAGTGGAGAAGGAGCAAAGAATCAGGAAATTAATCCTTTTGTGATACAAGCACTCCTTTCTTGCATCCACCATTGCTGCAGTCAGGGGTCGTGGCCTGGCGGGTTAAGGCGTCTGCCTCTCACGCTGGGTGCGCACTTACAGGGGGAGGCTCCCGCCTCGGTACAAAATGATTGTAGTTTATTGTGTTCCTTAGCCCTCGAGTGTGCTGTACAGTGCTTGGCAAGTATGATATGACATGATGACGGAATGGCAGTGCATTTCCCTCGTGACATATCGATCGTTTGTGGTAGGTGATACTCTGCGAAGCAGCAGCTGTTTTTATCTCCCTAGTAAACATGGGACGGGAACACAAGTCAACGAGGAAGGCGCAGCATCAAGATTTCCTTCATTGACTAGCAGTTTTGTGATCCTCCGACTTTTGCATCGAGTCCACAAATCGATTTGCGCTTCATCCCCGCCGAGAGACTCCGAAACACTTGCGCTTTTGCACTGATCGTTATTTGGTGCCTAATAAAAGTTTATGTTTAACAAAACGTGAAAAACGCAGACCTTCTCTGATCTGCCCATTCTGTACCATACTGTACGTAAATAAAGGCTTTATAGGGTTGAAGCACGAAAGGTTACGACTGCACAGATCGGTCGTGTTATCAAACACTAGATATGCCTATTATGCGCAAACTTGGACTTCTCTTACGATGCGAATGCTGGAACAGTGTTACCAGGTCTGCAATGCAATAATGTCCCAGATGCAGGTTGAGATTGCCCTAAAAATGCCCTAAAACCCAATTTCCAGAAAAAATGCAAATTAGGCCCATTGAAAAAACTGCTTGCCAGACACCTAAGCCATCAATCCATGATGGCGCATTTGAATACCATGTCCATGAATGAATACCAATACCAATACCATGAATACCAATACCATGTATTTAGAGGCGCCGAAAACTTCCACTGTTTCGTCGAGATCTCAACCCAGCTTCTCATCATAGAAAACCACCCTCTGAAGCAACGACATTGTCGAGAGAGCCAACACAAAGTGCCAAAGTCTAAAGATGCCCTAAAATGCCCTGAAAATCTCAGATTGCCCTAAAAATTGCCCCAGAAATGTCACTGCCCTAAAACTTGCCCTGACAGCCCAGATTTAGGACAATTGCCCTGCATCTAGCAAAATTGCTGGAAAACTGGAAGCCTCCGTCAAAATAAGCACAGCCTACTTGATATTTTTGATTATTGACTGGGCCGTCAATCGTCGATGCCGCAACAGTCCACCATCGTCCATTGGCAATAAGATCGGTAGAACGCCTGAGATGGTTTGGACGAATGTGTCTGGTCCTGATCGCCTTCATGGCACAAGCCCAACTGTAGAGTGAAAAAAACAAGAACTGCACCCAAATTCAACCAAGCGGCCCACTGATGGCAGCTGTGATCGAACTCACCACCTTTACCGTGAAAAACCATACGATAAGATCCTGATTCTCTTTTGCCGCACGACCAAACGCACTCGAGGTAGAAGGGACGCGTTATTAATTCATAAATGATTTCTACGGGCCGTGACTCGAACCCTCGCCAATAACTGCGCACCAGGCGTCAGTTACAGACGCATAAGCCAGCAGGCCACGAGCCCGGCCAGAAAATTCAGTACAGTGGTGAATCTAATTTGACATCCCTGAAACGTCTGCGGTAAATTCACCGTGAAAGGCTGACAGTCCCTCCAGTACCCACGCCTACACCGCAATTCAGCTTCTCTGAGCCACTTCCCAAACAGGAGGCCCCTTTTCGCTTTGCAGCCTCTATTAAAACCGCGGGTGTGCAGTCAGATTACGTCAATCGTGGTCAGGATGGCATTGCAAAGTGGATGACCAGAAGTGGCCAATAGTTCTCATTCATATTAGGAACGACTTTGTGGAGCAGGGCACCTTCCAGTAGTGTAACCCGCATCCCTTTATGGGGTTTGTCTCTACCTGTCTGAACGGGGTTGCCCTTGCACGCGGGTTGAACACTTCCTACGCTCGACTGCATCTGATCCTGACTGGTTCTAGGACTAGTCACGCAGGTGCCCTTCAGGGGCCTGTTTCACCACGACTCCCTGACTACGGACGCGAAACCTGTGGAGTCTGGAGTCTCCGGATCGGAGCCTGGAGTCGTGGTGAAACAGGCCCCTGAAGGGCACCTGCGTGACTAGTCCTAGAACCAGTCAGGATCAGATGCAGTCCTCCGTGGTCTGCTGGACTGCCTTCACTCCGTCAACGTATCTCGTCAGTAGCGAGTGGCTCCATCCTACCATCCGTGCTCGTCGCTTGGCTGGATTTGCGGAGGTGTCCGCCCGTTGGCCCAATAAGGAGCTATCCTTATTGGTGTCCGTTTCGGTAGGGACCGCGCGCGGGGATTCGAACCACGCAGGTATTCCTATCCATAGCTTGGAGGGTATCACAGTAGGAACCACTCGCTTTCTCTGCCCCCATCATCTTTCGAGCCAGGAATGACACATGCTTTCCCCAGGGGACCTCAAGGGTAGCGGGGTTGGGGTAACGCACGTCCTGAGTGGACCCTGAAAACCATTTTTGGCGGTCGCCCGGGAGTTGCCTAACCTTTTACGACCTCAAATTCAGTGTCCTTGTTTGCCATATCCCTGCGGATCAAATGAAATTGTCTTATGGCAGCCAAGAATCGACAGCTGCCACTGCATGACCCGACCAACCGATTGTGTTAGATGGTAGTTTTGGACAAAGTGGCTTTTGTGATGTGGCTTGGTTTGAGAGCGTCTAGTTGTTTGTTTTATTGATCACCACCCTAACACTATCAGAAGTGAACTTGTAATTTCTAAAGCCAAATTGCTACTTGAATCGGATTTGACAAATTATTGATTAAAAACGTTTTGGCGTTCTCGTAAGAATTTACACAATTTATGTACTTCTGCGCTACAAAAAACTTTCAAAGCTCCGTTTTTCAAACATTTTTTTCAATTCCAAGAGCTTTAGAGCATGGTTTAGGCCATCCACTAATTCTGCCTGATACTCGAAATCTTAAAAACACTCAAGAACATCTTGTTCTGTCAACGGGTTTGTGTCTCAAATACGATAGAATGGCTGATTTACAATTGCGTAAAGCTTCATCCGCGATTGATGATTATAGATTGGACAATCAACAACGTCGGGTTTTGACCGATCGGTTATGATGAGTACACGGGTTGTGGCTCAGTACAGTTATCTTACCTCAGTTGACAGCTGTGCTGCCCGCCTGAGTGAACAACCACAGTGTCCTTAGGACTGCCTGAGAATGCTCAGTGGCCGATTGCGGTTTGCCTGGGTTGATTGCCAATCTCTCTCCCCTGGCAGGACCTGAGCGGCCCCCGAATGTGATGTGGCTTGGTTTGAGAGCGTCAAGGGGTTTGGTTTATTGATCACCACACCACATAAATGACTTATTGCTCACAAGTGACTGGCCGTTGATATGGATGGCATCGCTTGAACCATTGGTGGATGTTTACAGATTGCCGCTGTACGAACCAATACGAAATTGACAGACTGACTTACAGTACACAAGAAAATGCGCCTCCTTATATTCCTATTACACGTGCCCATAGAGTGCAAGGTCAGACAAATAATGTCATAAAAGAAAAACCAGTATGATTAGACTAAAACCTGATGCACACGTGTTAAATCTAGAAACAGCTCTGGTTCCTGTCGCTTGGCCGCCGATGAACTTTCATCCATCTCAGAAACTGGCGCGGCCTCGATGCGGGTGCAAAAAATAGGAAAAATGTGAAAACACTGGCAAATACGGATGCTTTGTCACACTCTGGTCAATTATCATTTGCATATTGTAACCCTCGTGTCTGGTAAGCCATGGCGAGTGGGAGAGAGCAATCGATCCTCTCCCCTGGCTGGGAAACGTCAACCAGTCGGGTTGATGTTTCAGCCGTAGGCATAGTCTCAAGACTTGCCTTCTCCAGTCGGTGTTTTTGTCCCGCCGACGCCTGCCTGACCGAGTTGCAATAAGTATCGCAAAATAAACTATCCTCTTTCTTGTTTCATAATCTATTGTAATTGTCCTGGCCAAATTATACAATATATTTTGGATCGTTCAGGAAGTTTTCTGTTCCAGTCTTTCCTTCTCTACCCCTGGCCTGTATTTTGCGCCTACTTCCCACCCAACGCGCGATGACCGAGAAGATTCAGACATAAATATTTTCATAACGCCTTTTTGCGGCCATCGAACCATCGTGACTGATCGCGTTACAGACCAAAAAACTTAGTTATTAAGCTGCAGAAAAAAAAATATTTGAAACAAACAAAGGACAGAGTGTTAAAACCAGGCGAATAGAATGTTAACTCCATTATTTCTTTACAAAAATAACATCATGCACGCCTAAGTTGTAAATAACACATTTATTACAGGAATTCATGAACACCCCTCGGTATCGGTCCACTCGCTCTGCTGAAACATGGGAATTAAACTTTGGGAAAGAAGGATAAAACAGAGCGTGTTTTATTTGCCACACTTTCACATCAATGTCGAAAAAATTGAACGCTTTCAAAATTTCATGTTCGTTGCCCCCCACATCCAGAGAGAAGTAGTCTATGCGAGTCATGTTGACGGCACGAAGGACTGCATTTATTGGAAAACACCAAACGATTGCGCGTTTTGGACGTTCGTACCAACGCAAATGAGGAAAATAATCTCTTGAAATCAGACCATAATCGACCAACTTACTGTGTGCACCATTCAAGTAAAGGCTTCGTTTGCGAGGCCTCTTCTCACCAGATATGCATCCATTTAATAACCAGGCCTTACGTTTCTTCTTTTGGAGTAATGCAAAACTGATTGGATTTGGTTCGACAAGCAGCCCGCCCCATCCATAATCCTTCTCCAGGGTGAGTGTGTTCGAGTTGGTCTCTCCATCGAATGCCCCAGCCTCGACGAACACACCATCGCGTTGTCCAAGGAAAATTTTGTCTAAAAGAAACTGCTCCCTGAACATGGTATGGTCGGTCTGATGCGGTCGATTCAGCTCGTAGGGCTCAGAGCGTTGACTTGGTGGAGAGAGATAATAGCGGAAAATATGAGACGCCAGGTTGGGGTCTTCTTCCAACCAGTCACCTGCAACGAAACTATTCATAGAACCCCATTCACGGAAATGCACATATTCTCACTTATGTGGTGGTCTTTAACATGATCTACCCCGGTTTTTATGCGTTTGGGGATACGAATAAATACTTTAAAAAGTAATAATAATAGAAGAATTATTATAAAAGCCAAAATCCACTTTTGTTTAAGCACAAATCGAGAACAGAGTGATCTTCGAAATCGCATTTTTGTTTTAGCAAGTTACTATTTTCGAAGGAAAAGTACAGTGAGGCAGTGTTTTAAGACAGAATAAGCAGTCACGTCATTTGGGGCAGTTGGCGTGAAAAGAGGAGGAGTTAATATTCATTGGCTCATTTAAGATTTACGCAAAATGAAAGTCTTCGTTGGAGAATATTTGAAAATGGTCGAATAAAAGTCAAAATTTGCAGCTGATGGCTGAGAAAATCGCGTTGAATCTGGCAAATTATTTAAGAATGAGGTGCCAAAAACTTCGTACTTTTCCATCACAAAAATTGATTTTATCAAGCATAACACTTTCGTGTCTGTTCTTATTTTATGAGATGTGGATCAATACTCCCAGATATATAAAAACTGAGCTGGATTATCTCAACGACGATTACATTAGTAAGATTGAGTTAATCTACTTTGTTTTCCCTCTGCAGGGCAAGGCCCTCGCAACCTGCCCAAAAGGGCCAAGGCGAGGCAGCTTTCAAACGCGCCCTGATTTCGCTCGCAAGGCTAAAACAAGTATTGGACTAGTTGATTTTGGTCCAGGAAATTTTCAAGTAGCTTTTAGTGAATAGAATATCTTCTGAATTTTTTCTGAGTTCAAAATCTTCTGAACAACAAAAAAGCGCTTACTGACATCAGCCTGAACTCAGAAGCCTCAGAAGCCCTTATTCTTGGCAGTTACTAAACCCAATGCAGACTTCTTGCAAATATCGTACGCTTTGCAGATATCTGTGTCAACTGATAACGAGTCCGTTTGCATAGGTGAATTGACGGGAGATGATCCAAGGCTAGTTTCTCACATTCTACGATATTATCTCACGCCGCCGCATCAACGCTCCGAGCCGTACGATCTTAATCAACCTCACGAGAGCGACTACACCCTGTTTCGAGAGCATTTCCTTTTAAACAGAATTTTTCGTGGCAAACGCGATGGTGTGTTTGTGGAGATTGGAGGTTTTGATGGAGAATATGCCTCGAATACACTGATTCTCGAGAGGCACTACGGATGGACGGGATTGTTGGCCGAACCGGATCCAGTCAACAGGGCATTTCTGAAGCAAAAGAATCGCAAAGCCTGGTTATTGCACGGATGCGTATCTGGAGGAAAGAAACCACTCAAGTTGCAAATGTATCTCAGATGGGCAGGTACCATGGGTTTTAAGAATGACGGTATATCAAGGAGCAAATATTTCCCACATTTGCGTTGGTACGAACGTCCAGGATACACAAGCGCCTGGTGCTTCCCATTAAACACTGTATTGCGCGCCATCAATATGACTCGCATTGACTACTTCTCCCTCGACGTCGAGGGCGCGGAAAGTTCAATTCTAGAAGGATTCGACTTTTCAAACATCGATGTCAAAGTGTGGCAAATAGAGCACGCTATCTATGACCCAGTTTTTCCTCAGTTTAGCACTTACGATTCTGCCAAGCGCATCGATGAATATCGGTTTTTGTTCAGCAGATTGTGTGAGAATTGTTCTCTGTATAGCATTACTCTGCACGATGTTGTCTTTGTGAAATCATAATAGCAACTTTTACGAGCCTGCAAATGTCATCATGCGTCCTGCATCACCATCGATGCGGCAAGTCGAATCGGATCGGATCAAAATGGGTTTGTTCTCACAGACCTGATATCTCTGACAGAAATCTGATTAATCTAGACTAGCCTGTTTGTTTTTTAATTTCATGTGTGTAAAATAATTTTAATAAGGGCTCAGAAAGCGGTCATGTGGGCTTGGATTTTCTCGAAAGCACTTGCCCCCTTTTTGCCGATGTCACACTCTTCGTTTCGTTAAATTCAGGAATTTTGTTCATCAGCGTGAAAAGATCCAAATTTAAAACTGTGGCCCTGTAACTGCCAGGCAGGGGCAACTAAACCGCGAATCTTTGTGTGCAGTATCAACAAGATGCGACCAAAGCATGTCGTGTTTTGATGGGTACCTTCTCCGACCACCTTTTTCATGATTCTTTTATTATTCTGCCCTAAATAAGAGAAGCTACTTGACTTTTCACAACTCATAATATATGCGCTGGCAAGAAAGAAGAAAATCATTTGTGCGCTCCGTTCTAGTCTGCATTGTACCTCTCAGGTAGAAGTTTATGTCTCAATCTTCTCAGTCGTTAAACTTATTGGCAGAAGGCAAGCGCAAAATACGTGCTAGAGACGGGAGAATATACAAAATGGATTTGATAAGAAAGACTTCGGTTTTCATGATTCAGTCGACCTCGGATAATTGCAACCGCAAATGAGTTGCACTTAGACACAGTTGCAATAATCCGAGGTTGAAGTACTGTACACGTCAAACATACTATAGCTTAAAAATCAGGCAATGGGGTCTTGTTGCAATTATCCGAGGTGCAATTTTCTGAGGTCGACTGTACATACTTTTGCCAGCAGTACGCAATAAAGTTAGAGACAAGAAACAAGTGTCGCATGGTAATGAATATGCAAATGATGACTGACAGCAAGACCAATGGCGTGGTGATAACAAAGAGGAGCCGGAACTAGCGAGTATGAATTGCGCAAATGAGGCCTGCAAATTTTAAGGTGCTATCCAATAAGGTCACGATGCAGCGAGGGTTGCCATCTACCGTACTGTACATGCTGTTTTCTTTGAGAATATACATGCACTTCGCATGCCGCATGGTTATCGCGTGTACATTCCCATAGAAAACAGAGAGTAATAGCAGCGGGGTGCCGATGCATGCAGTGGTAGCTGTCATATTTGTTTAGGGAGCCCACACTGATTCGAACTGTTTCAAAAACTGTATTAACCTTTTACTCAAACGATAGGTATAGTCACGCACTGGCGCCAGTAATTTAACTTTAGGGGCCATAAAATTTTGTGTCTGTCCCGTTGCACTGCGTTATGTACACAAGCAGAAAATTTTCTGGTGAAGAAAATTTTTGATACATGTTCGTACTGAGCGTAAATTTTTGGGGCCCTCGTAAATTTTCCGCTGGTCTGGCGAAAACTGCCGAACCAGTACTAATTAAACTTTATGTTTACTTTAGGTACGATATAAACTACATCATAAAAACCGCATTCCGTTCGCAGCTAGATCACCAGACGTGTTTGCTGTTGGAAAGATGAAAGAAATTTAGTAGAGGTTTAGGACGCTGATCACTGCTGACCAGTTGGTCAGACGCCATCAAAATGAAAATTGCCAGTAAAATCTCGATAGCGACAGTTGCATGAAAAGATTAAAAAAATCTTTATTGCGAGCTATACCAGCGAAATTACTACCCTCGAGACAATAGACAGCCTGTTTTTTCAAAAAGCTTTTACCCCTATCTGCCTTTATCTGAATAATTCTGAGTTTTCTCCACTAACGCTTGATAATGTGAAAAAGCACGATATCACAGTAGTATTTTTTTTCTACGCCTTGCCCACCTCGCTTCGATCCAACAGGCCCAGCCGAACTGGACCAGCGTTTTGGAGCCGAGCCAGGCTCCAAAGGGGCTGAGCCAGGTCGAAACTACAGTAGGACCAAACCACCACCAACCCGCGTGCCTTGAATCTTCACACTGACCTACGTACAGAGCAAAAAAGTTATCACTTCAAATGACTTCTGGTGGAAGGTCATTCATAAACAGATTATCGTGGGTGTCTCTTGATCTTCACTGCAAACAAACGAGCTGTTAGTGAACTTTGCTACAACTTGTCTGGTCTAGCCTGACTAGCCGCAAGAAAAATTGTTATTTCTGTCCTGGTTTGGTTCTGGTTTGGTTTTGGCCCCGGTTTAGTTCCGGTTTGGTTTCAGTTTGGTTCCAGTTTAGTTCTGGTTTGTTTCCAGTTTAGTTTCGGTTTGGTTCTGGTTTGGTTCTGGTTTGGTTCTGGTTTGGTTCTGGTTTGGTTCTGGTTTGGTTCTGGTTTGGTCCTGGTTTGGTTCCGGTTTGGTTGAGGTTCGGTTACGGTTTAGTTCCATTTTAGTTCTGGTTTGGTTGTGGTTTGGTTCTGGCTTGGTTGTGGTTTGGTTCTGGTTTGGTCTTGGCTTGGTCCTGGTGTAGTTGTGGTTTGGTTCTGGTTTGGTCTTGGCTTGGTCCTGGTGTAGTTTTGGTTTGGTCCTGGTTTGGTCGTGGTTTTGTCTTGATTTAGTCCAGGCTCAGTCTTGGTTTGGCCGGAATGGTCCGCTTTGGTCAGGGTCCAGTAAAAATCGCCAGGCAGGTTTGGGTCTTGGTCGTGGTCCTGGCTCTGCTATTAAAGCGGGTTCGGTCGAGTGTGGCCAGCGTTTTCTGCTACAATACAGTATTTATCGTCTGCCTTCTGTCATATGGTCTCCAGTATTAGGGGTGTAAAACCAAACAAGACAAGAGGGCAACATTGGTTTACTTCGCTTCGAAGGGTAGGGCCATGCGAAAAATGACATGACGAATCTTTGCGATGTTGAATTATGTTGAAGTACAGGAAAACTTATAAATCGGGACAAACAAAACCTAAAAGTCTCGTTTCGTTTAAAAACAAGTTGGTTTAAAAAAGGCAAAGTAGTTTATTCAAATCATTCGACAAGATAGTGGTCAATAAATTGAACGCGTGTTGGAGAAAGTCAAATTTATTCTGTGCGTGCACGTAAACCACTTCGTCATGCATTTCAAGGGAACATATGAAAAACTGTGACAGCTCGTTCGCGAGAACTGAGGATTTATCGAGACGTCTGGCCAACTGGTCAGCAGTGGTCATCGCCCAAAGTCCTAGGAATTTTTAAAATTCTTCAGGTTTTTTGGGTTTTAGAAAAAAACCCCAAGCCCGAGTGTTGGAATCTCAAAGTCGACGCTTGAAACCAAAAAACCGATTTGGAATGAATCCTGCTTGTTTTCTCAGCGCTCAGCTTCCACGACACAAAAATTCAAAAGTCCGCGGGAATTTGGACGCTGACTGCTTGGTCAGACGCCTCTAATATTTTGCACAGAGCTTTATTTTGCACCCAGGAACATAATACAACTTTTGGTGTTGTGAAGTCCGACTTGACGATTGGTCATCATCCCTTGTAAATTGTTTAAATTTCGAGCTGCATTTTCGTTTTCAATCTTGCTTTGGTGGAAAGCAATCTACCTTATCGTTGGGCCTTTTTGGGCTTTAGACCATTTTGCCTGTGGCTGGCCAGCAGTCAAACCTTGTAAGGAGGTTGTGCAGGTATGGATGAAGCGTTTTTTATGAAGAACAAGCACAAGCCTTCTGAGCGTGTAGGAAGGCAAGTTAAACCCCGCTGGTCGGCCGAACCCCTCTGCTGGTCCGATTTGCGGACCCGTATTATACAGTACAGGGTCCACGCTCCGTCTTTTTGATCGATATCTCCCGAACCGATCGAAATATCGCGAAATTCCATCGTAGGGCTCCCGCATGCAGAGTCAAATTTCGTGGTCAAACGGTGCCCGAATGGCGCCGAAAACACCTTCCTAGACTACGTATATAGACCTCGTTTGTAACGTAAAGTACTGTAGTTTTGTAGAACCGCGGGAACTATCTTCTAGCACAGGTAGCGTCCAGTAGCTACTTGATGTTACTAACAGGGTGACCAGCGAAGGGCCAGCACAACTTTTTAGGACGCCCAATCAGTTTTTCCCTCCCAAACCAGCTACGTTCATCAAAAACCTACCATTCCTCTAAAAAAACATGCATCAGCCACGCGCTGCCAATGCTGCCACTGTAGTGACAGATCCATGCTGACGATTAGCCTGCGCTCCAGGCTTTCGGTGACTCACCATGGTGCCGCTCTTATTGTATGTAACAGCAAGACTTTAGACAACTGACACCAGGAAAAGAAGAAACCAGGTCAGAGATAGCATCCTGTTCGCTGAGTTTTGACCATTCTTCCATAGAAAGATGGCTTTACACCATAGTAATGAGCATTTGTTCCCCTTCAGGACCCGAGTGGTTACAATCCTGAACCCTAGGGG
This sequence comes from Mesodorylaimus sp. YZB2_4, assembly GCA_030248295.1. Classification (NCBI taxonomy): domain Eukaryota; kingdom Metazoa; phylum Nematoda; class Enoplea; order Dorylaimida; family Dorylaimidae; genus Mesodorylaimus; species Mesodorylaimus sp. YZB2_4. Next base: position 297,251 of record JASANH010000167.1, on the reverse strand, counting down.
GGAGGCGGCGACAGTACGTGCAACCCTACAGTTTGTCCATGAACATTCTATTGCGGTTTTTTAAATGGAGAAGAGGGTAGAGAAATAGGGAAGTATGGTCATTTAGCGAACTCCATGTTGTGACTGTCCATGTCCGCACCGATTTTGAGAGCCGCCATCATCATTTGTTCGAGAGAACTTGCAAGTTCAATGATTTGCACTTTTGAACCTTTCCTTCAAGTTTTCCCGCGAATAATCTCCTGCCTCAGACACATTTGAAATAATAATCACCCTGCGATGATTTGAGCGCTTATTATATTGCACACAGTTTCGAACAGTACTTTTCGAAACTCCTTCTGAACACATACGCCTATCCTGTAACACTGCTATGTGTTTCACAGCATGGTGCACATGCACTCTTCAAACAACAAGACCTTATCGCTGGCACGAGCAACATCCCTTCAGCAGCATCTTCAATTAAGAGCTGTTTGAAACGGCATTGTTCTCGATGAAATTACGTACCTAATGCGCAAGCAATTTTCTTTTGGTTTCGAGCTCATGTTCATGTTTTATTCCAGCATAAGCCAAGCACGAATATGTACAAGCACATGAACATGAGCCTCTGAAAAAAGGCTCTCAGGGCCTTTTCCAGAGGCTCATGTCCGTGTGATGTTGATAGAGCGAGAGAGGGTCGAGAATTCGATGACTGCATTCATGCCGAAAGTAGAATTTTTATTTCCGACATCTAAAGGATAAACGACAACATGGCCACGTCTGTCATACATGCCTATCCATCACAAATCTACTATCATATCGATCGCACAAATAGTCGATAGCCTAGCCGATTAATCGATCAGTTGTCTAATCACTCGAACGATCGTTTAATCGATAAGTCAGTGAGTTATTTCTTGCTGACAATGTCGCCCTACCTAAATAGCAGCTAGATCACCCAAACGCTCAGTATAGAAATCTGGGACATAGTTTGCACGAGTCGAAGATTGCTTCTCTCTCTCCACTTCCGCCAATGAGCTTTGACCAGTCAGTACCAACAGGGTCCTCATTCCGTAACCTCTTCCAAATTGGATGTCGGTGCGCAATCTAAAAAAGGAAAACAATAGGTTTCACATGTGTAATAGACTGAATAGGCCTACATTGCATAACATGTCGCGGGAAGTGGCAGGTCTCCTAGTGGGGGGCTGAAACATAAACCCGACGGGTTTCTGCAACGACTCGACTGGAGAGATGCATCGAGCGCCCATCGAAGGCAACTGATAGGCTGTATGCGGGGTCCAGTCGAGGCAGCCAGCACACTACCTTCTCCACAGGCCAAACACACCTACCACACTCAGCTGCTGGTGCGCAATGACTGACCAGCAGTCTTGGCTGACTGCTGGTCATGCCTTGGCTCACACCAGCAGCCTCTTATTGATTAGCGACAACCCGCTGACAGCACAGAGCAACATTCAGTGTCTTCCAAATAATCAACTGTCATCTTATCACTGAAGAACATAAAAAGTCATGGAACTGCTTAGATTTGAACTCGCCTGTGCATTTATTACTGTTCACACTACTCGTACGTTTGTTCTCATCAGACATGCCCGGCCATCTTATCCCCATTCCATGTTCATCTTATCCTCATTGTTAATTTACCAGAATTAGTTACTACTGTACAGTATTTTATCATTCCAAAGTATAGCCGCACTAAATTTGCCTTTTTCCCTGCTGTAAGCCTGCATGACACATCAAATTTCACCCACCTTCGCATATGCACGGTATGTAAAGGGCGTCATTATCGTGCACCAACCAAACCAGTTGAAACAATCTGATGTTTCTGCTCAAACTCGTTCTATCAGCTCACCTATCGCCGACCATGACTGTCTCCTCGGCTAGCAGCCCGTAGTGTTTGATAATGTACTTGAGCATGGGCTCGTATGGTTTGCCCAAAATCACTGGCGTTCGTTCAGCCGCCGTCGTGACCATGGCCACTATGCTGCCAGTGCCTGCAACACACTCTGGTCACATCCATTCTGCCGCAATGGTTCGGTCACCCGACCATGGCTGCTGTGACAGACTGATATTGGACCACGGGCCTCACGGCTTGAAAATCAGAATATAAATGACCAGAGTGAACATGAATAAATTTATGGCCAGCATCTGTTTCTTTGTGTTCACACACTGCTCACAACTGTTTGAGGGCTGTCAAGGGCGAGTGTTCGACTCCCGGCCCAGTAAATCATTTCGTGCGTAATGTGTCACCCTCGAGTGTGCATGGGTAAAACATGGACATGGATCACCGTAGAAGTCACCAGGACAGTGCCCTACCCCATACCTGGACACACAATATCCGGATTACTGGTGGGAAATGTCTCATCGTCATTCGTCGCCACGAACAAGCAATCGGCATTTTTCAAATAAGTAGCCGCCTTTAAGACTTTTGGAAATGATATATGAGGGTCGTAGCCAACAACCACCGCGCCTATCTGAAAGAACGGACCAGTGAATAAGACGCCAGAAAACATGGCATTCAGCGTTAGCTAATTAGGCACTACTGTCATCCGCTATCCACAACCTCTCCATTTCATGAAAAACGTGACACAGGCACAAAAATTGTCTTTTCTAGCGAATTATTCCAAAAATAGTGCATCCTAGAATTTCAGGGCTCCCCAGAGGACACAGGAAATCTAGTATAACTGAGAGTGCACAAGCCAGAATATTTCTATACATACACACAGAAAAGAATGAGTGCATTTTTAACAAATATCAAAACCCCATCTGTTTTAAATTCAATACTACTGCAAGTCGATTCCCTCAAGTGCGATGTTTAAGGTTTGGTGTACGTACCTCATCTGAACAAGCTGCGAACGGTGTTTTGACAAGTATATTCACATTATCTTGGTAAGCGTCCATTCGATCCGGCTGAACAAAAGAAATTCGTACGATACAGTGTAGGCAGCGTAGAAATTAGTTGCTTTGAACAAATACCACAAATCAAAAATCTACTTCATTAAATGTATTATTATTTGTGTCTTAATATTTTCTCCACAGTTATGCAAAGAATATATACAGCACAGAGGAAATGCGGAAATAACTACTATTGTGGTATACAGCATTTATCGGACAGTATGTTTGGGTTAAAAACATTTAATATACCTACAGGTTTAAGGCTGTGCATACACGCTGTTATGTTATGTACAAAATGCATTTGAAAAAATTAGTGTTGTTGAAAAGCAATATACCGCTGAAACAGAAGATAAGCAAATTTTTACGCATTTGTACCGGCATACATCTTCATATATATATGTATATATATATATATATGAATATACATATATAATATATATATATATACATAATACATATACATATACATAATACATATATATATAATATATATATATATATATATAAAGATGTATGGCGGTAAAAAAAAAAAATAAAATATATATATATTACTATTTATTGATGCATACTTAATTTCTATAAAGAAAAATATAAATATACCAATAATACAGTATATGTTAATATGCCATTGTTATAAACATAAATTGATACATGTGCCCATGAAAAAAAAAATGAAAATGTGTAGTATACCCGTATATGCAATAACAGTAAAATATAGCCCGTCCCCTAACTTCGTTTTAAACTGTACGTCCATACCCGGCCACCGATGCCGCCCACACTTACCCCAACTCCAATCGACGTAATGCCAGCATTTTTCAATTCGTTTTCTATACCTTGACTGCCGACCACATAGACTCGTTTGGCAATGTTATAGTTGACCACATTCTTGAGATAATCTCCCAAAACTGCAGACGTCGTCACCACATCATTCTCAAAAAAACTTGCTTTATCGAGGTCACGCACTACACGATGAATTCGCAAACAAAAATTAAAGAACGAATAAAACCAAAAAATAACATCAAGCCCTTACCTCACTGACACCTTTTATTCCTAACGACTCGCATTTTTGAACGTACGAAACTCGACTACGCCCACTGTTATTCGTCACCAAAATCACACGTTTACCCTGACAAAAAAATCGAAAGTGAGAACACAAAATGAAATCTGCTCATTCAGTCCACGATGCCCACGTGATAAATTTATGACTTGACCATTTTCTAAGACCACAACAACTGGTTCTAATGAGGGAAGGGAGGATCAGAACATTAACAGTCCACCCATGCAGCCTCGTCGAACAACCCTATGGGACAGCGAGCAACTGACCACAGTCCATCGGTGCTCACCATACTGGCCTACTGGATGCCACCATTCAGCCCCGAGGCTATATGTTCATGTTCATGTTTTTTACACATCACCAAATGGGAAGTTGGTGATGTGTAAAAAATTGTAAAATTTTTATTGCGCCCTATCCATATTGCGCTATTTTTCTTTTCGCCACTGTTGATTGTGTTACGTGTCTGAACTCTGGTAATTTTTGGGAGGGGAGCTTGAATTGCGGTTTGTGTGAGTAGTTTTCAAAATTTTGTGGGCTAGAGGCCGTTTTGCCCAGCCGGCCAGCAGTCAAATTCGAGCAAGACTTGCGGGGAACAGCACACACCGCAGCGTCCCACTACTTGTCTCCACTAGGAGCAGGTCCACGCGAGTGGATCCTGCACAGGACACAGATTTCCTGCCGGTAATCGATAGCCAAGCCTGTCTCTTCACTTTGACAATGAGCACCTCTGGGCACTGGCTAAGTCACCCACGGCCAGGCGTGCAAGGTCAGTGAGGGTTTACGGTTTGCAAGCTCACTGAGGATCGAACCCCCAGCCACTTGCTCCAAAGAGACTAATACCTGAGATGCACGTGATTTGTTTAGAAGGTGCCTTTGGGTACTCCTAGCCTAGTGTGCACAGACTCCCTGGTCAAGGAGTATAGCGAACATAGCTTGTGTTCAGTGTACTGCTGATGTTCAGACAGGTTCCCTACAGCATAGCAGCTGTGCTGTTTCACATGAGCAACCTAAATACGCCAAAGCTGTAGCGCTGCGGGTAAAGTGATATCGCTAATAGTTAGATGCCTAAGCCACGAAGGACACTTGAAAATCGCTCCCCCTTCTTCCAATTTTTTGTTCATGCTCAAGGGTTATCATATCAGTAATAAACCGCTCGAGGGCGAAGGGACACATTTTACACGAAATGATTTACCTCGCGAGTGGATATCATTTCGAATACCCTCCAACGGGCTGCTGTTTACACATACACTGCCTCTGCCACCCCAACAGCACTCACAGCACTCATCTGCATGCAGCCCATGCAGCTAGTGTATCCCTCCTCCAGACAGTCTACATAGTGTCTCACTGTAACCCTGGCGCCTGATGGGCAAACAATAATCGCTCTCCCCCCCCCGGCAGGCAGACGTCAACCTGTCGGCTTGATGTTTCAGCCGTAGGGATAGTCGCAAGGTTGCCTGCTCCCGTCAGCTTTTGCCCTATCACCCATATTCTCTCCTGCGCCTGCCAGGTTTGCTTAAACGTCTCATTCCTTACGTTTTCACATCAAGTCAAGGCACAATGCAGTGCTATTAGAAAAGCTTGAATATATTATACTCACTAATTGCTTCAGACGAGCAACGGCTTCAGGTGCGCCTTCAATCACTGTATCACCATGCCACAATACGCCTAGAAATAAGAACACAGACTGTTGTGACCCTGCCTCGCACAATAGAACTGCCGAATTCTACAAAAGATGTCGACTAAAATAAAAACCAAAAATACGTCGTCAAACATAAAAGAATAATGCATAAAAGTTTAAAAGATTTGGATTAGCTGTGCTATTTATACAGCATCTTCACAAATATATCTAAATATACTATGCATAATTGCAATCATAGTAACATATTCAGGATGATCAAATGATAAATGGTTCGACAAACAAATAATTCTAATGCAGACTATCACAATCACTTATAAATACTCAATTCATTCCAAGACCTTGACTACATACTGTATATTTGTATTGAATTAGTTTAAGCTATTAAGGCTGACCTCCATTATTTATTCAATGAATAAGTACTCTCTCAGAACAGCCAGTGAAGGGTCTTAACTTAAAAAATATTTATTACACGCACATGTACATGTAATAACCAGTAATATATATATTTATTCATAACTATATTAATATTATATATATATATATATATATATATATATACATCTCACAGTCGGAGTTTCTGCCCTACCACCCAAATTCTCTCCTGCGCCTGCCAGGCTTGCTGAATATATATATATATATATTATACCAATAGTAATAAATGTATGCATAAATGTTAGCAAGCAACGTAGCATGTTTGCTATATACAGTATGTATCCCCCGATAAAACAAAGGAGGATTCAAAGTAGCCCATTATCCTACAACTTAAAAAATTCAAAGCATTAATTTCAAACTGACAAATACTTATTATAATCCAAATTAAACCCGCGACCTTTTAAACCAAAGGTCACCAAAACTTACTTACCATCACAATCCAATAAAAAATTTTTAATTTTGTCGCTGAAAACGTTCGTCCACAATTCCTTGTTCAATTTTTGACAAGCTGCCATTGAGTCTGCAATAAAAGATCTCCTAGTGTAGCACTTGCACGGCCAATATTGTAGCTGGCAGCTTTGTATCTACTGAATACGAGTTTTACATTTTCCAAACCTTAGGTTCTTTTCGAACTGCAGTAACTGCGAGTGACTTTACGGCAACTAATAACGATGAAGTAAAACATAATTCCGCTGTGTATGGGCGTCCATACTGTATGCAAATTGAGCACAGTCCATCATTGGAGTTTCGTGCAAGCTAATCCAGGAAAGGTCTCTCGCCAGCCATACTGTAGTTCGTGCGCAGCAGATCCATTACCCACGCAGACACATCCTACACCCGACCCTTGTGTGAGTGGAACCTGAACGGAAAAATATGAAAAGTTGAATGGTTCACTCGAAACTATTGCCCAATGCTCAGCATGGTAGCATAACTGCCAGGAGTACCCCACGTCGTGTGTGCACCTTAGTGTCAGCAGATGACCTAACCGTGTTCTGATCATCAACGCACACACCAGGCATCACGTTGGACACCTTCGTAGACTGCTGGCACCTAAAACAGGCCAGCGAACTCAATGTCCACCGTCATGACCAGAAGACTTCAGCGGCTGCGGCATCCAATCAACATGGACCAGCCGCCCCCAGGTTCGGATCTCTCTGGTGCCAGTGTCAGTGCCAGCCAGTGCTGGTGCCTCGTGACTGCACAGGTCGTTCGTGCAGATATGCATAAGCTGTGCGAACCTAGACTCCTCGTTTCAATGCGGATGCGGCCTTCGAAAAAACATGCTTGCGACCTAGTTTGATCACCTTGATTGCTCGGATCATCAGACATCGATGCCGAGATCGTCCAGTGGCAATCAGATCAGTAAAGGCCCTCTGAGATAGCCTGGACGGATGTGTCTGTCGACGCATGACTCTAATCGTGATCGCCTGCCAATAAAGGTCACACGGGCAGGCAATTTGTGAACTGAGGGAGAAGAAGCCATGTGCAAAAGTTTAGGAACTCCTGTGCTCATCTCGCGACTTCCAAGACATCGCAGGAGAGAATGTAGCCCACCGAAGTCGGCAAGACAAGAGAGCAAAACAAACCTTGCGACCATACTGTGCTACCTGTTTTCTTTGGCAAGGGCGAGTACATGCACTATATTCTCAAAGAAAACAGATTATACTGTACCTGCGGCTGAAACAACGGGCTGACGTTTCCCAGCCAGACTCGCCATGGCTTACCAGGCGCTGGGGTTACACAGGGGGGTTTCTGAGTTTCTGAGGTCGCTTATTCTGCTCATAATCCTCACCGCGGATACAGTATTCCAAAGCAGCCCGGCAGGTAATGCTGACTGTCCCTCTCGCACCAACACACAATTCAGTTTGGCTGAGCCATCTTCCAAAGCAACAGGCCACCTTTTCGCTTTGCAGCCTTCATAAAACCTCGAACGCGCAGCCAGATTCCTCATTCGTCACCAAGTCATAGCCATGGTTGCCCAGGGGGGGGGGGCTTGGCCGGCGGGGTGTCCGGGGGTCTTCTCTCTCCCCTCGCCTGGCCTCGCTAGGGTTACACCACCAATTGTCGAGTGAATGACCAAAGTACCTGATTCTTCACAGTCATAAAATGAATTCACTCAACGATTTTGGAAACAGAACGCCTCAATTCAGATTCCCTGTCTGACCTGAAACACATGTGGGCGAGGCCCAGATGCTGGGGCGACGATTCGTTCTTTGAACCACCATCTCACGAGCACGGGCGAAACAAATTCTCATCAGGGATAGACCCCAGGGAGCGGGAGGGGGGACCCTGGACACCATTACAGGCGATCAACCAGGAATCGCCCGCCTCAAATCCAGTATTAATTAGCATATTCACCACATCACCACAAATCAAATGAAAAAGTGAAAATGGGGACAGTGCAACAGGGTCAGGAGAGGACGGGGCAAAACTCCGCATGGAGCAAGCAAGTCTCGGTACTACACCTACACAGTGGAGGTCAATAATTCTCTCCCACTCGCCATGGCCTGCTAGCTGTGGATTACAACAACTGCGAATGCATGTCCTAACCAATGATTGCTACTCGTACTCTTTGGCACATGGCTTCAACGCAGCGTGACCTTGCAGTGTACTGCACAGCACCTCGACATTCTTTCGGCCAGTTTTTGATCAGACCCTTCTCTAGACTAGGGCCTCTCCCTAAGAATATAGCGTTCAACCGAGGGTGATTTTGCTTACAGGCCCATCTTATTTCGTCATGTGTCCTGCAATTTAGCACATTTCCATGCTTTTCTGACTGTATTTCCAAGAGATAACTCACTTACAGGCAAGCAATATGGACACAGTCATTTAAAGCTAGCAGAAAAATTGCAATTTTTTGCGTGGGAGGTGCAGGCACACTTGCGCGTCGTGTCTCTAAACTGGGAAACAGCTTTTTCATTGCAGCTTGTTTGTGAAACTCGAACATTGGTCGCTTTTCCTCGAGGTCAAGGTCGGGGTCGAATAGTGCCAGGAATAGAGCTGACGCGAGTCAAAGTTCCCTTCTGCCAGAAAATGAAGCTCTACCCAGGACCGATTTCCAGTGCCAGACTGCCAGGCTTAATCTTGTGCCCCGACACAAGGACCTGCGTGAGACCTTCTTCATCTAATCTATCGCTGCTTCCAAAGCGTGTGCACGGCTGCGGCTGAGGCGGTTCGGCCTTCGTCTCCCCGTATTGCTTGGGAGCGAGTGGCTGGGGGTTCGATTCCCGGTGATTGAGGTCAGTTTGCGAACCATAAACCCTCGCTGGGTGACTCACCCAGTACCCTGGGGGCGCTCCAGCCTCCAAGAGGAGAGACGGAAGCTAAATCAGGAGACAGCCTCGGCTGTCCAACACCCGCTATCGTCCAAGGAAGTCGGTGTCCAGTCCAGGATAATATTAAAAATGACCAAGGCCGAGGTCAGAACCATGTCAAAACCCTGATTGACCATTCCTTGCAAAATCAGAGTCAAGGTCAGAAACTTTTTGGTGATTCAATCAAGATCAGAGCCAGATCAGAGGTGAAAAACCCCTTGGTCTTTTGAACACTAGTCCAGAATCCTCTCGTTGGAGGTGGCTCCTAGTGGAGACACAGACAGACTGCTGAATGTGCTGGTCCCCATACAGTTTGCCTACAAGGTTTGACTGCCTGGCCGGATAGGGGCAAAACGGCCACTAAAATTAAACAAAAACTCAGGCTCACGATCAGACAGAGCAGGGTCTGGGAAACCTGAAAAAGTCAGCGGATACGAGATGTGTCTCAAAACCAGGAAAATCAGGAATGTTTTACCCCCAAATCAGGGGAAAGTGTGAAAAGGTTCATTGCGAGGTTTCAAACTGTTTAAAAATTGTGAATTTGCCCTGGAGAAGTCAATTTGAAAACCTGGCAAGATACAAAGTTTATAACGCAATGGATAGAAAAACTTGCTTTTTTGCTTGCTGGACCTTTTAAAATTTCAGACCCCCACCCTTGGCCATGGGCTAGGTTTCGGATGCTGAATCCGAAGTCCAACCAGGTTTTGGCCTCTAAATCTCCCCAAAACATCTTGTTGAAACCTCTTCTCCTTTCTAGAATCATCTGTTTCTCCCCCAGCTCACCCGCAGTCTCTTCTTATAAACACTCGGCTAGCCCGACACACACGCCTGTTGTGCAAAGATAAGAGGGCGTCAGTTGGTGTCGACTAGTCGATGTTACTGCACTTTTTACTCTCCCTCCTCTTGCTTACACTCGTACATCAGAGCCAGCTCACTCGTCATTCCACACCACCCCTAGCCCAGGCCAGTCGGCTAGGCAGAGTGTGCTACAGCCATAGTCTCCATTTTAATTAAACTAGACTTCATTTTAGTCACAATTTTTGGTCGCTTGCTTTCTGGGAACGAGAAATGCTTGCCTGGCGCCCATTTTAACTATTGGTGACCCCCGAGGCGAGGATTTGCCAGCTAAACACGCGCCAGGTTTTTAGGGTTTCAATAAGGTAACTAATTCGAGTTAGAACTGATCCAATTGTTTTTTAGGTAAGCTAGATAGCTAAGCATATTTCAAACGGTTTTTAAACATTCTTTTTGGTTTCTGGTCATTTCGAGGGTTTAAAATTCATTATCCTACCTCCTCCTCTCTTCTGAAATTTCTTCACAACCGCGACACATCGAGGATATTTTTTGATATTTGTCAATTCGACTATGGACTGTCAATCTAAATAGTTCCTTAGGGTAGACACTCATGACCCATGGCTCATGTTTTACTGACACTTTTCTTAGCGCTGGTACCCGTGTTACTATTTCATGGGCCCGTACAACACAAAATTTGAATTTCCCGCTCTCCGCTCATGACAGTTATACATACTGTAGATGAAAAGTCCCGCATGCCTGACAATGACCTGAAACCATTTTGATTTTATAACGAAAGATAGGTACCAAAAATGAAACAGTTTCCTACAATTTAAACAATGTGTTTATAGGCTCAAAAAAGTGAATTTTTATCTAGTAGATGTGCGTGAAAATGTCAGATGCGGGAAGCGGGAAATTCAAATTTTGCGTTGCATGAGACTTTTGAACCGATCAGACGATATGCCGATGAGCAGAACTAAAAGTCTTTCATTGGGTTAACAGAGTTTTTATCATGTCCTTTCTAAACTTTTCGTAGCTCTGCTTCCCGTTTCATAAGCATGCTAAGGCGTGGGAAAATTCTGGCTCGAACAAGGCAAGTCTTTAAGCTACACCTGCGGCTGAAACATCGACCCGACGGGATGACGTCTCTCGTCCATGGAGATCACTGATCCTCTTCCACCCGCCATAGCCCACCAGGCAGTAAATCACATGTGCTTGGCTATCTGGTCATTCGGATCAACCTCTACTACCGATTTCTAAGGCCCAAATCAATTTTGGCAGGTGCAAATATTAAACTCCAAGTTGCCACCATCGTATGTATTACTATTTATTCATACTTGTTCCCGGTTTAAACGCTGATGCGCACTAAGGGGTGAAGATGCCAACTACAAAATGATTTACCCGACCGGGAGTCGAACCCTCGGCTGTCAAGTGTGAGCGTGTTCGCGGACGCGTAGCCCACGGCCAGGCCCCATGTTCACGCAATACCAAATCACCAAGGGTGGTGCATAGCTGACAGAAATAGTTACAGACTAAGCTAAAAATGGCTGAGCCATATCAAAGCCGTCGACACCGCATTAAATTTACAAATGGTTACCCAATTTTACACCATTTTCATAACCTAAACCTCGCGGGGGCAATGCGGCAGGAATTTCGTCCCAAAAAACCTGTTTCCTGCTGAACATCTGTTACAAAATGTTGATTTCTAGAAATTAGATTACCGCCTGCTGCTTCGCTTCGCTGATCGCAAAATTTAAAATTCCCGCTTCAAGTCGCTTATAACAAGTTGACATACATTATAAATACCTCACTTCATTTTAAGGCTCCCTGATTTTCCTCTCAAAAAAAGTGGCCAGAAGTTGTCGCTTTTTTAAAAAAAGCCTTCAATAGCGGGACGCGCACAAAATTTGCATCGAGAAAATTTTCATCCATGTAAACCTGTCATAAGCGGCTTGCAGCGGGAAATTCAAATTTTACGTTGCACGAAATATGTGAAATGGTCTCTAAGGTTTGACTCCCCCCCCCCCCCCCAAAAAATACAGTACCAACAGTAGTACTGATGGCAGCCACATCCCGTTCCCCTCTGACGTGTGTCCCAGGTGTCGACTGCTTTCCATTTCAATTCATTGACGCAAACAAACTTTTCGTCTACTTTACGTAAGTCTCGTCTTACTCACTCGCCTCGCAACGAATGTTCTCGAGTCGAGCCGAGGCCAAGGTGAAACAAAGTTTGCAAATTACACACACGTACCAGCTCGAGTAGGTCCCCTAGGAATGGACTAAATCCAGTTTGCCCGCCCTGCCAACCACCCTACGCATTCCTTCATTCCCCCATGTCACCACACTGGCGGCCACTGAATCGGCAAAAGAACATTGCCAATCAACGTCCCGACTAGGCCACCATCGAGACGCTACTTTTCATAAACTTGTCCACTTTTACAACTTACCAATATTATTCTTATTCTCACTATAATTTCTCTCCCGACCCAGTGTCGTCTTTGTGTCCTACTGCTCCGATGTAGACTTAACTTCGGTCTGTGCTCGCGTACCTGGAAACAAAGGAAAATTTTTGTCAGAAATTTCGATTTTCGATTATACGCGGTTTTTAGATTAGATAATTTAGTTAGAACAATTATACATAGCCTAGCAATGTAAAGTGTCATACAGATTCGTTTTACTACCTAACATATTAAAACTGACAATATAAATCCAATTTTTAAAGATATTTTATATCCTGCTCAGAAATTATGAATATTTTATTTATAAACCAAACTTTCCCAAAATATTTACGCTTTTTTCCTTGACAGGTAAGACTTTTCAACAAAATTATAATAAAAATGTTTATGCATAGATTATGACTGAAATCTATGCACAAAACTTTCATAAAAATTTTATTCCTATTTTAAAAATTATAAAAAATCGATCATCTACAAATCATAAAAAACTTTTTTCTTGCGCCTTTTCCTTTAGAAAAATAATTCAAATAATTTCAAATTGACTGAAGCGGGTCAACACTGTCAGTTATTTCAAGGCGCTACTATGCCATTTTTATTTCTGCTAGTTTCTCAGTCACAAAAATATAAATACACAAATGCAAATAAATAAATATTTTTTTAACACCATGTAAATATATACCGTTATATATATATAACAATATACAGATTGACGAGTCCTTTATGACGAAAAAATTTCAACATGCTCCCTTAATTTATATTTAGCGCATTAAAAAACGAAATAGTCGATATTTTCTTCGTTCCATGAATAAATCCCACCACCTGAATCCTAGTACTGCTTCTTTGTATTTATTGAATATATAACCACGAAGAAACATTTTAAAAATTTTCAAAGGATTTTTCTCAGTAGTGATCTTTCAAAAATACCAAAATAAGATATAACCCGAAAAATATTTGAAGCCTTGTTTTTATAATAATGTTAAGCAAGGTATAGTTGCACAAATATACAGTACAGATGCCCATATAAACTAAAAACGACAAAACTGTACAGTATGTACAGTGCGTAATTGTAAGACGTTCTATAGGAACTACCTACATATACATATTTTTGTGATATATATATATATGTACATAAAATTACGTTTTTTGGCATTACTACACAAAAACGGTTTCAGGCATTATCACACGTATAATATAGCAGTGTAGCAGTTTAGTAATGCCTAAAAAACCTTTTTTTGTATGGTAACGCCTAATAACGTAATTATATGCATACAGTATATATATATCTCATTAAAAAATATATACCTATAATTTTGATTTCTAAATATATATAGAGAGAGAGACATTTATGTGCATATTCTTTTTTTTATTTATTATTACCAAATATATACATGCACATGTCTTTAACAGTTAGACAAAATATTACACACAACCCAACTTAGTTTTTTCAAAATAAGCAATAGTATTTCCCGAGCTGTATAGGTTTTTGGAATTGCTTACTGTGTATTACATCTTGACCGTACATGCTTGCGCTACCAATTATCAGCGCGTTATGTACATGTGGTCTGCCTTTACAGTATTTACCAAGAAATCCATCCCGAATCCATTTTCTTCCAATAAAAAAGCCCACTTCCCCAAATTTTAAGACTGGTCACAGAAATATCCTTCACCAAATTTTATTTATGCCCAGGTTATCATAACTTTCAATCAATACGGATGCAAAAGGTGAATTTGTAATTTGTTGCACCTTGGTTAATATTATACTAACTTTTTAGCGCGTCAATCGCAGATTAATCGCAGAATAAAAATTTGATTTTCGAATTTAAAAAGAATAACAATTTCATTTTTATAAACAGAATAATGCAGTTGATATAATCATGCCGCCTGGTAGCTCACGGCTAGCGCTAGAGAATAATCGAATTCCATCGGCTGGCAAACGTCAACCCGTCAAGTTGATGTTTCAGCCTCAAGTATAGTCTCAAGACCCGCCTGTTTTTCGGCATATTGTCTCCCGCACGTGCAATACTGGGCTAAACTGGGCACAAAAACTTAAATCCGTCACCTACTGTCCAGTCACATCATGAATATGAGCGCGTCGCGTCTATTTTATGACACAAAAATTCAGTTTCTATTCGTTTATATTTCTTTCAGAATTCTTAAAACAGTTATTATTCAGGCGCGGTGTAACCAATCGATCATCACCGACCAGTCCACGATTCCTATCAAACCCACCCCAATAATGTCATCGACACGCGAGAAACGCATCGACGTTCAACGCAGTAACTACAACGTTGTCGATTCCGAATTCGACAATATGCGCGATCGTTTCGATGCCGAAATGCGTTCATGTTCATGCGTCGAGTCGAAGAGGAAATGGCTCGCCTTCGCCGCGAATTCGAGACGGCCAATGCATCACCACGATTCGACAACGGTGTCGGCTACCAGGCCCAGCAGCCGATCACAGGCGGCTCCTTCCACGCCCCGCCCGCTTCGCAGCCACTGCACCCCGCCCCGTACGGCCCCGGCGCAGTGGCCATCAAACACTACGATCCATATTTGGAAAACATTAAATCACCATTAATACGCGACGACAGCGATGGCAAAACGTTGCGTCTACGTTTCGATGTGGCCCAATATCGACCCGAAGAAGTCACAGTGAAAACGGTGGATAATCGATTATTGGTTTATGCTAAACACGAAGAAAAATCACCAAATCGTTCAGTTTTTCGTGAATATAACCAAGAATTCTTATTACCCCACGGCACGAACCCAGAATCGATCACGAGCACATTATCGGTCGATGGCGTGCTCACAGTCGAGGCGCCATTGCCAGCCATCGAAGGCCCGCCAGGTGGTGGATATCGTCACCAGATCACACATCACTAATTGTCATCAGTCCACACAAACGGACTAACCGAATCATGATTGGATTTACAGTACGACAATCACAATTTATTTCATTATTTTTTCAGACAAAAACTAAAATTTGTAGAATTCGGATTTTATATAATGGAAATACTGAAAAACGATTTATTACATTTGTCTTTCCTTTTATGAAGAAATTTGCGTTTATATCATTTTGTAGTTTATTTTTGGTGTGCTCTAGATATATATTTAGAGGTGATATAATCGCTGATTATATGAGTATGTTTATGGGGATTACTGACTTCGATGTGGAATAGATGGCAAGGAAAGATTAAGTCAATGTCACGATATATTAGAATTTAAACATTCATGGGCTTAACGATATATAAAACATTGATTACGATTATTTCTCATGGCACTACTTGCACAGATCAGGTTAAAAATATAAAATAGGCACGACTAAAATTAAATCTTTCTATACTCAAAACTGAAAACGTGTTTAGCAAATTATTCTCACAAAAAAACCTTGATTTCATGCTCGAAAAATATATTCATCATTGATATATATAACTGCAGAAAACCTTTTTTCGAAAATATATAAATATATGAATATCTTACAGGCCAGGACCGACCGATATATCAGTTTGCTGATGTTATCGGCTGCTGATTGATCTGTCACTCTTTCTATATATATAAACATAGTAGTCAACTGTATATATACATATATATATATTAATAAACTGTAAATATGTACACATTGTAATAAACTGTAAATATATATACACACAATAATAAACTGTATATATATTTGGTAAAAAAGTGTGTATAAATAGTAATAAACTGTTTGTATATAGTAATGAACTGTTTGTATATAGTAATAAACTGTATATAAATAGTAAAAACCTGTATGTATATATAGTGATAAAGTGTATATATATAATATAAAACTGTAAACAGTATATATATATAGTAATATACTGTCTATACATATAGTAAAAACTGTATATATATATATAAATATATAAATATATCCCCCGAAAAACGCGATGTATATATATATATATCGCGTTTTTCGGGGGATTACACAACGCCCAAGGCGGGACTAAACGTTCAAAAAATCATGATTACGTATTATTACACAATAATATATCAGGTCACTAAAATATTACGCGGCCAATATCGCTTAGTAATACCGAGTTGGCTACAATGCCATCGTGACTGTCAAAGACACAAATTCAGTGAGCTTTCAGTGAGCCAATCAGGAATATGCACATCAATGATATTACTAATTTTTGGGTTTTCGAGAGGCGCTGTATATTTTAGGTTATATAAAATATCGATCTTATTCATGGTTAATGGCGGAACACATTTGCGTGGAAACCGATTTTTGTGTGTCTACGAACTGTTTTTCGTGCATTTAAAGCTGCAGTACCAAAAATCTAAGTTTGTAAGCCTCAAATGGCCAAATACTACATGGCAGTGGAAATTTCCGGCACAGTTGTTGTACAAACCACACCTTACATAAAAAACCAAAATGACGCATAATATCGCCGTCTGCTAGACCTGTGTAGAAGACAAACACAGAAACATAACACCCAACAAGTTTCTATACGAGCCATGACCTCTCTGGTTCTAGCTGTCTACAATTTATGGAAGCGGGAAAACAAAGACGGGGCAAAAAACTTCGTCCGACCGTTTTTCACTAACTATTCTGCTGCGAGTGAATAAGAGTCCACAAAATCAGTGCAACTTACGTTTTCAGTCGGTTGATCCAAGCTGTCGATCTGTGCAATCGAGGTGCGACAGTGAATGCCGATCGCCGATTCCGCTGAATAGGACAAATACGATACAGGCTATACGAACACACAATCGATAGGGCGTGTAAGAAGTATCGCGATCTGGTATTATCGATGACAAAAGTATGATCGAATGTTGGGAATCGACAAGATTTTTGTGGTGCTGAGTTTTGCTCAACTCTAAACGGATATCTGCTAGTTGGGCTGGGCATATAGCAGGGAAAAGTACGGCGATCAACAAAAAAGTATGGTTATCGACGACTTCCAACCAATGAGATCAAAAGAACTGATAAGGCCATGACAGTCTCTCTCTTCTCTGTCTGATCTGACTCTACATATGCATCCAGCTTGACTGCGCAAATGCTCTCCCGCTTACAGCAGACATCAAAAGTCGAAAACCATTACACGCGGGAATTTTAAAAAAACAATCTGGCCATGACCATAATATTCAACCTGGTGTATCTCTGAAGAAATTGCTAAATTTTCGCTAAGACGCAGGCGAGACGCAGGTTCGAATCCCGCGCAAGGCGTACGTTTTGTATGTTTTTTCTGCTTCCACTGTTTGCTACAGATTCATTTGCGAAATCATCACGACAAAAGGCAAGCAGTTTCTGAGGTCTCATGAGTTGGCCTCACTACCATACGACAGTTATGTAAATACACTTTTGGCATTATCACCTGAAAATGCGTGGTGGAACGGGGCAATACAAGGGTTGCTCCCTAGTCAATTTTAAAAAGCAATGGAAACATCAAAAATGTTGAGTGGGGCCAACAAACAGTAAACTTTGGCAAAAGGATGTTTCTAATTGACGATTGCTTAGAAGATGAGGTCATGCGGAGTGTCAGCCACTACAGTGAATGGCGGGATGCACTCTTAGTTTGGTTGGGTAAATTATTAGCTAAGGGTTGCTTCCCACCAAAGCACTGATGTCAGCTGTTTTTCATGGCCCCTATTCAGTGTCATGGCGAACATCAGGAGACCAACAGATTGGAGTCAGAGTCGTCAGAGGCTGCGTGTCTACAAAGGCGGCGTCAGAGGCTGCGTGTAAAAGAGGACGTTGATGAAAGCTGTCAAAACTGCAAGATTGCAGATATTGGTTCAAAATCAGCAGATTTACATTCTTCAGCCCACGAAGCCGACGAATGTGACTCCCATGCTCTCCTCCGCTGGTCTTGCGAGAGAGTCATCAAACTGTATTGTTTAATTTTGCTTGGAGAAGGCAGGAGGCATGACCAAACTTGTGCTGCTACTTCACTGTAGGTACTTGATTGACGATTCCATTGTCTGTACGTCACAAAGTGCGACCACTATCCAAAACTAGATGACTCAAAAAGTGCAAAACGCAAAGTCTACGCTGATTTCACGGTTTTTTATCGCTGCAGCAACTTTTTTCAGCGTGGTGGGTACAGATTATTCACAGGCTTTGTGTAGTGCAAAATTAAATTTCCCGCCTCAAGCCGCTAATGGCAAATTTTACAAAAAAAATCTTCACACTAAAACTTACGGGCATAAAGTATGGCTTTGATTGGTTTTCTTTTCGAAAAGTGACCAGACGTCGTTGCAACTCTGTTTAAAAAAACTTTCAAGAGCGGGAATCGCACAAGTTATGCCTAAAGCACTTGGCATAAGCGGCTTAGAGCGCGAAATTCAAATTTTGCTATCTACGAGATCTGTGAAATGGTTTATATTTGGCTTCAGTTTTCAATTTGAGGACTCGTTTATGCCTCCTTCATAGTACTGTGCAGCGGAATTTTTCTGCATAGTCTAGCCTAAACGCAAATGATTCATCAGATTTTTATCAAATGTAATCAGCAGGGGTCAAAAATTTTGGAGCATGCTATCTCTGTGTGATGACCCACAACAGTAGGCATGTCAAGCTATGGTTTTTTTCACTGTGTACAGTACTATAAATTTTTTGTTTTGCGATACCAGGTTTACTGTATGTGTTGGGGGGACTTGGTGCAGGTACAGGGGCTATATCAACAGAATTCTTACTTCAATCCCCCCCACTCCCAATTAAAAGAAGGCGTCCACCCGTGAGCCGCGAGCTGAGTGTTTCTAGATCTCTTTTTAGCGCCGCAATTTGCATGAAATTATTTTTATGGCTTCCAAGATAACTTGACTGCTTGATGAAGGCTACTCGACTGAATGGCTTGGAAAGCCACAAATAGAACATCTGCTAAGAAGCCACTTCCTGCTACTAAATGCGCCATTTTGCACGCTTTAAAGAGTCTATTTTCCTTTTCCAAACATCTCCTCCAAACATCTTTTGTCCCCAAGGGCTTCTTCCTTTGCGTCAATAATCTGACGAGTCCTTTGGAAACAAGGAAGCAAATGGATCCGGGATCGACCATAAAAATGTCAGGCCTGGTTTAGGGTTACTCGAAAAAGAGAATGAAATTTTGAGGTGAAGATCGCGAAGGGACATAGAAATGCAATTGTGGGTGCGTCCAAGGCGTAAGTGAGCTTGTGGAGATGGGTTAAGGATGGTTAGACAGGTGGCATCACATGTCCTAATGGATGGGTCCTGTTGCTCCCGAGGAAGGACAGCCCGCGAAACGATAATTTTGAGCGAAAAAATACTCTACAGTAGTCTTATAATGGTATCTGATATAGCATGCCTTTTATTGCGTTTATTACTGAAGAGCATAAGTGCCTGCAAGGTATATACATATATATATATGTGTATGCATACGGTATATGTATATGCATATGCATATATATACAGTATATATATCGGTTTAGACAATATTTATCTATGTATTGTAATCAAATTCTAATAACGTCTTCATATCTACATACAAATATTTTTACACATGCTCCAATCACCTGTGCTGAGACTTCATAATAGGTATATACTGATAATTCAATTAATACTAGCATTTATTTCAAATAAAAATACAGCAGCTCCAAAAATCAGTTTAAACTTTCCGACACAATATCTTTCTAAAGGCAGTGCGAAAATCTGGATTAAAAAAGTTATATATAAATGGATTTAAACCCGAATTACAATAACCTAACCAAAATATTATATCAAATATTAATTCTGGCGTTTGACAACATATTGCGGACAAGACATAACTACAAAAAAATGGCATCCATGATAATACGAACGCGCCAAGAATCAATCCTAGGACTAATGTAGCTTGACGTTCCCGTCGCCTGACCCCTTTCCGTTGTTGCATCATTCGTAATTGCAATTCTAATGGTCTCAATAGCAAGGACGGCGCGCAAACATTCACTTTGCCTCCCTTACCCTCCCCATTAGCTGAAGCTGACTTTTTCATGAGCGATCGATTAGCGATGACAGTATTCTCATCGCCTCGACCCTCACCCGCCGTCAGCGGCTGATCACAGCCCTCGTCGGCCAACGTCTGTGTCGTGTTTACTCGACTGATCAATGTCGTGCGACTCTGGCCAGCAGTATCGATACGCTCAGTTTGAGTGGCCACATTATTTGAGCAGTGGACTGGCGTCAAATGCATGGAAACCGAGTGGCCGACAGGAGTAGACAAGGCGGGAAAAGACAGCTGGTTATTTGTCACTTGTTGATCGCCATTATTTCTCACCAGATTATTCGGATCGATTATTGGCAGATCTTGAGAAGTTTTATGATCGCCATCTCTCAGACTCGTCGATTCGTCATGATCTGTTTTGACCGATTTGACAGTTGGAGCGGCTTCTAATAAAAGTAGGTTCTCTCTTTGTTTTACTTTTCTTCTTTGCGCCACAATTCTGCGTCGAGTTAAAATAAATATTTTGACATAAATGAATACCACGATTAATAGAGGCAAGAAAAAACTGCCGAATGCCGAATAAAGCACATAGCCGACATCACCACTCAAATTGCACCCGGAACCCACTTCGAACTCTTCAGCGACGTCCTGGTCGCCGTGCACAGGCCTCCAGCCGACCAGCGGTGGCAGGCATATAAGGAATGAGAGGATCCAAGAGCACGCTATCATGACCAATATACGAATCCTGGCCTTGGACGTAGTCATTGTGGCCGAATAGTGCACTGGATCAGTCAGGGACCAATATCGATCGATACTGATGGCGCATAAATTTAGGATAGATGCTGTGACAAAAAGGACATCAGTGGCCAACCACATCTCGCAGAATGTCCTGCCGAATGTCCATCTGCCCAGTAATTCATAGGTGAGCGTGAAGGGCATGATCAACAGGCCGACTAGCAGATCAGCAACGGCCAACGAGACGATCAGCCAATTTTGGGTTTTCTTCTTCAATCGATCCTGGCTGAGGACGGCCAGGACGACCAGTGCATTCCCACACACGATCACAATGATGATGAACACGACTGGGATGGCGATCAGGATCATGGTGATGGGGGCGTACGGTGGGGGCAGTGTTCGATTATGCACATACAAATCTGATGACCACGCGACCGGGTCGTATGAGCAGTTTGTGCAGTTGAGTGGGCTGCTATCATTGTCAGCCGTTCCATCCATCTGGTGCTCGAAACCAGTTGTCTGATTCATGGCACAGCGTCAACAATAGATTGTTCAATATAGACGCTAAAATAACATGGAATTTTGTTGGGATTCATGGCAAGTTGGGTAGCTGCCCTTCAGGCAGGCTGTCTCAACCCTACCTACAGTATACATTGGCCAAAGATATCGAGAATGATATTCCAGTTAATGCCAGTATAAAAAACGGAATGTATGCCCAGTTTCAAGACGTGTCACACCACTTAAACCCCAACCAGAAAGCACATCATAGAAAAAACGCGCATATATCAGGTAGCTGCCTTCTCATAGCTGATCTTATTATCAATGATATCATCTCCATGGCGCAAATTAAAACCACGTTTTGTATACTGCAGAAGGTTAACCTTGCGGCTTAGGCTAATCACAGATCCGACCCAAATACACTGCATTTTTCAGAAACCATAAACTTTGTTGCGCTAGCTTCGTTACTTCTTACAATTTGACACTCGGTGAGTAGATCTGCTTGATCCCTGACGTATCGTCATAAGCAGTCTAAGCGGGAATTTCAAATTAAAAGGTCTATTGGCCCTAACCTGTCCCAAAATATTATTCCAAGCCAGCTATTTTGCATAGATCTCGTTCCACAGAAATCGTCGTACAACGTGGGTGGTCCAGCAGGGTTTCTCCTGGGGTGTTGGCCAGTCAAGTTCACCAAGAGCTTGCCATGAGCACAACCCCAGTGAAATCACATATGCGCCTGACAAGGCACCGCACTCTGCCATCTTGTCCATCTGAAAAAACTAGCTTTCATTTTAGGCATGCTGGTTCGTAGGCGAAAAGGAAGGAGGCGATATCCTAGAATTATTCAATTACCTCACATGCGCAATCACTTGACGTGCGTAATAGTTATGCATTCAGGGAATTGCAGACACGCAAACCTGACTCGAAAGACAGATGAGAGAAGGGAGAGTTCTTGTAGCATAAGTAATCTTCTCTAGAAACCGTCCGTAGGGCAACCAAAAAAAACCCGAACAAAAGATTAAGCTTGAGAATATGTTTCTGGGGCTTTTTAAGATCAGTTTTACGAACACACCCGATGCAATAGCAAAACTTCCCCCCCCCCCCCCCCTAATCAAGCTTTGACCCACAATGGCCTGACCCCCTAAACCATGTTTTCACAGGGTATTCCAGCTAGCCGTGCACGTCCAGCGGATCAATGGCAGCAGCGACTTATTGTGAAGCTATCAAGTGATCATCCTGACGATTGATGACTGCCTCCTCCCGATGGACAACCCATTTTGATGCAAAGCGAATGGCTGACAAACAAATCCATATCATAATAATGGATTTCATAACTACTTTATCATTTCCCCTCCTTTTCCCATGACACTCGCTCGCTCATTGACGAAGCCCGGCTTGGCGCATAATTTTATTCGCTCGAGTAAATAAGCACCTCATATACATCACGTCGATAGGACTTCCTTTGGCGCTCCTCTTTCTCCCTGTAAGCAATGATATACCTGCTTTTTACTTGATTATCCCTCTGCCAGGACTGGTCATTAGGTCAGCAGCGGAGGTGGAGATGTGCTGGGTTAAACACACCATTTGTATGAATGTAATATACCTAATCACCCGGTAAATTCTGCAGCGGAGCATATTCAGCACACAAACTAACTATATATATATTTATATATATATATATGTTTCATTATATATATGTATAGTATTTGTTAGTATGTATATATAACACACACACTATATGTACTACATATATATATACAAAAATGTGCTACATATATATATGCATATATATATTAACACATATAGGCCTATATATATATACATTGCATATAATATATATATATATATATATAGTATATGCAGCTTTGCTTGCTTGCTTTATACACAGGCCTTGCTTTCCTTAAAACATCTTAAAAGTGTACAACGTCCATAGATTTCGACTCTGCTTACGTCCAGATCAAAGGGTACCTATAGGGTACAAACATAGCAAAAAACCGGCAAGCTGAAATGAAACGCGAAGAAAAAGCCTTCCTCACATCGGGCAGGTCTAGAGATGTTTCAAAAACAAAACAAAAGCAAGGTCTCCTTTTCCACTACTGATCGCGAGCTGGCTTGAAGGCAGCATTTTCTCGTTAGAGATAAGCAGAATAAATAGATTAGGCACCCATAGTCTGCCCCCCATCGATTTGACAGTCCGAAACATGCACTCATAGACTCACCTCGCCAACGGCTGAATCAAGGATCCAAAAAGAACACCTCGGAACCATAATGAGCCAGAGAGATATTGGAAACCTTCGGGGTTCTAGGCGAAAACTATAATTCCTTTTTGGAAAAACCGGAGGCGAGTTGTAGATGGGCAAAGTGTTGGGGGCAAGCATGAGGATTCGAATGGGAAACCTGGGAAAGGCGAGGCGAGGGGGCGAACGGGGAAAAGGGCACAAACGTCATTCATGGACGTTTATTGAAAGCAACGGATCGCTATGTCTCTAGCCAGCTCGG
Organism: Mesodorylaimus sp. YZB2_4; assembly: GCA_030248295.1. NCBI lineage: Eukaryota > Metazoa > Nematoda > Enoplea > Dorylaimida > Dorylaimidae > Mesodorylaimus > Mesodorylaimus sp. YZB2_4. The sequence continues at coordinate 273,057 of JASANH010000167.1, read as the reverse complement.
AGGCGAGAAGCTCGACGATATTAAAACGAGACTTTGAAACGAAGGCCGAAGCGACTCGCTCTAGAAAATGGCAGCTTTTAGGTCCAGTTCATCATTTAGGGACAGCATAGAATTCGATTTGGTCTCGAGCCCACAAGTGGCAAATACTTATTTCACAAAGAATGGACATATAGGTCCTAATTTCGAAAACGACCCCCTCAACATGCTCGACAAGCTCAGCTCGACTTCGACGCTGGGGGCGCATCGTTTTTGCACTTGACAGTTCCTCTGTCCCCTTCCCCCCCCCCCCCCCCCCGGCCATAGCTGTCTATTTGCTATGGTGCGACTGGCATATCAGACGGAACGAAGCCGATATTAGCAGCGTGTCAACTAGGTTTTAGACTTCGTGCCGACACCCCTAACAATCGAACAATTTCAACAAACTTCTCCCTCAGCACCAATATGAGATTCGATGGAAAGAATCAACATAAATGCTGACTGGGGGCGAAAAACGATCAAATGAAACGGAACTGATGAACAAGCGGGTAGAAAAAGAAGGAAAATGAGAAGTAAAAGGCATAAAAATGAGAGTTGGAAACGTCCAACTGACGTCAGGAAAATAAGATGGGCCAAACAGATGACGAGCGCAGGGCAGTCGAGTTCATTCGAAAAGCTGTCGAAAGAATATGGAAAACCTGGCTTCAACTACGACACGCCAATCATTTTTCTCATCTAACTCTTTTTGCAAGAGAGCAATTTTCGAGAAAAACAATTTTCAAAACCCACCCGACTTTTCGAGCTTTGAATTTTTTTCCAATCATGTACCCCAGCTTCTTCTTTCACTGAAATTCTTGTCTAGCGAAACTATAAGACGGAATATTCTACCTTCTTATTCTGGCCAATCAAGACACGGCGCGCGAATTAGCCCTTTTAAATCAGCCAATGGGAAGGTAGCGCGCCAAACCTAGAATTTTAAATTAGCCAATCAGAATCTTTTCTTAGGAATGAGGGTAAAAACCAGTGGATTACTTCAAATTATTTATATCTAAAAGATTTACCAAGAAGTTTTCTTGTGTCAACTCCAAAAAATGTTCAGGTCCTTCACCTTCAGTATCGCGCACTGATCTGAGATCTTATGAAACGCCCTTCACAAAAGCTTTTAGCCAGCTAACCCTGTCTTTCCTCTTCCTTTATTAACTAGAAGTGGAAGTTTTTAGGTGGGCAAATAAAAAACATGATGGATGGAGCAGGTGTTTTAAAAACGAGTCTTTAGATTACGTGCATTCAAGAGACCCTTTTCTCTGAAATTATGAAATTGATAACCACCTCCTTTCAAATAAATGAGTTCGATGGAGTCAGGCGAACCAAAGCAAGCTCGCTTCGCGCATGTTGACCGAAGCGCTCAGTGCTTACACGTCGGACCTTTCGTGAACGCGTCGGAAAGAGGGGACAGAGAAGAGAATTCAATAAATGACTGGCTCGAATTACGTTAATCATTGAAAATGCGTGGAGAGAAATTGGAACGATGCAAATAAGCTCTTATCGCCCGTATTATAAAAGACAAGCGGGGGTGCGTTTTCGGGCGATCTTTAGTTCGTGTCATAAGCTAGCCAGCAGAGCCAAACTTTCGAATTTTAATAAGCACATAAATTTGAGTGTTTTGGCAAAAAGCTATGCTAAGAAGAATGTACGAGGCTACTACAGAGTAGAAGTGGGTGCCTGCAAATGATAAGCTGTTGACGTGAATGAAGCGTGTTTGTAATATTTATGCACCAGAATCGACAGAAGGCTGTTTTCGTCGTGCCTAATAGCCAGAGGCTTGCACCAAATAGGAAATCGAAGAGGAAGGAAACAGTTGCAGGGATGAACAGCTGGTTTTTCTTTTCCGACGCGGCACAGAACAGTCGATGGTAATTAAGACTATGTAGCTGAGAGAATACGAATTGTCCAAGGTCAGATTTCACCGGAGGCAAAGACGCGAATAACTCGGCCAAACTGCTCATTTAGCGATAAGTCTCTTGTCGTAGCTTAGAAAAAAAAGATGCTGTTTCTGGAAAAATCCCAAGAAATCCAGTTACTGTGGGTACTCGAAAGCTTCCTTGGCCAGAGTCCAGACGGGTAATATTTGAGTGGTATGCAATAACTTTGAAAATGAGTAACTTATCACCAAGGATTTTACGAGTTTTTGAACAGTTTTAGAAACATAAAAAGCGGAACTCCTATTGCGCATGCGCGCTTGTTTATTAACTTCCAGCAAGCTTTGGAGGAATCGCTCCAGAGCCGGCTAATCCTCGGTGGCGGAGGTCGGTTTGCGAACCAGAAGCCCTCGCTGGCATTTGAGTCAGGTCGTGGGTGACTCACTCTGCACCGTCAAGGCGCTCCAAGTTTTCAGACCAGAGCCATACGAAGACAGCCCGGGCTGCCATCATCTGGGGAAGCACCTTTGTGTCAGGCACTCCTGGAGGAGATACATGTCATGCCATACTTTATCCAAAGCCAAGCGCTACACAGCTCATTCATTGACAATTATTTTTTACTCAGGCGGAAGTCGAACCCTCGCCTGTAAGTGCGCGGCCAGCGTGAAAGGAAGACGCCTTCACCGCCTCGGCCACGACCCAGGCCACAAAGCGATGAGCATATTCGATGAGAATTTGGCAAGATTGGGCAATTTGCTTGCGAAGAAAAATGCTAAATCACAGCTTCTGTATCACAATCCAATGTGAATGCTCATGTTCGTATTTAAGACAGACTCTCTGTAAGGGCCGACCCAGGGGTTGCCAAGTAAAATTTTTTGACCCCTTTTTTGTGTGAATTATGCACCCTTGAGTGGTGATTGTGACAAAACAAGCTTTTTTGTGCAGACTCGATTTTCACGGGATTATCCCCAAAAAACGTTTCTCTGAAAGTACTTGGCGATAATGGCCATAATCACTGATCTTTCGGTCTTTCTTGATCAACGACACATCAGCGTGTCCGCAAATGGACGAGGAATCGAATGCTAGTCGCGAAAAGTTTCTATCTTCTACCTGTTTCAAGATATTGGGCGCCAAAGTCGAAAGTCCCTCCAAATTTACAACATTTAGACCTCCTATTCGTTTATGCTAACTGGGAGACGGGGTTTGGCCAGCCCAAAATATGCTCTATCCATCTAGCTTACAGCATGACCCCTTCGTCGTCGTCGTTTTGCTTTACATTTGATATCCAAATATGATCAGATATCTAGATAATGAAGTATATGCAGTACGATGGCAAGTATTCGCCTTTTCGATTTTAAAAATGAAAAACGTCAACTGGTCTTTAGTCATCAACGAAAGCAGCGTGTTTGGCCAATATACAGTGGGTGTCGGTCATCCGTCGTGTTCACAGTATTGGCTGAATTATAGATCACCTGTCATTGTACTTAGGCTTGTACTGTTACAGTGTACGTGTGGGACAGGCGCAGGCAAGACAGTATCAAAGCTTTTGTACTGTTACAACAGAGATTGCACCATCTGTTGCAAATGTTCAGTGGTGTTTTTCCATATCCAAACGCAGTATGTGCACTCGAGGGTGGAGGGATACACATACGAAATATGCAAATACTGCAATCAGGATGTCAGGCACCGCGCGATCAGACGGGCTGCAGTGCACACCTTGCAACCTCAGGCGCTCTTGTTCAGTTGATGGCCCTATACAATCACAGTCGAGCGACCCTTGCACTAGACGGAAGTGCCTGCGAACTGGTATGCATCTTTTCACGCTCCGTTGAGTATGAGCATAGAATATTCAAGGATAAACAATCGAGGACAAACAATGCTCCAACCTTTTTTAGCAGACAGGATCGACAAAGCTACCTTCCATTTTGGCAGCAAGAATGTACCGGAAGAACAAAGATAGCATGGCTAACAATGAGAGCCAGAAACAAAGGCTGACCCTCAATAGCAGTGTCGTCACATCTGACCATTCATACGCATCCCCACGTCAAGCAAGGGACACGTGCTGTGACCTTCCTTCCTCGCAGGCACAATAGTGGCAATATTCTAAGCGCACCTAGCATTTCTGCAACAGGATATGCACTTACTCAGTGTGCTCGGGGTTCTAAAGGGCGGCTCAGCTGGTCAGGCGGTCATTCGACGGCGATAGTGAACAGCATGGAACTTGTGCGTGTCAGCATCGGACTAGTCTTGCTTCTACAACCATGTTGGGCGAATAATGGGGGCAAGGGCATTGGCCATGCCATGTAAGAAGAGTACCTAGCTGCTTCGCATCCTAAGCTTAACTTGGCTTTATCACTTGGCAGGATCAGCATTCAAGAGCTCACTACGGCTCGTCCATGGACGCCTGACCAGATCATCGATGGGGCAGGTGGCATGCTAGCGTTGCAGGCTTACAATCAGAAGCGCCGGGGACAAGAACCAAAGCAAATGAATATCTTTGATCGCATACGCAGCAAAAATGGTATCTTTATCAATTGCTACTTCAGCCCTGTCCAATGCTTGTATGTCGGATGACTGATGGCTTCTTTGCTCAGTAGCCGTCTACGAGCAACAATGTCGAGTGGGTACATCCCATTCAGCGATTACACAAGCGTATCGAAAACTTAAATAAAAATAGCATATGGCATGAGCATTGACATGACGTAAGCAGCATCGACCACCCTGGTGTGAGGCCTCTTGGGGGGATCCCACCAGGAGCACCGGACCCCACCTCCCCAACAGCCACATCAAGGATCCGACCCGACCCAAGGTCCAGATTGCCCTGAACGACCCGATCCACCCGACTTAACGTTGTTGAGGCTGCCCATCTGTTTTCTAGCAGCTCACATACCCGGCCAGGCAGGAATGCGGAGTGTTGTAGTTTGAGCGAGCTTGAGCACTTGCCGGCGGATTCGGGCTGATCTTACAAGCGAGCGGTCGAAGGTCTTCAATAGCCAACGCCTGGTAGAAAGGCTTATTCCTCCAGAGTATCGATCACAGACCCCGATTCCTCAGCTAACCCTTCAGGCGTGTCTGCCGCGCCTCCCGAGGGTGCGTGCAACTGCTCTGTGCAATCATACACTAGCCTGGCTGCTGGTCGAATGCATCCGGTCCTAAGATGCCTATGCTGACGAACAGCTCCACAGTCGGTGGCGCAGTGAAGACCCCAGGCAGCACCATAGGATCCTTTCAGAGCACAGCAATGCACGACCATGTCTCAACAGTCCTGGATCTTAGCCACAGAAAAACCAACAACCTGCCCTGGACACCCAGTATGAACCAAAGGAAACGACGACCCCAGGGGCCCTTTAAGAGTATACAAGTCGAAGTCCCTGGCTAGCACAGGCTCGCCTCATAGGTCTGCCAATGGGGTGGACAAATACAAAAGGTGGCTGGCTCCCCACAAATTCAGAACACAGATGAAAACCCAAGACTTCCAGGCGTACCCAAGCGGCAATGGTCACTGAATGAGGAATTGAAGGACAAAACGGACTGGGGCGGGATGGGACTAGTGAAGAGAGGACGTCCGCAATAGGTCCTGCCTGCATGCAAATGCTGCCAGTCTTGAGAATGAGGGCAAGTGAGCGTGATCGTACATGATTTTGCAGTTCTGATAGCGTAGAAACACAAATTTCACAAATTTCAGGTAGATTTCACTTGCAATATTCCTGCTTTTGGCGTCTTTGTTGGTGGGGTGGGGAGGGGTGGCCAGTTGCAGACAAAAGGCGGGAAGAGTCAAAAATTCAAAAAGTGCGGACATTATTTATTGACGACCCCTCTTGGTTGGAGCACCGCCTGCATGAAGAGATACTCCATTAAATGCCAGAGCTTAAAGAATATTTGGCGGGAATTCAATTCAATCCGGCCGACCCACAGTTTGGGTCACACTCTACAAATACTTTCCTGGGCAGCTATTTTGGTCCGATAATTGGCCACGTGATGGCACAGGATGGCACAATTGTGGAAAAAACAAAAAGCGCGTGCGTAATGAATCTTTTAAAGTCACACAATCAGGCTAACGTGTGTTCATTGTTTGACCTGCAACTGGACACAAAATCATTGCTCCCACTACCCCTCGGGGCCCCATTTGTCGTATGAATAAACAATGAAAGCTATTAAAAAGTGAAGAAAAATCAGCGGAAAACTCTTTCTGAGAACCCATTATGTCATATCATGCTTTGCTCATACATAAACGCATAAGCGCACTTGGAAATGTATGAAACACGGAGGAAAAGAACTACAAATGTCCATCAGAAATCACAGATCTAAAATTCAACATACATGACGGGGTAAATTATTCCGTCAATCACTGGATACAAGAAGCACATGATACTGTCCATAATCCTGTTGGCAAATGCCCTGTCTTCGAATTCCACGCCTGAACTGCTTTGGTCACATATCGAGATGGGCTTTCCTATTCCCTCCCACGTGTACCCATGCGTGCACCCAAGTTCCTGACCAGTGAGGGAGACAAGTAGTCTGTGCATCGTGTGCACACCAAGTGTCCTATGCAAATAGAGTGCACTAAGGCATCTATTGCACGCGCATATCGGAAATGCTTGATTCCACGCACCATCTAGCTCGTTATATTCTAAGACAGTATCGTAAGCCGAGAGGAGAGAGAGACTGACTGACGATGAGCATGCCGTCCAGCAGTAGGTGCACGGATATGGAGGGGGTCCCGACCATGCTAGACCCAGTGTCCGTGCTGTGCTCGCGATCAACCATCAAAGCACACATTCTTGCAGCATACAGTGTGATCACAAACTGATTTTTCAGTCCTGCGGTCTGGAGCGCAGCAGCAGATCTGGTGCCATTGGGCTGAAAATTTTTGATATCGAGACCAGTTTACACCAGAAAAGGTATTTTTCCCCTGGCTTAACATGAATAATAAGCAAACCAGAACGAGGCCTCTCAACAAAACAGAAAACCCGCTCTTCGCTTTTTATGGTTCTGAAACTTCCACTTTCCGTGTGATAAGACGCGAATTGTCAGGATAGAACAAAGCTATAGTGCGTTGAGCTCACAAACAAAACATCGCCTTTTGCTCAGGGGAGTTCAGCAATGATCTGAAGTGTTGAAAGTACGTAGTTTGTATACTCTGGGCATGCTGTACTGACTGACTCCTTTTTTGCCTGATGGTTTCTACCTGGTGCTTCCAACCTGGTCTATTGCATAGGGATCGTGGTTTTGTGCTCATCAGTTCAAGCTTGACTATGTTTCTGTTTGGGTACCAGTCGAACATTTGTACCCACCCAGCTGCAACATCTGCGACTTATGTTCACCGTCTTTTCTACTCTGGGGACACGCCATCGCCGGATTTTATGATTCCCTTACAAAATCGACCAGAACCATTCCCATGCCTCAATCAACACGCAACACATGATTTTTAATTTCGTTGCTTCAAAAAACACCATGATCTGACAACCATTGCATCACAAAAATCTACACTATGCCTACCCTAACTCTCGCCATTGTGGTGCAGTATCGATTATACTGCCCAAGGGCAACAAATGCTTCCCACCGATGGGTCACTCTCGCCAGCAGGATCCAGATATCTGTGACAGAACCACTTGCCCACTTCCCCGCATGCCGTCGGTGGGTCTCTCGGGTCGCAGGCAGTTTTTGCTTGAAATCCGGATGGGCAGATTGGTTTTGCTAAGCGAAAAAAGTTTGTTAGAATCCAGCACCAACGCCTGTGCCAAGTTCTTCCAACACCTCAAATCCTCCACAAGCAAGTCCCAGGGTAAGAGTTTTGTAGGCTTGCATGACTGCAGCGCCCGACAAACACTCGTATTATTTGGATAATTGACGTCACATGTTCAAAATAGGCTTCGAAAATGATATTATAAAGGATTATAAGGCGGTCAATTGCAAAGGTTTTTGTTAGAGGGTATTCGTAATAATAAGACCTCTACTAGACCCTTTTGAAAAATCCCTCAGTCTTGTATGAAAACTCGATACTCACGAGGTTTTGGACAACACAGCCCAGCATCCGTGAAATAGTTGGCGCAGTAGTGGTCCTTTGGGCACTCCTTAACAGCGCTGGCCACACTCGACGTGTTTTGTCCAGGAACAATACAAAACGTTGGTTTCGTTGTGTTACCCAATGGTTCGCCATTGCATCTCGGTTCTGGTCCGCACGACTGACCATCAAGTTTCCAGTACCCACAGAAGCACGTGCATTTTTTCGATTTCTCATTGCAATAAGAAAATGATGGGCAAATGTTCATGGCTGACGGTTCGCATGGATCGCCAAGTTTGGCTGCGGGTGCGCATTCGTTGTCACTAAGAAGCTTGAGTTGCCCCGGCGGGCATGTGGTGTCGCAATATTTGTAAAAATCGCCTTGAACTGTGCTGCCTTTCGGACAGTCGCAGGTGCCTGAAAATAGACTTTACAATTCTGGTTCTGGCTAAAGTCAGCTCACCCTTCTGGCACCTTTGAAACCTGTTGGTGTTCACTGTCGTGCATGGATATGCTCTGAAGGAATGTGATCGGAGGGAAAACTAACATTATCACAGTGTGATAATCTGATAGCATGCCAGCACAGGACTTCGTACTTCAACGGCAGGGAAAAACCCAGATCTCATTTCTAGGAAGCCACTGTGATAGACGGAATAGCCTAGCATTGAAGAGGATATAGCGGGGGTGGATGGTCTCAGAATCCTCCAGGTAGTCCAACTAGTCGTTGGAGCCAAAGATATCAGCCCAACGGGTTTCCGCCACGCCTGGCGGAGCGTATCGAGCGGCCAACGGAGGCAACTGATGACCAGAGCTGGCGGGCGGAGGAGGGAGGTGGCCGATGGGAAAGAACTCTGACAGTCTTGCGACCATACCTACGGCTGAAACATCAACCCAAGAGGTTGACGTTTACCAGCCTGGGAAGAGTATCGACTACCATTCGCCATGGCCAACCAGGCTGTTGGTCACACTGATACTGTATGCGGCTGACAAGACAGCCACATACACTACCGGGCCAAACACACCTACTATTCCAATTATTGCATGCAGTTGTAGACCCCTGTGGCCCGCTGCAGCATGCAACTACAATGCGTCGAAGCCAGCTTCAGTGCCTTACCTTCAGTGCACACTCCATTGTACAATTTGCACTGGTCATCCACCTCGCACGGCTCCCCCAAATCCTGTCTGAGATAGCATCGGCCATTGGACAGCACATGTTCTGGTGAGCATTCGATGGGGCAGCACAGCGCGATCTCGAAGCTGCCCCCGAAAGAAGTGCGAAGGCAAGTGTGTGTCTCGTAGGGACAGTAAGGTGCTTCAGCAGAGTCGTCGCTTTGTGATCCAACAGGACCGACCGAGACGCCGCAAGTGGCGTTGGGATGAGCATCACCAAATGGACAGGACAACTTGGGTTTGGTGCAGCAGTGTCCGCGGGCCCCTTCTTGATAGTATCCGCCCGGCAAATAGCAGAACTGGCCATTCGCGCAGTCGTCCACGAGATCGAACATTGAATAGATTCCTGAAACTGGCGGAGAAGGAGGAGGAGGAGGACCGCCACCACGACCGCCAGGAGGCGGTGGCGGAGGTGGTGGTAGCGAGGGCTTTTTGATCACCACTTTATCTTTTTTCTTCTTTTGTACAGTGCATTCCACAACAACTCCGTTCTTTGCGATAGGATCACCAATTGGGCAAGAGCGCACTAAAACATTCCTTCAGTTTTTAGAGTGTGAAATGCATATTCGCCAGACAATGACTTACATTTGGATTCACACGCATCCTTTTTGGCGCTAGCCGTCATTCCATTCCCGCAGGCGCATTTTCCACTCTGGCACACCGCAAATGGCGTGATGCATTGCCTCTTGTCATTGCATGGCTCGCCCAGTTTGGACACTACAAACACAGTCAATACAAAATGGAAACTGGTCGAACAAAAGAACAATTACTTTTTTTGCATTGATAGTTTTCGACCTTTACTTCATTCGCTTTGCACTTGGCCATACATTCGCCAGTGTTCAGGTCGTAAATTTCGTCCGGCTTGCAATCTGCATACAGAATGGTGGGTCATGTTTCCTCTTCCAGCTGTACCACCTGCACCTTGGGGTTACTCATGCTTTGCATACACCGCCTGCTTTAAGTGTAATTGGCTGGATGGCCCTACATTGGAGAAGACACGGCGGGGAGCGGATCTCCAGGCAGCAATCCCAGTCTCAGGGGGCATCAAGCCGACGGGTCTAAGCCCCCTCGCCTGAGGAGCGTATAGAAGGCAACTGATACGCGACCAGATACTGCTGCTAGACCGACTGCATAAGACTTGGTTTCAGAGATGGGTTTGCTTGGCCAGTCGAATAGAGTTCTAACCAGGGGCAATGCGCTGAACCCAAACACCCCCTACCTTTTAAACATACTCCATTCTTCTCATAATAAGGAGACTGACAAAGACACTGCTTGCGATCAGGTAGTGGTTGTGGCACTGGTAAATCAAACCCACTGGGAGGTGGTCGACTCGGAGCGGGACTGCAGACAGCTGGCTTCCTACACGTCGTTGTGCAGTCTTGGCCGGCATAGGGTGCTGAAAAGGAGACTCGTTCACCAGTTACTCAAGAATGAACTGTCTGTTTTTCTGTTAGCCGTGTCATATGCGATTTGCTGGGAGACACAGTGCGGATGTTTGACTGCTGTCCGTCAGTTATGGCAAAAAATCGGAAACTGCGATGATGACGTGCACGGCTAACAGGAAAACAGTGGTTTCCACAACAAATAACAAATGTCCAGGGTACTCACCGTAGGTACAATACTCATGAATTTTTCCAGATGGCCCGGCTTGTTTATCGGCCATGTAATTGCCAGTGCACGTGCACATGCCCTTTTCGCATGTTGTCGAGCCATCGATGTTTGAGTAGCAATCAGCGTCAGATGTGCAAGTTTCGTTAAGGAATTTTAGTTTTTCTAAAATGGAGAAATATTGTCCTCAATGTCGATTTTGACGCCTTGTTACTCAGAGAGTAACCAGTGGAGTTTATGCCGATCCTAAAACCCAGGGCAGCCAACCAAGGCTTTCGACCTAGCTTTTTAGATAAAAATTCACTTTGACAGTTATTATTTCTTCTTAACCTACTTTGTCCTGGCACTGGTAAGTGTGGAAGGTGTACGCGTAGCACGAGGTACGTGTATTTAGTAGATGACAGATAGTTGGAATGTGCCGGGTAGGAAAGATCAGGATGGCATGAAAAGATGTTTGTTTGAACTAGGTTGGAATAGTATGCCAATCTGATGCACTGTGCGCTGCGGTTATGAACATGTGTGCAGTGTTCGAGCAAAGCTTTGCGCAGAACAGGGCCCCCTGAATCCCTTGATTACATGCTAATAAAGCATACTGCAGCAGGCACGGTGACCATCAGCCTGCCAGTCCTAGTCAACTGGGATCTGTGAATTTTTTCAAGCTGTGTGCTCAATGTCTAGCGCTTATCATGTCCGTAGTGTGCAAGGGGTAAAGTTGCAAAGGGTCCAAGGGTATGTTCACCTTCATACCGTCTTCCTCGTCGATGCAAACAGGCGGTGGAGGCGGCGGCGGTGGCGGTGGCGGTGGTTCAATGACTGGTTCTGTCGGTGGTGGTGGAAGCGGAGGTGGAGGTGGATGTGGTGGTAGTGGCACCCCTGGTGGTGGTGGTAGCGGAGGTGGCGGTGGTGGCGGTGGTGGCGGTGGTGGCGGTGGTGGCGGTGGTGGCGGTGGTGGCGGTGGTGGCGGTGGTGGAGCGGGTCGTTTCTGCCCATTACTAATGCTCGACGCTGTGAAAGAAAGAAGCAATACGAACAGTAGCTTAGCCATGGCTTTCTGATGCAGGCGGCTGACTAGCGGTACTGGATGTATTTGAGGTTGGGGCCCGCCTTATATAGGAGCGGCTGGCAAACCGACGAATCTCTAATCTCTTCATCTAAAAATTCCGACATAACAGGTTTGCGACTTAAAAAATATGCCTTCCAAACTCGATTGTGGCGTGCTGAAGAACAAAATTAACTTAACTCCATCCTTAGTTATCACAAACATTGTGCCATATTTATCACGGTCCGAAAAACAAGACATCCGCCATGTGACAATGACACAGCTTGTTTTCATAAAATTTTGAACAGGAGACGGATGCTGTTAAATTTAAATTCTGCACACGGAACTGTTTGTTATCCTTTTAAAATTAATAGCTCCAAACATTGAGTCTGGGAATTTCAGATGGAAATAAAAAATGCTGCGTTCACTACTTTCCCAGGAAACAAAAACGCCAAGAGCTGTGTGCATACACACACTGGAAACATAATGAGCTTTGAAAAACTAGGCGCTTGAGGAGGAATCGAAATCCCTTTACTGAGGAGCAGGTCCATCGTCCTAACCCTGTGGTGCTAACTCACTCAGTACCTCCACTAGTCTGACTCGTCAAGTGCAAATGGAATATTGAATTGCATAGTCTCCTTTGCTGCAGCTCGAACTGTCAAAGGCAACATCACATAGAATGTCAAGCAGACCCTATCTCTCAGATGCTGTAACAGGTATGGAATTGTCTCTCGTCTATCATACACTGGTCTGCCTCTCTGATGTCAGGGCCGTACACTCGACGCCCCTTGCCGGCGGAGAGGCAGACCAGCTCCTTGAACTGGTACAGTGACTCGTCCGCCTATTAGAGCGCCCTGTATTACAGTATGCAGATAGTCACAGTACAATCACTCCAATGCACGAAAACATGAACCATGCTGACCGCTTTACGCACCTAGTCCGCTCAGGCGTATGCGTTGCTCCTTGCGAGCTTTCAGTTTCTTCTGCTATAGCCCAGTAGTCACATGAATTACTCGATAGGACAAGATTTTTTATTGCTAGTCTGCACAGTGACTGCACACCACGACTGATTTAATACTGAACGGTGCCCTCTCACAGTCAGTGCAGAATGCGGATAGACCTCGATGAACAACCATCCAAGAAACGCAAAGAAGAACCAAATTAGTTATCTGGATAATCTGCCCAAGTGAACAGCGGGTAATCAAACATATCCGCATGCAAATCACATCCAGGTTCAAGTGCGGTTGCAATAACTCAGAAAATCTCAATCCCTTGACATTCCTCCATCTCGGAGTCGCGCGTGATCGCAAGTGTCCACGTGTAGCCCTCGTGTCTGGTGGGCCATGCGGACTGGGATAGAGTAATCGATCTTGCCTGGTTAGGAGACGTCAAACCGTAGGATTAAGGTTTCAGCCGAAGTCTACTTGCAGGACGTGCATGCTCCATTCAGAGTCTTTGTCTCGCCGACTTCGATCGGACGCACTCCATCTGCTTCTGCCAGCCTACTGCTGTGTGCCTAAAGCTTTATGCACCGGAAACGCACACAGTACCAACATCATACCCGTGCGCATCATACTCCGATACTGTGAGAGTGAATCCTCAATTTTTCTGGCGTTATTGGATATGAAAGGGCTCCGACACAGGGCTTACAAGAGGGGAACTTATGAATTTTAAATGGGTGTCGTCTGTTGTCGGGTACGTACTTACAGGACTGTACGTATGCCACCAAGGGCATGTGCTACACTGGCTGACACCTGAATAAAACCGCCAGCGACTTTCTAAACTCTTGGCATTTTATGGTCAGCGCCCCAAAATCGGTCACCGTGCTGATTGAACGCAATATCGATTCATAGAGGACAATCTCAGCTTGATATTCACCATGAACGATGTGCGGGGCGATCGATGACAACAGCTGAGGCGTGACGCCCACGATGATGAAGGCGATCATTATCGACTTGACCAACGGCATAAGGGCTAATTGCTTCTTGAGAAATACTTCTTGCTCATTTAAATGGTCTCGATTTCCCAATCCGACTGGAGCCACTGCTCCACTCGAGGTGATCTTGAATTTGTGCTGGCTTCGTTTCACCTTCAGAATAATCAGGCCGTAAACAAATATGGCCACGACGAAGAGGGTCAGGTCGATGGAGCAGATGTAGGTCGCGAACGTTTGGTGGAATGCAGTGAAGTAATTCAAACACAAAATTACATGATCGTACGAATTGGGTATGGTCACCACGCCGACCACCTCATTGGCCACTCCGAGCACGACACTCGCACCGATCGATATCCGACTCACCAAATCGGCTATCCGGCCGCAGCCCGCGTGCGACATCGATATGGCCAGCAATCGATCCAGGCCGATGCCGCACGTGATCAGGGCGCAGGGGGTGTGGCTGATGGTCTTGGTCCAGTAGACCAGCAAACACGTCGACTCGCTTAGTTTAACTGGAAGGAGTTGAAAGGCGAATCCGAGGCGATGCACCCCGTCGGTGACAAAACTGACGCCCATGATCGCTCCATAAAAGGCTTGGCTGGCCATCATGTAAAAACAGGAAGTGTGCAGCTTCGTTACGCCATACAATCATGAGGATTATGATGTTGCAGAAAATGCCAACGTTGCCCGTCAGAAAGCATAGGACTCCAGAAAGGATGAATTTGTACTGCGCTGGAATGGTTTCCACTCTGAAACGGGCCCAACTTTATCGATACTGATTCGCGCATATGGAATATGTCTGTTCTTGCAAGGTGAAAAATGTGATAAGGTTGCCATTAGGCTCGTAGCATTGCATAATTGTGGAACCTACTGAAGGCATGAGCAGCTGCACTGCATCACAATGGTGACATTGTGGAGGCCAGACTGGCAAGACTGTAATTCCAGGAATTACGGCCAGAAGGGTGCTGGAATTACGGCCCTAGCACCCTTCGGGTGATGTTTCAGCTATGGACTAGGTTGAACGACTTGGTTGGCTGTTATGGGTTTTGGCGTGGTGCAAAAGCTCCTCCAGTTACCCCCTGCAGTAATAGGGTCCCAATCGTATCACAACATCACGACGCGACCGAAATCAGGATACTCACAGAGTTGAGTTGCTCATCGTTATCGGCTCGATATCACTTGGTTACGAGTATAATGTCACGTCGATCACGGCCAATATTTGTACTCGGCTGCCCTAAACTCTGCAACAAAAATGTTTTTTGTCCTGACCATAATCGGGAGTGTTGAGAGCGATTAAAGTTAAACAATGCGAGATTTTTGGAACCTGGTGTGTTCCTCGGAAATTATAATTCTTGCCCACATTCCCAGCTCCACAAAGGTCCACTATGGATCCATCAATATCACCATGGATCCACTGATTTCCACGCCATTCCACGTGGATCCATGGCCGTTCCAGAATATATCCATGTGGATCCAAGATCCACCCATATGGATCCCTAGTGGAATCAGGCGGATGGCGTGTGGAACTGCATGGATTTTAAATGTGGATTCCATGATGGATATGTCATGGAGCCAGAATGTTTGCCAGAATTACGCCAGAAGGGCCTTAGCGAACTTTGTTTTTTTGGTCAACGACATCATTATGTGGCGTTAGATTTTCCTTTTGCTTTGCGGCGCCATTGCGGGACTTTACTGTGGATGTTTTTCAAATGCTTAAAAGTAAATCAATAATTGCATGGAATTTAAATTATTAAATAATGGATGGTGTAGGCCGTAATTCCAGTCATCATCATGTTTTATTTGTAGCCAAACGCATAAGCGCACTCAGGGGCTGCAAAACAAGAGGATAAGTACAATAGATGAAAAAAAGAGAACAAATGATCACAGTCAAGAAAGAAGGAAGTCTTAAAAAAAATCACTAAAAAGTAACCTTTGAAACAGAAAAACGAAATCGAGGTAAGGAATCCAAGGCAACATTGGCGGCCAGCTCATTCCATAAAACGATGCACGAAAATATAAAACATTGTTTGTATGTCTCAAAAAAATGCCTAGGAACTACTAAATGGTGCGGTGCCACATTCCTCTCGCTAGTGCGAAAAGCAGTCTTATGTACTAACGGATGATCAGCATAAAAATTAAAATCGTGAATGTTGTTGTAAAACTTGTAAAACTGATAGAGTTTCAAACGCTTCCTACGATTGGAAAGAGAGACCCAGCCAGCCTTGTCTAGGCCTGCATCATACGAAATGTTAAAATCGTTCAAAAAAAGACGTAAGGCATAAAATTGAGCGCGTTCCAGTTCATGCACATCCTGTTTCAAAACTGGGTCCCAACAAACACATCCATATTCTAAAACTGATCTCACACAAGCATCGTAAACTGTGCCAAGAACTGAAGGGCCCACATGACGACCAAGTTTTCGACGCAAGGCACCCAACATGGAAGTAGCTTTTCGCACAACGCTGCTAACATGTTCGCTAAATTTCATGTCGTTAGTGAAAAGGACTCCCAAATACTTAACCTCGTTGTATACAGTTAGAGGCTGACCGCGCAAAAAAAGTTTTGGTTGACGAGTGAGCTTACCATGACCATAGCGAAAAAAAATAGCCTGAGATTTCGACAGATTAAAATCGAGACCAGCCAGATCGACCCAGGAGGATACAAAGTCTATGGCAGGCTGGATTAGATGTTCGGCGTCATCGAGGGAATGTATGGGAGCCAGGATACAAGTATCGTCGGCATACGCTTGGTTCCTGAATTCTGGGAAGCTCTCGTTGAATCGACGGAGAAGTGCATCGAAAAAGGCCACGAATAAAGTAGGACCGAGGATGCTGCCTTGCGGGACGCCAGAAGTCACTCTAGTAAGGCTGGACGAGCATCCATCGACCACTACTCGTTGGGAGCGACCAGTCAAACACGACGAAAGCCAGCGTATTAATTTAGGAGGTACTTGATGATCATGTTGCAGACCATTTAATAATAACGTATGACCGACTTGATCGAAAGCTTTCTTCAGGTCCAGAAAAATGCCCACCACGAATTCATACTGCTTGGAGTTTAGGGAGTCGTGGATAAATTGGCTAGCAGATATAAGGGCACTGTTTGTTCCTCGACGCTTCACGAAACCGTGCTGATGATCAGATAATGACAAAAAGGGGCTGATCAGTCGATTAATGTGACGCTCGAGAAGTTTCGACAGAATAGGAAGAAGTGAAATCGGCCGATATGATTTCAGACTGTTCTTGTCGCCAGTTTTTGGGATCGGGGTCACTTTAGCGATCTTCCAAGAGTCAGGGAAACATTCTTCATCGAGCGATCGATTGAACAATAGGGTTAAAGCGGGAGTGATCGAGGGGGCGATGTTTTTGATAATGGGAACAGTCAGGCCATCATCCCCCGGGGCGCTGTTTCTTTTCAATCCACGGATGTCCTGGAATACAGAATGTTCACCAATCATAAGGTCAATACTATGACCGTCTTCATCAGATGGCGGATGAAATAAACCATAGTCAGAGTTGTTGAGGTTCATTGCAAATTGATTGTTCAATGCCTCAGCTTTCTCGCCTGGACTTAATAAAGGGCGATCAAATTCGTCGACCAAGGAAGGAATTTTTCGAAGAGAAGGCGCCAGCCGGTTATAAGCAGACCAAAATGCAGCTGGAGAATCAACGTTTGAAAAACTGGATTTAATGAAGTCGATTTTCGCCTTACGAATTCCTTTTCTACACTGCGAGCGTAGTGACAAAAATATATGCCGATCGATTGTCGAACTGCTCTTTTTCCACGATTTATAAGCCAAATTTTTGCGACGAATCATAGCGAGCAGGTCAGAAGTCATCCACAGAGTGCGTTTATCGTACCGAATGTCACGCTGAGGAATCAATTCAAGCAGAAGCTTGCTGACAGAATTCGTAAAATCAGAACAAGCGTCAGTGACAGTAGGGCCAGATGACACAAGTTTGCACAGATCCAACTGTCCGATGCGGATATTGACCAAATCCCAATTGACGCGCTTTAATAACCATACTCGACGAGTGTCTGGTGGACGATGGCAAGGGCGGCCATACAGCGACACGGAAATCGATGAATGGTCTGAAGTTGCGATGGGCGGTAAGACGTTAGTTGAAACATGTCGGCTGGGATCACCGATGATCACCAAATCAAGAAGCGATCTATCCTTCCATGTTGGGCTGCTCACCGTTTGAATCCCGCCGAGAGCCGATAGCATGTGTACTAGACGGCGACGAGCAGGAGAGTCAGTTAGATAGTCAACATTCAAATCACCGATAATGATTACCTGATGCAGACCACGGCCAAATGAGCGAAGTACGTAATCACATAAAGCATCGACCGCAGCGGGGGAAGTTTTCGGAATGTAAACATTGATGCAAACGATGATGCGTCGTCCAGAACCTATCCGCACTGTCAGGACCTCAAGGTATTTATGGTTGATTCCAATTTCCGATGGAGCTTTCAAACGAATCCACGGTATGGAATGAGCCAAATAGAACGCCACGCCACCGCCACCTTTCTTCCGATTCTGTCGAAGAAGATCGAAACCAGGTACAGAAATTTCTTGGTCAGAAATTGTCGAATCAAGTTTAGTCTCAACGACGCCATAAAAATCATATCGCCCAGCTAAAAGTTCGGACTTGAAATCTTCACGTTTTCCAAGGAGGCTATTGTCGGAAAGAGTGCCCATTTCCGATGTGTTTGTGGAGCGCAGTGGATGTTAGGCGCAACCGCTCGATCTTACAGTTTTACTTGGCACTAACGATACGAGTATTTAAAGTACACGCGAGAAGGGGGTTCAGAGAAAGGCGATGTGAATCATAGTCAGCAGTGTTGTGTCTCGCGATCGTCGCGACACTCCCCAAGCAACAAAATTAATGGTAACATTAAGCTGAAACGAGTTCATTGCTTTCGTTAAATTGTAATCAAACTATGCAGGATTGGTCACAGTTAGTTGTAACATCGGCTTTTCTTGGTTGGCGTTGTTGGCAGCGGCAAAACTGAGTAATATGCCGTGGAGTTTATAGCTCACAGTTGAAGTGAATAAACACTGACTACTACTACAAGTTTCTCTTTCGAAGCTGATACTTGAGAAACGTAGATGAAGGCGGTTGACTAACCCAAAAATCTAGACGTGACCTTCTAGTTCTAGACATAACAAATTCCATGATTTGATATTTCAGAACCGTGGTGGCACATTAGCTGTGTAACATAATAATGCAGGAAACGTAGGAACGTAGGAAGTAACATAATGAAGACTGACCAAAAATCCGTTTAAAACCCCTAGTTGGTCTCACTGTTTGCAGCATCAAGTAGCAACTGTACGATGCCTGTGCTAGAAGATAGTTTTTCCTTTCGTACGATTCATGTTTCAATTGAAGTTATTATTGTTTTTGGGCACTTTTTCGGGGTTTTCGGGCCGCCGTATGAGAACCGCTCGATCGATTTCAATAATTTTTGGTACTAGCATGTCCTACCTATCAATCTATGATACTACTAAACGGTTTTGCAAAATAATGGCTGGTTGTCGAGATATGCAGATAAAACCGCTTCGCCCTGTGTTATAACATGCGTTGGGTCTGTGGACCCAAGAGTTCGACCAACTACGGGTTAAAAGGAGTAATGGCATCAGCATAATTTTTGGTTGCAGTGAGTCTGGAATGACCTAACGTCCAGTCTGAAAAGTGGATTGAGACAGTTGTTTCAGGTGAAACTTCAGTTGACTAGATCGAGCAAATGATAGCAATATCTGCAGGCGTTGCTTACGTATGGTACATTGACGGCTCGCACTTTTTCTGGCCACGAAGTTGATAAATTTTTGATAGCGTCGTCCCAGTCAAATTGATATTCTTTGATATTAGCATCGATAGCGGCGCCACCGATGAAATGACTCATAATCGAACCAAAGGTTTTCGGTTTGCCTCCTGGCAGGCTTGAAATCCAGGTTTGATGTCCTTCAACGGACTAGTTTGATGGCCCCCAGTGGGCTTGAAATCTGGGATGTGAAAGACCAAACGGGTCGCGATTTTGTGCTCCTAACGGGCTTTGTAACTGCGTTTAATGTCCCCAAGCGGACACAAATCAGTTGAGACCAGGAACTCGACGCAATGGTTTTAGTCTGATGGTGTACCAACTTGTTGACCCAATCAATGTTGTGATAGATGGCTGGTATGTCCAAATCTGCCCTTCCAAATTCTTGCCGTCAGAATTTCGATTTCCCAGCCTGCAGTTTGCAATTCATGAGGAGCTGTAGGCTTGGCAGATCGTAAATGAAATACTCAGGTGTAAAGTATTCCATCGATCCGATCCGATCCGACCCTCCCCAGTGACAAAATGGGTTATCGTAGAAACCGTTGACCGTTACTGTTCTGCTACCATGTCGGAAAGAGTGCCCATTTCCGATGTTTGTAAAGCGCAGTGGATGTTAGGCGCAACCGCTCGATCTTACAGTTTTACTTGGCACTAACGATACGAGTATTACAAGTACACGCGAGAAGTAAAGGGAAGGGGGTTCAGAGAAAGGCGATGTGAATCATAGTCAGCAGTGTTGCGTCTCGCGATCGTCGCGACAGCTATTGATGTTACAGAATCTAAAATTCCATGTAGCCATTATAAAAATCAATAGAAACTTTGGGGGATGCATAGCGCAAACCGGTTTTATACAGAGGCGAAAGAAAACACCGAAGAGAGAGAATAGAGCCCGACCGCTCTCCGTGCCATCCCGGCATACTCTCCAGTCTGCAAAGGGATGGAAACATGCATGGATCCAGTCGGAATTCAATCGATTCCACATGGTTTATCGGCCACTTCTACATTGGATCCCTCTGGAATTCTATGATTTCTATTCAGGATCCATATGAAAAACCAGCTGTTCTACAGTGGATTCCATGTGGACTGTGGCGCGGATCTCCATGGGGGACAGAGATTCGCTCGTGGACCCCATGTGAAATACATTTTGGAACCTGTGTTTTGGGGAATCTGGGTGGGCTTTTTTCCAGACAGACTGAAAGCTTCTCCAAATAGCACATATCCTGTCTGTTCGTCAAGCTCTTCTCGCTTTGAAAGGCGTGTGTTCTTTGAATTCGAAAAATACATAAGATCTGGAAACATTCAAGGAGCGATATAAGAAATGTACCAGATGCCGACCCTGTGTGGCCCAGGTGCCGGGTAGACCACGGCGAGCAGGAGAGAGTGATCGATCTCCCACAGCTGGGAGACGGCATGTGTTAGCCGCAGGGCAGGTACAGTTGACTTGCTTACTCCAATCAGAGTTTTTGTCTCTCCTGCGCCTGCCAGACTTGGTTACACCTGCATTAGGCGTGCTAAGGGCCTGTGGAACCCTACAGTCAGCATAATGATGCAGCTGTGGCAACTTTCACTAGGCTTACCTGAAAGGTCGCACATCAGAATAAAGTCAAGCAGCTCTAGACCCAATCCATCTCAAATACAGCACATTCTTCGAAGGTTAATCACGCTGCATGACACAACGTTCTCCCCCTTTTAATACCTGTTTCAAAATCTCAAGCCTAAAACTGCGTAATCTTTTGAATACCCAGCCTTTTTGTCGAAAGTACAATCAACTTTAATCACTTTCTCCAATTAGTCAAAAGTCAAAACAAGATTTCTTCCTCATTCAATATTCCTTATTTGACACACACAATTTGCCGGTTTTCTAAGGGCGGAGGGCATGCCAATAAAGCATACTAACCAGTAAGCTGATTAATGAAATAATTTTTTCTTGGCGCCGTCCTCAAGGCTTAGGCTTGGAAGTCATGCAGAATGGTAAGATAAAAATCTTCCTCGTCTCTAATTTCTTCCAGTCACAAGTCGTTCAAGTCGAGACTGCGTCAAAGAAAGCCTCGCGACAAGGTCATAACTATTTTTAGCATCTTGAAATATCAAAGCAACCTTGCAAATTAAAAACAGATTTCTTAGGTCTGCTTTAATATTGCTATGAACACCTTGGCTAGGCGCTTTCAAGAAATATCACTAAGCTAGGTTCCGCATTGCTGATTTTATAGTCAACGGTATACTTCCTGCTGTAAGAAGCCAGTTATTCGAGATATTTGTACTTCCTCATGAACAAATTTCGAATCGCAGAAGTTTTTGAATTGGCAATTGCCTATTTCTGCATAATATTTCACTTCAGCCATAAAATGTACTCACTCACAGTCTCTCCCTCCCCCCACCACCACCGAAAAAATAGAAGTGGCCCTCTGTTGAATCAAAAATCAGAACAGACTTCAGCAAAGTACTCATACCGATGATGGTCCAAGATGAAGGCCCTCCTTGTCAAGACCCACTCTTCCCTAAGTGGCCCATAAATCTGTTCACTCTTTCTCTAAACCTATTCTGGCAAACCAGACACATCAGGGCTGATTGCAAAACTACGTTCGGTGTCACGAGAATAGCTGTCTTTGCCTTTTATAGCGGCCAGTCCAAAGGTCGTGCATCCGAAAGTCATCTCATTTCGGTTTGATCGAGGTGGAAGGATCCGTTCTTGGAAAAAGGCCGTCCACTGTCTCTTTGGCACTCTATAAAAACATGTGCGAATTGCGGTCGAATTAGTGTGGCTACTTCCTGAAAGATGAGGCCGATTGGGAAAGGTGACATCAGTGATAGGAGTAACCGCTCAGATGGGTTATTTCTGCAAGTCTTATGGAGGCTATCATGACGTTTGGAATGCACGATTTTCGCATTTATCTAATTTGAATTCGAGTGCTAGAAGGTGTGCCACCCATTACTTTATTACACAAGACACTTTTACAAGAGTTTCAAACAAAATTTTATGTTTTTACCGTTTTTCTTATGGAATCCGAGGATCGGCAATGTCGGCAATGTCTGGTCGCATAAATTTTCGACAGGGCTTATATCTAAGCTGGTCTCGTTACGCGCCTTTTGTATTTTGCATTTGTATGTATTGTATCACTCCGAGTGCGCCCGCCCGCGGCCCAGCGGTTAAGGCGTCTGCCTCTCACGCTGGGTGCGCACTGACAGGGGAGGGTTCGACTCCCGCCTCGGGTAGAAATGTATATCAAATATGTATTCCCCCCTCGAGTGCGCCGTGTAGTGTTTGGCTATGGATGAAGTATGACATGGCATGATGACGGGATTTCCTGTAGAAAAAACAAACAGCGATTACAGGAATGCTAAAGCGAGGAAATTATGGACTTTGGGAATAATGGAGGCATGACTCGCGTCAAAAGCGGAAAGGGAGCTATGATCCAATTGACATTGGTCATGGATACGTACCCCACGATTTCGATGCGCTAGCTTTTTCATGTGGAGTAAACGAAATGAGCAGCCGATATCAGGATTGTGATTGCCGTGTCTGTGTCCACCCCTCCAGTACGTACACTATAGTTATGTGGTTGGGTGGTTGGTTGAAATGTGCTCTGCCCTCATACAGTAGGTTCAAATCCTGTTCATGACGCCAGCGGAATCCTTGGTCAATCCTAGAGGATACCAGGACAAGTCGATGGACAGCCTTAGCCGCAGGAATGAACCCACGCAGTCCACGACACCTCGTGTACATGTGATTTCGCAATCACACACAAGAGCCGAAAAACTCACAACTCGGAGCATATTTCGAATCTGTACCCTGCTAGGCAGACATGCGTCAACGCCAGAGGCAGCGACTGTTTGCGACCGCAACGAAATCGTGAGCGCGGTCGCTAGACAAGTCGCGTGATACTTGACTCTAAGCTTGGCTATCTGAAAAGCGCTGTTGATTTATTTTTGTCTTTCTTGGGCCCGGACGCCTAAGAGTACATTTGAAAGATATAGAAATGCTTTGTTCAGCAGTTGTATTATGTACATACTTCGATAATACAAACCCCTTCGCTAGACGCCAAAAAGTAACTTGTAAGCCTTGCATACTGAATCACCTTTTCCCAGGGGGAGTTACGACTCTGTATTAATGACCCCAAAGCATTCGCACGCGTGAATTGGATACATACAGTAAATAATTCCAAGTAGGTGGAAAGGGTTTGATTTCTAGCGGATATCGCGGTATCCTACTCCCTGGTTTCTTACATGTCATATCAGTTCCTTTCGCATCCTAGGCTTGGGCTAATTAGTCTGGTATTTCCTCGACTGCACAGCCAGAAAAGTTAAACAAAAGTTGTTTCCTTCTCACGTGTTTTCTAAGCTTGCGAGCACCCACACACGGTCAGTGCTCTGCGGCCGCGCGCACGCTTTCGCTGCAGTCACAAACAAACGCTGCCACCGGGTTCGACGCGTGTCTGCCTAGCAGGGTACAGATCCGAAATATACCAACTTAAAGAGAAGCCGCACGCGTCGGCCCTGAAGGAGGCTCTGATGGTTCTAGACCTGAATCGCCCCGAGGGCAAGACCAGGAACTGAATACGTCGCTCGGCCTCGTGCCTGACCAGACCAGTTCCCCGAACCAGTGCACTGATAAGTGCAGATTGCATCCAACACTATCTGTTTTCTTTGGGAATGTACACGCGGCCTAAGCGCGTAAAGGGCGTGTATATTCCCAAAGAAAACAGGTTATACCTGTATCACTTGCATGAATCACCCCTGACCAGAGTGAAGCAGCGTTGATTGGTTAGTCAGTTTTTGCCGAAAGAAGTCAACGAGCAATTAGGCTATCGAAAAAATGCCTTTGAAACTCGTAATTAGACCTCTCGTGACATCGTCAGCAACACCTTTTAGGTAGAGCGTGCGTCAAAGGAAGAAAAGCCTGACTTATTAGCAGAGTACCTGCGTACTGGATGCTTGCATGTGGAGAAAGCAGGGTAGAGGACGGAGGTAGTTCCTGCTGGCCTCCAGGGCCAGGAAAATATCATCAATGTAACGGCTAAGCGACCGCGGGCGGTGGCGCACAGTGGCGAGTGGCTTGACTCGTACTGTGTTATCCCCGGTGATGGAGGATTTACGAACCACAAACATTGCACTCCAGACAGTAGGTCTCACCATCAGCTGGTACCCGAGAGGGGCCCCGAGTTTAGAGACGGAAGCCAAACGAGGAGATAGTCTATCTAAGACGGACAGGGCTCGCAGCACCCGCTCGTATTAGGAAGTCGGTGTCTGGTCTAGGTTGTCTGTATGGAAGCGGTTCTGAGGAGACGTCTAACAAGCATTTTTGGCGGTCGGAAGACACCTCTTTCTTGGCTGTTAGACGTCAACCACTCTGGCTGATCTTTCAGCGGCGCGAGACTCGCCTTCCTTCTGTCAGAGTCTATTGTTCCCGGTACTTCGGTCTTTCACATCTCCCGCCACCCTGAGTGCGCTGGTCACAGACACGCAGAGAGACGCTGCTGTGTGTGCTGGTTCCCGCACAGCCTTGCTCACAAGGTTTGACTGCTGGCCAGCTGGCAAAAATGGGCTTCGGCCCAAAAAATAAAGTAGAAAAACCCAGACGATTGAGCAACTGTACTTTCGGACTTACCCTTTTAGGGCACTCAAACGGTCAAGGTTGACGAGACTGAACAAGGCCCTCACTAGAGTCGGACAGGCTTTGACACAAGCTTCGGAACTCCAGCTGGCAGTGGCGACTGGCAGGCACGGCTCAGTTTTTCAACTCACAAAGAAAAATGAATCGGGTGGTGGCCTTTGACGCGTGTGCATCTTTAACGCTCTTTCCAAGAAACTCGGTTCCCTGCTTCTGTAGTTTTTGTTTCCCTCTTGTGCTTGCCATGAGATCCCAATTTCCATTCAGAAAAAAAATTTGCGGGTTGTACAGTTTTTGCCCATTGATGCCGTATCTTGATCCAACGAACGGATCTGGAAGAGATTTTACAAATTCAAGGAAGTTGAAAAGCATCGAGATGCAAAAAACAGCGATGAGGGAGAAGACGATGAGGTTACCTCGTTATCTGGTTACCGTCATAGCAAAAAATGGACATAGCAAATGCAATGGCTTTTGTGATGGTGAGAACTCTCAACTGCTTCTTTTGAGCGTTTGAAAATTAAAATCTGTTTCCTTATACTATGTAGGATGTTTTACTTTTTTCAGATGTAGGGTTTTGTAAAGTTCAGGGCGTACCTCCAGCCCAAAGTTCGACCTGTACACTGTCTTTTTTTCAATTTTGTATGGGTTGGGGGCCGCGTTACCCCAGTTCCCCCCACGGGATTTCCAGCCCGTTTTGCCTCTAGCCGGCCAGCAGTCCTGATATGATAAACGAGGCCGAGAGGTGACCAGGCACCCTCACACACCAGCTTCCCTGTGTGCGTCTCCACTAGGAACACCTCCACGCTAGGGCATCCTGGACTGCACACCGACTTCCTCGGACGATGGCGGGCGGGCTTTGAACTCTGGCGGTGGCCGAGCAGTGTTCTCGTTTAGCTTCTGTCTCTCCACTTGGAGCACCTCAGCGGTACTGGGTGAGTCACCCACAGCATAACTTGCGAGGTCAGCGAGGGTTCATGGTTCGCAAACCGACCTTCGTCACCGGGGATCGAACCCGGGAAGAGCCCAGCCACTCGCTCCCAAGCAATAACGAATGCTACGGCTGCACCACCGCGGCCGCTACCGTACACTGTTCGTAGACAGCCATGAGAGTAAGCGTGAACTTGCTTTAAAACTCATCATCCTGCTTTCTATCAGATCAAATTTCAAATACTTCCCGCCTCTGAATAAGCGAGAGCACATTATCAGCCCGCACTTCTTCCCGTCGGACGCAGACACTGTAATGTTTTGTCTGGGAACTAGTAGTCACAGCAGATCAATCGTTTTAATTGGAGCTCTTCGCTTTTCGATTTTGTCAGGCCTCAATTTGTGATGGTGTGCTCGATGATTTAGGATTTTCTCGTAGTAAGTTACAGTTTCTTTTTCGAAGACTTCGACTTTGTACACAACGCTCTCGGGTTGCTGATCTCTCTTTCTCACTGCAATCCAACATTGCAAGCGCCTGACTGTTCTCTCTCGAACATCTTTGCTGCCTGATTTCTTTGATCAAATCAGACTATAGTCTACGGGTAAGACGCTTAGTCGAGTCCAATTCACTCCCCGTTATCCAAAAAAAAACAAAGTAGTTCTGAGAGTTTGCTAATTCGAAAAACTTTTCGCGAAAAGCACAAAGAAATAGAACCTAGTTTTCATGACGAGGAAATCTGTATATGTATGAAATCTTCAATGAGCTCTATTGATACAAGCTCTAATCACCGCCTACTGAAATGTCTTATTATCTGCACTTCTTCGAGGAAAACTGGCCTGAGAAATTTTCACTTTGAAAGGCTCCTTCGACTTTTTGAGTCGCCGGAAAGCAGGAGCTGATGGCCAGTTGTGCGGACCCATTTCTGTAGCTGTAATACCCTCTCTGCTTGGGCGAATCGACTTTGTCAACGCTAGCAATTAAAAAGCGAAGAACATTTGTATATTTCCACAATAATTTCCATCTTCGACCCTGTTGTAAGTACGAGAAGATTTTATTGCAACCATCAGTATCGGTTAGTGCCCTTTCTGACACATATTTGAACGATTTCCCGTTTGTCTGATGCGACTTGGAGGCCAGGGTTGACCTACCACCGTACCGGAGGAGGCACAGGTATGGCGCTGAAAGTAGGCCTGTAGGGCCCTATCGAATTTTATGATGATTTGAGTGACAATTTGATGTTGAGATACACTTTTTGCTTCATAAGGGCCATTTGGACGTCTTTCTATCACAAAAAAAGCAGAAAGCCTTCGTTCAGTGCGAAAAATTTCCAGTTTCTTAAATTTGCAAAGATAGAATTTCTTAGTTAGCACGGTCACAGTCAAAAAATTCGGTGTGGTCGACCCTGGCTTGGAGGAATTGCGAATAGACTAACCCAAATGATGAATCTTCGTGAAGCGATGACATGAGGTCCATCAGTGAGGAGCTGAGAAAAAGACGTGAAATACAAAAATAAAACATGCGAATTCGGGGTTTGTTTCTTGGAAGCAAACAACTTTTTATGTTGTACATTTCTGTTTTTCAGGACTCAGCATAAAAACTCTTAGATGGCATTGAACCACAGTAAACCTAGCATTGCTGAGGCCCAACTGAGGTAGCAGACACTGACTTTCGGTTTGAACGTTTTTGTTTCAGAAGTTAGTTCAGTGATGAAATCAGCGACAGCGATACGTATGGACAATTTAACTTTGTAAGTATTATTGCGTGTGTTGCCATTGCGATACAGTTGTCTGGGCGTTGTAGCCAAGCCTGGCAGGCGCAGGAGGTAGGTGGCCGACCGAAGTCAACGGGACAAAAACTCCGACTGAACCAAGGCAATTCTTGAGACTATGTCTACTGCTGAAACATCAACCCGAGTCTCCCAGCCAGGGAAGATAGAGTTCTCCCCCACTCGCCATGGTCTACATGGCGCGAGGGTTAAATCGTGACCACTGGTGATCTAACACTGATTGCGCCATGTGACCTGTGGGTCTGACATAACCCGCTCTGGCTCTGCCGGCATGCTTGTGCCGCTCTACATCTCAGGGTCGGGTTTTTCACTGTAACCACATTCTGAAAAGTAATATACTTGGGCTCGAGTCTGGGCTGGCATGTACAAAACCAGATTTCAGATCCTACTGCAGTCGCGGTGCACCTGTCTAGCGATGCCCAAATTCATGAGCGCCGGCCTTTGTAGAGAGCACCGATACATACAAAGCTCTATAGACCATTTCACAGGCTTCCTACATTGCAAAATTTAAATTTCCCGCTTCAAGCCGCTTATGACGGTTTTACATACTAGAAGTGAAGTCCCTAACTTTAAAACCTGTGCGCTAGCTAGTATTAAAGCATTAAAAGAATTTTTCTGCTGACAGTGTTCTCATTATTTACGGCTTATTGGTTTTTTTTATCAAAAAATGGCCATAAGAAGTTGCTGTTCTGTTCAAAAAAACTTTCAATACTGGGATGCGCACAAACTTTGAAGTGAGCAACTTTTTATCTATGTCAAACTGTCTTAAACTGCTCTGATATCATCACACTAGTCAGGGAACTGGTCAATCCTCCATGGGGTTCCACGAATTTCAAAATGCGTTAAAGTGAAGCAAGTTAAATCTGATTTTGAAAATGATCACCTTTTTCAGGGTGGAACCCATTCCAGCGCAGTACAAATTTATCATTTCCGGAATTTCATGTTTTCTGATGGGCAATACTGGCATTGCGTGCAACATTCTCGTACTCATAATAATATGTCGTAACAAGAAGCTGCACACTCCCTGTTTCTACATGATGGCATGCGAAGCCTTCTACAGTATGGTCATGGGGGTCAGTTTTGTTACTGACGGCGTGCATCGCCTCGGATTCGCGTTCAAGATACTCCCAGCTCAAATGAACGAGTCTACGTGTCTGCTGGTCTACTGGACCAAGACCATCAGCCACACGCCGAGCGCCCTGATCATATGCGGCATCGGCCTGGATCGACTGCTGGCCATATCGATATCACGCAGTAATTACGGCCGGATCGCTGATTTGGTATGCCGGATATCGATCGGTGCGAGTGTCGTGCTCGGAGTGGTCAATGAGGTGGTCGGCGTGGTGACCATACCCAATTCGTACGATCATGTAATTTTGTGTTTGAATTATTTTACTGCATTCCACCAAACCTTCGCGACCTACATCTGCTCCATCGACCTGTCCCTCTTCGTCGTGGCCACATTCGTTTATGGCCAGATTATCCTCAAGGTGAAACGTAGCCAGCACAAGTTCAAGATCACCTCGAGTGGAGCAGTGGCCCCCGTCGGATTGGGAAATCGAGACCATTTGAATGAGCAAGAATTATTTCTCA
Organism: Mesodorylaimus sp. YZB2_4; assembly: GCA_030248295.1. Lineage (NCBI taxonomy): Eukaryota > Metazoa > Nematoda > Enoplea > Dorylaimida > Dorylaimidae > Mesodorylaimus > Mesodorylaimus sp. YZB2_4. The sequence continues at coordinate 243,670 of JASANH010000167.1, read as the reverse complement.
AAAAGCAAATGGCTTTAATGCCGCTGGTCAAGTCGATAATGATCTCCTTTATCATCGTGGGTGTCATACCCCAGGTGTGCTCATCGATCGCCCCATATATTGCTCGCGGGGCCTACCAAGCTGAAATTGTCCTCTACGAATCGATATTGCGCTCGATCGGGACAGTGGCCGATTTTGGGGTGTTGACCATCAAATGTAAGGAGTTCAGAAAGTCACTGATAGTCTTATTCAGATGTCAGACAGTACAGATACTTATTTAGTGTCCCTGGGTTATACATATACTGTATGACTGTACTGAAGCTTCAAGCGCCTATGGCGTTTGATGATCTGTATGGTCATGACACTTATGATGTTTCCGACAGGGAGAGGAAGAGAAGCAAGGTGTTTATTAGTATTTCTGTGTGTAATTCCTCATTTGCACAAAGTTCACACCTGTGCTGTCTATTGTATGGTCAGACACTGTATACTGTCACCCATAATAAGGCTCGCTGCGCATTGACCAGTATTTACTCAAACAAGCTCTAACTGTTCCGAATCTTTTACTGGAGTGGAGATGCGCACCAAAACCACCCAGCTCTTCCCACTTTTTTCCATTCAATAGAATTACACTACACGCATGGAAGACACCGCTGCCATGAACGTTTGAAGAGAACTGGGCAAATTATAGGGCATGATTTCAGATGGGAGTCGACACTGTACCGTACTGTTAAATATGGTGTGACTGCTTTGACCAAGTTGGCATGATGCAAACTTTTCCACTTCGATGCCAGCGCAGATGCAGCATCCTGAGATAAAGCCTCTCCTCACCTCGCCCGGCAATGAATGCTTGATTCGCATGACAGATCAGTGGGATTTTGATATTCCACGAACTTGTTCTCGCACAGGTGATTCCATAGTTTTGACCAGTACTGTATATTAGAGCGCAAAACTGATCATATCGTATGCCAGATCCACAATCAAACTTATGTAATGGTAACTGAAAGTTCCGTATGTACTTTAGCTTCCGCCATGAGCTTTTTCAGGTTTCTATTCATCCCCACCCACCGCGGCTACAAATGAGAGAATGCTGCATGAAGAAAAATGTGTCTTTAAAGTCTATGTACAATACTGTACATAAACTAGAACAAATATACTGTCACGATGCACAAAAGGTTAACAACGGGACACATGTAAAAACAACCACTTGCAAAGATACATATCTGATGAACAAAATTATTCAAAATATGTTATTACAGACGACAAAATTTAATTATCGTGCACACACTCTAAGAATGGTTTTGGAAGAATAGTCAACACCGCCACTATCAAAAAGAAATACGCAAGATTTTGGATGAAACCAAGATGCATACAGTACAGTTCCTTCAGGTCGAGAAGCTTTACCCTGATCGATTTTATCTTGAGGAAGTCTTACTCACTTCGAACTCTTCTGAGCAAGATTTGAATTGTCGACCTATCCGGGTTGATCACTGACGGGACACTGTCAACGCCGGTTTTTTCCGGACAGTGGCTGGAAAAAACAAGAACATAAAGTCAACCAGATGACTGCTGAACTTCAATGAACTACAGAATGAGTCCACGGGCTGGCTGGGCCATCAAAAGTGTGTGCAGAGTAGATACTGGTTGTGAGTGAACATTGCACCTGATAAGATACTGCTTTGAAAGAGGTTGCTACTATCTTCCCGCCAGACTGGTTGTGTAGCTGCAAATGCGTGCTAGATTTGGAAGATGCTGTAGTCATGTTATTTATGCCATAAAAATCATGTCGCAGTTCCTGTTTTCAAAAGATCTTTGTCTATCAAGCAAGATTTTAGAGGGAAGTCTGCTTGAGTAACAAGTCAATACTTGTCCGATGATACATAGTATCAAAACAGAGTAGTATATAACAGATATTCCGTAATGAATGGCACCAATTCTACACCGATCAACATCTGAATAAAACCGACAGCGACTTCCTGAACTCCTGGCATTTGATGGCCAACGCCCCAAAATCGGTCACCGTGCTGATTGAACGCAATATCGATTCATAGAGGACAATCTCAGCTTGGAGCGAGCCATGATCGATATGCGGGGCGATCGATGACAACAGCTGAGGCGCGACACCCGCGATGATGAATGCGACCATTATCGACTTGATCAAGGGCATCAGGGCCAACTGCTTTTTGAGGAAAACTTCTTGCTCATTTAAATGGTCTCGATTTCCCAATCCGACTGGAGCCACTGCTCCACTCGAGGTGATCTTGAACTTGTGCTGGCTTCGTTTCACCTTGAGGATAATCAGGCCGTAAACGAATATGGCCACGACGAAGAGGGTCAGGTCGATGGAGCAGATGTAGGTCGCGAACGTTTGGTGGAATGCAGTGAAATAATTCAAACACAAAATTACATGATCGTACGAATTGGGTATGGTCACCACGCCGACCACCTCGTTAGCCACTCCGAGCACGACACTCGCACCGATCGATATCCGACTCACCAAATCGGCTATCCGGCCGTAGCCCGCGTGCGACATCGATATGGCCAGCAATCGATCCAGGCCGATACCGCACGTGATCAGGGCGCAAGGGGTGTGGCTGATGGTCTTGGTCCAGTAGACCAGCAGACACGTCGACTCGCTTAGTTTAACTGGGAGGAGTTGAAAGGCGAATCCGAGGCGATGCACCCCGTCGGTGACAAAACTGACGCCCATGATCGCTCCATATAAGGCTTGGCTGGCCATCATGTAGAAACAGGGAGTATGCAGCTTCTTGTTACGCCGTACAATTATGAGGATTATGATGTTGCAGATGATGCCAGCATTGCCGATCAGAAAACACAGAACGCCGGAAAGGATGAATTTGTGGTGTGCTGGAACGGTTGACGCCCTGAAACGTCAAACTTACTTTTATTGATTTTTTTCGCAAATGGGAGCTGGGCAACTCAGAGATTTGCGGAGTCTTCCAGTCAGTCCGCTGCTCTAGTCCAGATGTTGCAGGCTGAACAAATGTGGCTTGAGTACGGGTTAGGACGTGCACATCATAAATGTGATTACCAATGTGCCTAGTGCATTAGGTTACAGGAATCTGACGTGGGTCAGACGCTAAGAAAAATCGATAAGACTCACAAAGTCAAATTTTCCATGATACATGTCAAATTTTCCATTTGCTCGATTGTATGTGCTCGAATGAACTGGATTCTAAAGCAAAGAAACAGATCACATGAAAAACCAAAATGCAAGTACTTCAGGTCAGCAGTTTCTAGCGAAATACTCTACTAAGAATTCAAGTAAAAGCTTGCTTGAGCATCAACGAATCTAAAGCTGTTCCGTAGGAAGGGACGCCGTCAATCCATCAGGTCGATGCATATACAATGGCGATACTGAATGGCAGTCGGGACAAGGGGACGGGCAGACCAAGGGGCACACTGACACACAGAGGGGTTGACGACAGATGGTGTTAGGAGTCACCGAAAACAGGAACAGGTCGATGCCACAAGTGCGCATATAGCAACCCTGTCAAAAGCCCCTGACATGGCAGACACTCAAATTGCTTATCGGCCCTTCCGGGTAACGCCCATAACCCCAAGGTCTAAGCAAGCTGCCTGCCGCACCCTCGTCAAAAAATCAAGCTGCTTGACGCGATGCGGTGCAAGCCACTGCTTCATGGCAATAACTGGCTGGAACTGTCCGTGCATTTCGGCTGATTGTGGGTTGAAATTGTTCATTAGCTTCCTGCTTGAATGTCACTGCTTCCACACAGTATTTTGAAGCCTAAACTACGTCAGCACATGGAGAACTCCGCATTTTATGAAAGGACACACCGCTCCTTAACAGTCTCTCTAATTAGCCAAGAAAGTCAAACGAAGTTCCTCGTTCAAGTAATTTTCTTCCCAAAAGTCGCACTGCACGGGTAGAAAATTGTTGTTTTCGAATGTGAAAAAGGAAGTTTTGAGGGCGAGGACTAGCTAGTAATCTAATGGGCACAATGTACCGACACTAGAAACCATGGCATGGCAGCCGCGTAAAATGGAAAGAGAAAACACTTTGCTCTCATTCTTCGAATCTAGCATTCACAGGCCGTTACTTTTGCTAGTGCGTCAAAGAATGTGTGTGGAAAAAAGGTCACAAAGGAAACCATAATTTTGTTTCTAACCGTTCAAAATGCCAAAGCAATCAAAGTGAAAACAAATTTTCAAGTTTCTGGCGAGTTGACATGATTACATACCATATTCCTTCAATTAGGCGGTTGTTTATTGAGCTTTTTATCGTCAAAGCTCTTTTCGCACTGCTGTTGTTATGTTTGTACAATATTGTGCTGTATCTGCCCTAAACTGTGCGGACAGGTTTTTGGTGATTTATAATCTTCTGGTGAATAATTTACAAATTAGGAAATCTGCGAGATTTTTTAAAAATTTCAGGTGACTGTCGACAAAGCGAGTAAAAGCGATAAATAGATGGCTGTGTTACGACACCCTGGATATCTGGTAAAATCCTTAGCTCGCCCAAGGGCTGTGTAGGGTTGACCAGCGGGATGGCTCAAGCCAAAGGAACAATCTCACGCAGTCCACAGACACCTCGTGTTACAGTTTTCAGTACTAGCCGCCACACCGCAAGGGCCGCATGGACTCACAATTCAGGGAGCAGCCGTCAAAGGGGCTGACGAACCTGAGTCCAGAGTGCCAGACCAGGAACTCGAGGCCAGTCCTCTACCAATGCCTGCAAACCAAACAGGACACTCGACCTCGATCTCGCTCTCGGTCTCATGCCGGCCCCGACTAAGGAGAGGCAGGCTAGAACCAGTGCACTGATAAGCCTGAGAGCGTAGTATGCATAGTCCATGCCTATTACACTGCGACTTTCCAATGACTTTAAGCGACCGCAAATTGTATGTGTTTACTGCCGTTCCAGTCTGCAACCAAGCCTGGCAGGCGTAGGAGAGAATGAGGCCGACCGAAGTCAGCGACACGAGAACTCCGACTGGAGAAAGGCGAGTCCTGCGGTTGAAACATCAACCCAAGAGGTTGACGTATCCCAGCCAGGGGAGAGTATCGATCATTCTCTCCGACTCGCCAAGGGCCGCCAGGCACGACCGTTGCATTCCTCCTATTGCTAGAACCAGAAGAAGCAACATTCAAACGCTCCTTTGGTGGGAGGGCGGCCTTCCCTCATTGATGCGGTCGCACCATAAATTGATGGTGCCCGCATCGCACAGGTAAGCCGACGGACATGAGCGCACCCAACGGGGACTTACATCTCCCCAGGCGGCCCTGAGTTAGTGACGCCCATGCAACCAAGTCTGGCAGACGCAGGAAAGAATGTGACCAACGGCGAGACAAAATCTCCGACTGGAGCAGGCAAGTCTTGCGACTATAGCTACCGAGAGAACACCCATAACCAGAATTTTTTCGATTTGGCGATCTATCATCTAGAAATCTCGAATGATGCAGAAACCGACTCTTGACGAATCAAACGAACCAGAAAGAGCTACGCCAGCTGTTGATTTATCCGTGCAGAGGCTCGGCTGGCAATCGATACTCTGCATAGAGCTGGCAGCTGGGAGCGTCACCCGTCGGGGTGATGCTTCAGCCTTGCACTGGGTCGGACAACTTGGTAGGCCGCCTTGGGGTTTTGCCGTGTGCAAAGGCCCACTGGTCACTGACTACAGTATTATGGAGCCTGTCATATTACTTCTGGCCCAGTGGTTTCTGCTGCAATTTTGCCCCTGACAACGTCAAGGCACAATGATAAAGAACAAAATTCGGTTAGTTCGAGCAGGGGTTGAGTACGCACTGCTCTGGAGGCGAATCGCCCCCTTCGTCTCACGGTCAGCAAAATGACAAAGTGACTAATGTGGAAATACAGACCGTGCCAGTCCCATGCCAGAAGACGTGAACATCTACTGCCCGAACGGAGTCATGCAAGAAACCACCTGCACCCACTCTGCTCAGAGGTGGTGCTCGAATCGCCGAAAAGAAACTGCGTACCTAATCGCTTCATTCTCCGTCTGGAATTGATTCTGATTCCAGCTGTGCCGGTGCACTAAATCCCGAGTCTGGCGTAAGCTCTTCTACCATGATGTGGGAAAAGGCCCGTATCGGGTTACCCGCTTCAACAGACGCCGAAGCCTTACCTGGTCATGTCATTTGGGCGATTCGTACGCACTTGGGCACTCCATGGCCAGCATCGACATTGCAGCTGTTAAGCGTCTGCGCGCCCCAAAGAAATTCGATATCACTCTTCGGGCCGTCCAGTATTTTATGCCTGCGCGATCAGCAACGTGTGAAGTGGTGCCTAAAAAAGACATACGATTTTTAAATCACTTTTCAGGTTTTGCCAAAGGCCGCGCCATGATTCGCACGTTTATTACAACAGCTCGCGAGGAAGTCAAACGGCAGAAATCGCTGGGAAGTGCTGATCTAAACTTGAAATAATCCTTGTTCGATTCAAACGGTCGACGCGGCCATCGATTTCGTCATAAGCGCTTTTCGCAAGGAGCTACGCTCTTTAGTGTAGTTTTCGTTTACCAAATTCTAACTAACCCCAAAGCCGTACCTCCCACTCGATTCCAACCCTTGCTCCCAACAAGCACTCCATACATACTCGTCCTCAATCCATAATTCAATGATCACCGCCTTTGCCAGGCCTGTTCATCTTCGCCAACGAGCCTACCCTATTAGGCTCACGTTTTCATTTCCTTCCGCGTCTGGCTCGACTTCTACCTGCATTTTCCCTTTACCTGCCCCTCTGTCTCCGCTTAAGCAGTCCATAATTAAGAAACATCTGCCTGCCCGCTCCTGTCATCCTGTCCTGTGTTAGCATGATCTACTCGGCCGCCTCGCTGCGAGGTCCCGCCAGGACTTTCCAGTCGACGACGTTGGTCTGCCCATGTCTAGCCTAACCCTGAGGGTCGTCCACATTGCACCTAGGCTGCCGAGCCACGAGCCGAGCCGGCAGCAAGCTGAGGCATCCGAGATACGCTATTTGAACGTATCTCACGATCAGCTCAGCTGACAGCTCGGCTGGCTCAGGCTCTGCAGCCGATCAGCCGAGGTGCAATGCAGACACCGCTTTTACCAATCATTTTCTGCTTCCAACTTCGCAGCGATGACCCATCCAAGAGCCCGCGCCTGCCTTTGCTACATTGCCCTATTCTCACTCTACATTGCTTCAAATTTTGACCCTCAATTTTCGTAGGCCAGGCCTAGGTAACGGTTTATTCGTCCGATTTGACTCATGGAAATTTAAAACTCTGTCTTTCAACTAGGAGCTCTGATATCACCTCTCCAATTAGTCATCTCTCTTGATTTCGGGCATTAGGCTCGTCAATTATGGAGGCGATGCCAGTCTTGTGCGTTTCCACTGATTTTCCGATTACAGTGACATATTGTACAAACTACTGCTGCTGAATACTCAATACAAATTTCCATACCTCTGGGAATTTCGAATAGATGCGGCCACCCTACTCGAGGGGATGTGGGAGGAAGGCTGGCGCCAAGTGGGCGTCCACTTCTACAAATTTGGCGTGGGATATCTCGGACAAAGTAGAGTAGAGTAAGCTTTGAGTGGAGCGAGGCAAGTCTTGGGACTATACCTACGACTGAAACCTCAACCCGACGGCCTAGTGTTTCCCAGCCAGTGAGATTGAAGCCATTGTCCCCTGGCGCCGGGGCTACATTTATTTTGTTCCGTCACTGGGATGTCAGAGAAGATGCTAAGCAAAGCCAGCTCGACTAGTCCAATCCAACCCTCAGCATGGATCCTGGCTTCTGTTCAGCTGATCTGTCTACGAGTGTGCAGTGTCTGGGTCGAAACTATGCATCAGTTTCCAACAGATAAAAACCAGTCTTATTATTTTCAAAAAGTCTGTTATGACAGACTCAAAACTTTTAAGTCTGTTATGACAGACTCAAAACTTTTAAGTCTGTTATGACAGACTCAAAACTTTTAAGTCTGTTATGACAGACTCAAAACTTTTAAGTCTGTTATGACAGACTCAAAACTTTTAAGTCTGTTATGACAGACTCAAAACTTTTAGACCAGCCAATGCACACAGTGGATGACCAGGACTCGGAGGCCTGTCTACTCGGCCGCACGAAGTGAGGGCCTCACATGCTGCGCTGCACACACTGTATGGCACACAGATGCTTGCCGACGTCAGCATCAAAGCAGCAATATGAATGTCGCCACTGTTTGGACATGCCATCACCACTAGGGGCTGCCAATCAGTAAAGCCCTATGCAGATATTTCTCACTCATACTGTATCTTTCCAGAATGCTGAATCGAGCTTTCTAGAGCAAGAAGTAAACTAGCACGACAAGGTGCATACGACTGGCCAGTTAAGACGTGTTTATTGTATGTGCACGAGCATCTAATTTGGAGACACTTCTGACGCAATGCGACATGTTTACCAGTCGATTGACAGCCTGCTGAATGCACCTAATGAACCGAGGTGTACCAAGCGTTCTGAACAACAGGATGACTCCAAGGCACAAAAACACGAATAATTGGTATTACTACCAAAGCAAATGCGTCACGTAGCAGCGAGCGTAGATACACGTAGGAAGGCTAGCATCCCTTGATTGCACTCATCACGAGACCAAGTCCCGCCGCAGGTCATCACAGCAGGCTTATTTGACATTACTGGCCTGCCGTTACTCCTGGTGCCAGACCAAAAGCTACTGACAATCACGCGACTGTCGTGTCCACGATAGCAGGTATCGATTAGAAAAGTGAGGCTCGCCAGCCGTCTGATCGTGAGCCAGCATGAGCCGTTTGACGCAATAAGAGAATGTACCAGATGTCATCGCTGACCGCTGGTGCCGCTGATGATCACGTGGTTGTCGATCGAATCCACAATAAGCAGGTATTATAACGAGCCAGCGGGGCTCGTCGAACCTCTGCACAGTTGATTGGCGATAATCAGTGAGTGCGCGCTTACGGGACGGATAGAGGCATACCTTGTCGTCGGAGAACGTGATCTGATAGCAGTGGCATTGCTATCCTATCAGACACATTGCGAAAACTCGCAAGCCCCTTGGCCAGGCCAAATAGCAGTCGTCGCTCGAACGCGCCATGATGTTTGGCGTCACCAGTCCAAGCCAATGATTTGCATGCTTAGAAATGATCCTCACAGGAGAAGGTGACCCTCACTATACCTTGCAAGCTAGCCTCAAAATTTAGCGGCAGTCAAGTGTGTGAAGCTCTTGCTGCGAAGTGAGTCGTGGTCCCAGGCCTATGACCCAGCGGTCAAGGTGCTTACCTCTCACGATGGGTGCGAACTTAGAGGAGAGGGTTCGAATCCCCCTGGGTAAGGAATGATTGTCCATTTATGTACTTCTTCCCTCTAGTGCGCTATATATATGCGCTATATAGATAAAGTATGACATGCCATGGCTGTACTTGGCTCCAGAGAAGCCCCAGAAACCAAAAAGAATCGATTCGTCCTTCGATAATTATGGAGAATCATACTTTGTTGTGGAATTGAATGTGTCTGATCAGTCAATTATGCAAATTCAACCAATAACCCTACTTTTCACTTTAAACAACTGACAGAAACGGCTAAAAATAAGTAACGGCTGGCTCATAGAGCCATCATACCAATTCACAGGCGCACTCTGCAATGCTCACACATGAGCGATCCCATCATCCGACAAATAAGCATTGGATCGGACTGAAATAGCAGTTGATAAATACGCCACCTTTTTTGCCAACGCGCGCATATTTGATCTTCTCCCGATGTCCAGCACGCTTGTGATCGATCATGCCGCTTGACCCGAACATAATGCGACCAGGCTTGGATGGACGCAGCGATAATGCGTGTTGATTGTCGGCCCTAGTGGTCAAGACGCATTAGCTCTCAGGACTTGGGGCACTTACTGCACTTACAAGGCATGACCCATGGTCTTCTCACCATCAGCCGAGCTCAGTTTCACAAACAAGATCAGTCCAATGCAGATATATTGGAGATTCATCTTGAAGCCAATGTCGGTGTCGAATGACCGTAGACCAGCAAGGTGCTGTCTTAAATAGGCCGCTTCAGCACCCTAAATTCGGTGCACATCCTTGTTGAACGGGCTGGCAAGTGGCCGAGGAAACTTCGATCATCATCCTTACCACTAATTGAAAATGTCATGGAGGAAGCAGTCGGCACGTTCGCCTGGATTGACGCACATACCAAGTCTATTCCTGCTCGCTACGACTGGAATGACGATAGTTCTATACGTAAGGCAGTCATGCATTGCTCGCGACACATCAAGGCAATTGTTATCAGGCACTATCGGTATTCTTCGGGAGTGTTCTGATGGGAAGAAACAGCTTTTCATGGAGTCTTAGATAAAAGTCAAAATATAATCTCTTTGATGACTTTTTTGACGTTTTATACTGATTGTTTTCAGAGTAAGTTCAGGCTCAGTCGCAGCGAAGGTAAAAACACAAATGTCTTGCTTTTTGTTATGCTTTGCTCCTGATTTTAAACAGAAAAAGTTGATTAAAAAACTGGTGTACAACTGTGCAACACACCCAAAATCTTTACTTACACGTGAAAGGTCATTGTTAGAATGTGCCTTGGGTTGGGAAGATCAGCATGGCGTGAGACGTTTGTGCACGCTAGGTTGGAATAGCGTGCCAATCTGATGTTCTTTATGGTGTGAAGTTATGACCATGTGTTCGCGTAAAGCTTTGGTCGGAACATGTGTTCGAGTGGAACATGTTCTTGTGTGGTTCTTGGTGGAACATGCGTTCGCGTAAAGATTTGGCCTGTTCGAGTACTCCTATTGCAATATCATGGAGCCATACTATGTTTATTCATGGCTGCTAAAGTTTCCAAAAGTATATTGCAGAAAAAGCAGGTTATTGCATCTTGCAGAAGTAAGAAGAGCACGCTACTGTCAATGTTAGGCTGATTAGATTTGACTTCAATTCAGACCAAACAGTTGATGATCTAGTCCCATTTTCAGCACTCTGTTTTTTAGCCAAGACTGTACAACGGCCTGTACGAAGCCAGCTGTCTGGAAAAGCATTGCTCCCAGCATCGACAGATGCGTTCAATCTGATCAGACTGCCTCATCAGCCGGATTGCCAACTACTAAAGTTTTTCGCGTTCTTTCTGCTTGAAAATAAAAATTTGTAGCCATACTAAATACATATAATCGAAACCTCAAGGTTTTTCTCCCAAATCGGTATTGAATCCGCTTTAGGTGCAGGTTATTTCTCCTGACGATGAGGTTTGTTGGAGTGGTCTCAGGCACTGACAGTGAGGGAACAAGGGTTTTTTTTTTTTTTATATAATTTTTTTTTTTTTTTTTTTTTTTTTTTTTTTTTTTTTTTTTTGTTTTTTTTTTTTATTATTTTTTTTTTAATTTTTTATTTTTTTTTATAATAATTATTTTTTATTATATTTGTATAAAATTATTTTTGGGGGGGACTGTTGATGTATAGTCTTGAATGTTGTGTCGTCGGAAAAGTTGCTTCTTGGGTCTCTGGATGTTCCAGTTAACCCTCTAATGTGTGTTTCTCCTGAGGGCTACATTTTTTTTCATCAGTGCAAGCGTCATCAATAAGACCCATGCTTCAGTGCCTCCTTGAGTATAATTAGAACTTACTAAAATGCAGCCTATTTAGTATCATAATCGGGGCAAGCAATAGTCTTTCAAAAACGAATAAAAACCGTTCGTGAATACTTTTTGCTTTCCCGCCTAGTGAATCTTATGTAGCTTTTATTTTGGCGTTTGTGATACAAGGTGTTCCAAGATGGGCAAATCTGAGCCAATATCCCAGATGCATGTGATCATGGACTGGTGCAGGAAGCAGTGCTGTCTATTGTCGAGCCGATACATGCTGTAACCCGTGATGTACCCGCTCTACTATGATGACTGGTGCGCTCTTTTTTGACTCTTTTTGTGTGCGTGCTCTGGCCAAATAGGATTTTTGTTTTTCCTCTCGGGAGGTCACACAAACACCAGCATATTTAAATTTCTCGATGAAAGCAAGACGTTGAATACGAAAGAATATTCTGGGCGTTTGTTCAAAATAGCGAGCTTCCAATAATTTTCTCTTCCCCGTTACAGTTGTGGTGTCTTCAGGGTACAAATTATCATTGTACGATAGTGTTAGAAATGACCTCAAGGTCAAGGTCAAAATTCTGTCAAAACCCCGATTGACCGACCCTTGGTCAAAGTCAGGGTCAAGGTCAGAAAATTTTTTGAAGGGTCGGTCAAGGTCAAGGTCGGGTCAGAATTTCTTGCACCCGGTCAGAGTATTCTGACAGCGAAAGAAAGTAAATTTAGTGAAATTTTGGTGAGAACATTTCAAGCTCCTGCCTTCCAGCGTGGGGATCTGAGGGCAGTTTTACAGTTCTAAATCCCAAGGCATGTCCTAAATCCTAGGACAGTCCTAAATTACTCACTATCAGCTTGGTGTCCCACCCAAGGACACCAGGCAGTCATACAGTAAGTTAAGGGCGACCTCGACCTCGACCTAAGACACTCCCTGATGTCTTTATTTCCCAGCAGCGCTGTCAGGCGCAGGGCAATTTCCCTTGATCTACAGCAATTTTGAGCTGATCTTTCTAGAGCAACTTTTTGGGCGTCTTGCGATTGTGGCATTTTGCATTAGCTCTCTCGAGCCGGAAAAATGGTTCTTTTCCAGGAACTAAAATTCTGTCGTCCCTTTTTAACCATTGAGGCCAAAAAGGGACGACAGAATGCCATCATCGTCAATTTACTCCTTACTCAAGCAAAGACATGCACTTGATAGGGGAGGGGGAGACACAGTATTAATTAAAACTTGTACGCGTGATAGAGTCACTAGCAAGCGTGACCCCATGGTACAGAATCCCGTAAAACAGTCGCAGAACACACAAAACTCTGTGGACTCAAAATTATGGCTTGGAAAAACCAAACGATGTGGTTCTCAGTCGCCTGCTGACATGACGGTCAGATTTTGTGCATAAAACGAAGATTCCCAAATCGTTAAGCCCATAAAATATACCCAATTTGGCACGTTTGGAGAGCTCATATAATGTGGACCAGCCTACCTTAGCCAAGGCATCCTCGTGACGCAGTTAAATTGTTCAGATACAATCGCACAGCAAACTTCGACCAGTAATGGGTGCCCAGCTTACACGTACAGTATTGATTTCCCGCGTTAAATTTTGTGGTCTGCTAAAATGTCTCAAGTCAACCTTTTCAATTATGAAACAAGATGAGACCTGTCTTAGGACGTGCCTAAATCTTCGGATAAGGCGCCCCTAGAACAGCTATTGTGACACGTCCGAAATTGGTGCTCTCAGCGTTGTCCCAAGTTGCTGTCTGATAGTGCCTTCAATTTGTACTGTGAAAAATTAGAATCGCGCTGTGAAACTGGCCCTGCTGATTGTAAGTCTCGTGCTATTGCAGTTATCTTACACGTCCAGTCCCTTACCAGCCCAGCTGCATGGACTACTGTGTGCCAGCGTGGTGCTCGCTTGCGAATGCCATCCATCCGTGGCCTAGCCATTCCTATCTCCTCCCATTCGTTCATATCCAAACTTGGCGTCATTCGAACGAGGTATTCTGGCTGTACCAGCCAGTTCCAGCCTGGTAAGGCGCCTTTTCTCGGATTACGGCGAAAAGAAATCGATCATGCAGGAGGCAGTTTGAGCAGGAGTTGACTTATAACGAATGAGATTTATCTTTGATTTTCAATTGTGTCAGCTTCTCTAGTTTTCCCAAAGACGTGAAAACAGCTTTGCATATCTTTTTAAGCTTGATAAAAGTTCAATTTCTTGGACTGCCCGTGAAATTTCACGTGATACCAGTAAATTGTCAGCTGTAGTGAAATTTCTTGGTAAAATTGCTAACACAGAGAAGCTTTGTTGCTGGTGCCGATTATAAGCAAAATTTTTTATCCGATCACTGTCAAAGTCAGAGCCAGAAAATTTACAATTCCTCGCAGGTCAACGGTCGGGTCAGAAAGTTTTTTTTGGTTCGGTCAAAGTCAGGGTTAGGTCAAACAGTAAAAAACCCAGGTCATTGGAACACTATTGTACGAGTACCTATGTCGATAATACTCTTCATAACCTTCCCGCTCTAGCTGTCCAACAATAAAAGCTAGTAACGGTCAAAGCTTATCTCGTGAAGCAATATTAGCAAAATTATATTACTTGTTGTTGAGCTCCAAATAAAGTTTTATGAAGAGGAAATTAATATTAATGGTAAAATATTCTGTTTTCCTTTGTTTGTCTCTTGAGCTTGAGCGGGTTGAGATAGACCGAATTTCAGTTTCAAGATAAGCTCGAGCTCATTACGGCAACAAGTTCTACAGAATCTATAGAATACGTATTTAAAATTACAGCCTGTATATCAGCCTGTCTAATGAGTCCGTGGTAATTACAATATTTTCTAGTGCCAGATTTTTCATGGGTACAATTTACAATCTTATGAGACACTTCGTGACAGCTTCCCCCTTCGTCATCTGACGCACTCGACGAAAGGACAGTGGGTCTAGCCCTTTTCGCCCTGCACAATATCCCAATCATTACGTGTCTCAAAAGCCTCGTTTTGAATACGGTTTGGTTTTGCTTCAAAGAACTTGTCTCTTGGTGGCACGTACGCTTCTCTTAACTAGCTTCCTTCAAGAGCTGCCAAGAGTACAACATCTGCGAGGTAAGAGGCTAGTTTTTTAACTGGCAAAGCTACTTCAAAAAAACTTTTCCGTTAAAATTATTGACCTTTATTTGTGAAGCCAAAGATTTTGAATGAATAAGTGCAGTGAGCCTGCATTGAGAGATGATGGAGTCAGAATGGTTAGGCTTCAGACTACGCTGACGTTTAGTGCTAGGCATTGTTTTTGCCTAGTTTTATGCCAGGTCTGAACATTCTGCTAACCACGCTTATAGTAAAGTCGGCTCCCTACTCTATAATAAGGGTCTATGCAAAAAAATTTTTTCGACAATCTATAGTACCGTACGCCTTTTAAAACCACGGTCAAGTCGCACTTTTAGAATGTTTTATCCTACGTGAATATTTTTGGTACAATTCAGCGGTAGCATGAGCCAAAACATTTGTAATGAAACTTTTCAAGCAGTACCAGCCTTAAGCCGCAGCTTGGACCAGCTCTTTGCCTGGGGCAAGGGCGTTCGCAGGATTTAGGGTTCGTATGGTGTCCCCCGCTGTTTGACGCCCCTGATTATCCACATGGGCGAGATTTCGCGCCGCGAGAGCCCTGGAAGCTCTTGTATGCTCGGACTTAAAAATATGTACAGGCTCTTTAGGGTGGGGGGGGCCGTGGTGGATTGAACTTACTGGCGACTGTTCGGCTCACGACAGGACAGTTTTTTGCTTGTAATTGTATCTTCACCCTGGCGTTTAGCGATATGGCGAAGCATGAAGAGAAAACATCTTGGGATCCCATATTTTAGAACTAAGCTTGATTAAGCCTGAGACAACGAAAACAGCGTGCGAAGGAGGTGATCTTCGCTTGTGCCCACAGGCTGCCATGGCTGCGCGCTTGTCATAAAGTCCGCGAAGATTATGTATATCAGCATTCAGCCGATCCGTGTTTGCTTGATGAGCACAAATATGTTCTCGCGTTATATGAACGGAACAAACCCCTCCCTAATCACTTCTTCGCGATGGAATCCTGTGTTTCTCAAATGAGGAGGTTTTCATCTTCCGAGTCATCGAACATAATTCGCCAAATTAACACGGGCTCAGAATTATGATGGCAAAGTTTCAAGGGTGATGAGTTGATTCTTGAAAAATTCCTTGAGCAGAGACGCTATTTCTACACTACTCTGTGCTCCTCACACACTGGTGGAAGGTTTCAAGAAGATTTTAAAACCTCGTGTCTCTCAACTAACAATTAGACCTCATTAGACCCGGAGCGTGGAACAATCACGCTCATTGTCGAATAAGTCAATGATCTCCCCAGGATATAAGCAGAGCCAAACCTGCTAGCAGTCACTCACGACGATCACTCCAGTCGAAACAGTCGCAGGCGTCAGATCAAGACTAGCAATTCTTCATTTTTCACTGCTGTAAATTCTACAACGCGCGTAAGTTTTCCAGCTAAGCAAGAGATGCTGAAAAATCTCTGGTGGTCAAGCCATTCAGCTGTAATCAGAGAAGTGTCTAAAAAGTTTGAAGTATGCGTTTCTGGTAACGACTGAGACAGAATCAACGCAGGATGATGCAAATTCACCTCAAGAACTTCTCTCCTCTCCCTCTTTCAATGTCCAGGGCAGTGTAACTGCTTCATTGGAAGGTAAGTCAAAAGTCAAGTCTCGGCCAGGGGCTCATACGCTAACGTGGCGATCACTAGTTGTCTACCCTGTTAATCCTATATGGCGCCTAATTTCAACAAGACGATTTTCAAAACGCAGTGTCATTCATCTCTTTAAAAAATTTTCTCAATAACCTTGCTCGATAATCAGCAATCACTCAGCCTCGTAAAAGTTTTTCTTTACCATCTTTTTATGATAGCAATGGCATTGATTGGTTTCCCAGCACATATAATGCCCTTCAGCTCTGGATATTGCGCAAAATGCTTTGCTTGCTCAAGACAAATTTCTGAGTCAGTCTGAGTTTTCCACTTTAAATTTCCTTACATAAATGCACCGATTTACAAACCATGTCTGAAAAAGGCTGAAATATTTACTCTGATTTGGAATTATAGCATTTGCTATAAACTTTCAAAAGTATTTGGCCTGTGACTTTCCTTGCGAGTGAAAATTTTAAAAAACATAAAAACATTTCCACGCAGAATACATTTGTCGTCAATCATCTCTTTTTTTAGCGGTCAGCAGCCTACAATTTTTCGATACCATGACGGTAATGCTCGAGAATTCAACTTCGTAAGTAATAAAATATAGTTTTTTTTATTGCTCTTTGGTTACGATTTTCTGCTAGACTAGGGTCCTGCCGAGCACATCTTGCATAATGCGCTCTGCGATCACTTACCAGCATTTACGGTTACTTGCGAGCGCACCAGCGAAATGTGCACGATAAGACTTAAGTTTAGCGTGAAATCAGCTTCTCATTACGGCGATATACTTTCATAATCTAGCATATCTTTGGCTCCCTAGCATCGGCTGGAATTAGCAGAACATTAATCGTTAGGCCATATTTTTGCTGGTGCTATTACACGATTACCTTAGGCCAGCATCAGGCGAAGGGTTGCGTGCACCCGTTTTTGTACAGTACACGCTGTTTGTGTGCTGGTGCGCTCGGAAGTACGGGTAACTGCAGATGCTAGACTGCGTGATCGCAGAGCGCATCAGGCAAAATGTGCTCCATAAGACCCTAATCTAGCACTGCAGTTTCGTAAACCGCAACGCACACTCACCAAAGAACCCGAGGACAAACAAATCGTGCAAGAACACTCACAGCTTACACAAAGAAAACAGATGCACGTAATCCTTTTGGTGATGCTGGCTTCAAGGGCAAAAGTCGTGTCACCAGCAGCGAGTAATGTTGATGTGGTTATGTTGATTACGGTCATACCATGGAGTCATGTGGAGGTGAGACCACATTCTTGCCAGATATCTACTAAGGTTATAACTCGAAGGTTTAGATTCGTAGAGTATATGCAGTAAAGCCATGATTGGCAAACTAGCTCACGTTCAGCTGTTTGTGGCAACCTACTTGGATGATCTAGGAATAGTCGTAATTTAGTACACGTTTACACTCCATAGGAAAAACTGATGGGGATGATATCGGATTTTAATGTTCAGAATTACTGTACCCTGTCGTATTTTTATTTTCTCTACCTAAATTATTTCAAATTTAGAAAAAAACACACTCCATAATCCTCGAGTCATTGGCATGCGAATCATCTTTTTTTCTGGTGGCCGATGTAGCATTCCTACCAGCCAACGTCAGTAGCCTCCAGGGTGATCGATCGATAAACCGATCAATAGAAATACTAATCGAAATAGTCAGCTATTCAATCAACTGAGCAGCCAATAACATTTATTAGATCAGGTAGCCATATCGATACCCTAATGTGACTTTGCATGCGACATGGACTCCTCGGACCTTAATGATATGGCCGTTTGAAAATCAACGAATAAAAACTGCTTCGCTCGCAGTACGCATACTAAAGTCGGAAAACTTAAAAACTTAAGGTAGAGCCCTGCTGACAGTTACCTTTGAAATGTTAGTTGAAAGACTTTACTGAATGCACTGATGCTAGCTAGAACTTGATCAAGATTTAATTTTTCCCTCCCTCAAACTTTTTAGGATGGAAGGCATTCCCGCTCGGTTCAAATTTATCATTTCCGGCGCCCTATGTTTTGCCATCGGCAATACTGGCATCCTCTCCAACATCGTAATTCTCATAATTATAACCCGCAACAAGAAGCTGCACACTCCCTGCTTCTTCATGATGGCCGCCCAAGCCTTCTTTGGCATGCTCATGGGCATGAGCTTCGCCACTGACGGAGTGCATCGCCTCGGATTCGCTTTCGAAATCCTACCCGTGCATTTCTCCGAGTTGACATGTCTGCTGGTGTATTGGACGAAGACCATCAGCCACACCCCCTGCGCCCTGATCACATGCGGAATCGGACTCGATCGATTTTTGGCCATATCGATCTCACGCACAAACTACGGTCGGATCGCCGATTGGGTTGGCCGAATCACGATCGGCGCGAGTGCGGTGTTGGGAGTGGCCAATGAGTTGGCGGGCGCATTGACCACACCCACTCCATATCACAAAATAATCTTGTGCTTGAATTATTTCACCGCTTTTCACGAAACCTTCGCAACCTACGTCTGCTCGATCGATCTGGCTCTCTTCGTCGCGGCCATATTGATATATGGGCTAATTATAATCAAGGTGAAAATCAGCCAGAAAAAATTCAAAATCACCACCAGCGGATCAGTGGCCGCGGTTGGATCGATAAGCCGCGATGCGAATGATCAAGAAATGTTTTTGAAAAAGCAGCTGGCGCTGATGCCGTTGGTCAAATCGATAATGATCGCCTTCATATTTGTGGGTGTCACACCGCAAATATGCTCATCGATCGCGCCCACCATCGCTCACGGGGCTTATCAGGCCGAGATCGTTCTCTACGAATCGATATTGCGTTCGATCAGCACAGTTGCCGATTTCGGGGTGCTGACCATCAAATGTAAGGAGTTCAGAAGATCCTTGGTTTATCTAATAAAATGTCAGTCGGTGTAGGGGACTCATCAACATTCATGGGTTCCAAAACTTTTAAAACAACTGACCCTTCAATTTTTGACGTTTCGATTAGAGGCAGCTCTTTCTTTCCACAGTAGTTTTGCCCTCAATTTTTTCTTTTTTGAAATCAATTCATGCAAGACTCATTTTCCAGCAAATCGCATATTTGCGATAGTTATCTTAATTGGAGGAAACAAAAATTCGTAGCCTACATAAAATTGTATTCTCTTCGAATTTCTTTTGCTGTAAGATGAATAAGCATATTATTTTTTTAAATTGTTTTCTTTCCCTGTTGAGGTGAAAAACAAAAAAATGCCTCATTCTTCAGATTACTTTTCGAAAAATTCAAATCTTACGATTACCGCAGGCTTTTTCTTGTATATGAGATCTGCAATTGACTTGCAGGGTTTTTGTTGTGTGGTGCCATGTTTTGTACAGAACCTGATTTTTCGACACAATCAAGTTTACTTGTGCTCTAGCGTGGCGCATAGTGCGCTGTCGCACCAGATGAGAGCATGCTGTTCTTCGAACCTAGTATATTTTATCTTGCAGATTGCAATCGGCGCATGTTTGTAGCGGCTACTGCTCGCAGTAGTTCATCTCGTGTAAAAATTCTGCAAAAAATTTTGAAAATTGGCCGCTAAAACGTTTTCTTTTTAAAAATTTGGCACGAGTCAAGTGAAAACTGCATCAAGCAGTTATTCAGGTACTGACAGTGTCTAGGAAGCATGTTACATTTTTTGACGGCTCACAATGAGCGATCGTATAACTCTTGGATCCACAAACCCAACATTTTTCACTGAATAACACAAGGCGAGATTGTTTGTCTGGATATTTCCACATATTGCAAACTCGTTTTGTATAATCATAAGTTGATAGGTAGCGCATGCTGGTACCAAAATGATCGAAATCTATCACTCGATTCTCAAATTTCAAGCTCACCCCCCCCTCCCCAAAAATACATAAAAACAAGTGAAGTGACTTGAACTAAAACATGTTGCGGCATCAAATACTGCATGATGCCTGTGCTAGAAGATAGGTCTAGACTTACGAGCCATTGGGTTAGATGACGAAGGAGGATTGCAAAATCCGTCGAAGTGATTGACCTGCAACTTACAGCATCTGGTTTGGACGCTTTGAACAGGAAGTGGCAAATATGAAATGCGCTTGTTCAGCGCCTCTTGTTTCTGCGGACCAAACGTCAAAGCAACTTGGACGCATAAGCTTTGGGGAAGGTTTTTTATGCGTTGTTTTTATATTCCTGATGACTGACGAATTTTTTGTGATGAAATTCTTGGAAATAGGTATGTTTCTTGCTCAAGGTTGTTTCTGTGAATCGATTGCATTGTACTTGCAACATCCTTTTTTCCTATTATAACATACATACGGGTAAAAAAATTGTATTTTGTTTGAGATATTGGCACACGCTCACTGAATCGGGAAGTTGGGGAACCCACAATTTTGTAAATAATACAACAAACTAGCACATTTGGATAAGACAGTCAGAATACAGTGTCCCTTACAATACAGCTGATATGAACACTTTTCGAGGCAAACAGTTTCGCTCTGAACGAGTGCTATTGTGATGATTCGTCGCCTAGCGACAGTACAGTGAGTTTGGCTTGTGGAGAAGGTAGTGTTTGTGGTTGTCTTGACTGTGCCTCGACACGCCCCTCCAGGCGAGGCAGAAGCCTGTCAGGTTGATAGCACAATAACATGACCCCAGCTGAAGGACTATTTTTACCAAGCCAATTGAAATCTCGGAAGCCCTGTCCCTCGAACAGAGATGTTGGTGTACCGTCGCACTCACCCGCCAAACGACAAAAAACAGAAGTTTCAATAAAACATAGCTAAACTTGTAAGTGACGTTGTGAAGCCTACGTAGGTGCATCCTTCTGACAAGTGAAATATTGCTCACAGTGTACAAGTCTATGCATTTTTTGAAAACCTGTGAGGCTACAGTTTGTAGACTCTATTTATCTAAAATGTTTTTTAAAGTCATACGCGGGGAAATCGCTGGGAAAGTTTCAAAGAGTCCGTTTCATAGGAATTTCACAAATTACAGAGTAAAATGTCGTTGTGGCGCAGATGGTGATCCGGGCAGTCAACTCAGAAACACGTGTCTTCAGTTTCCATTCTCTTCTCAACCACATGTTTGTGGCAATTTCTCTTGATTTCGGGCGCCTAGATCGCATGCTGCAGAATTTTATAAAACCTATAGATTGCATGAATTATTTTATGTATTTCAGGTGCTTGAACTGACAATTAGAGTATGGCCCTAACCGTTTTGTGTGCATGGAAAAAAGGACCACAAGATTGACACAAATACGAGTGGAATTCACAAGTCAGGCAACAGATACGCCCGTTGCGTCTTATTGAGTATGGGCGCGGGTGTTGGTTTAGCCGTGAAAACAATGGGA
The DNA here is from genome assembly GCA_030248295.1 of Mesodorylaimus sp. YZB2_4. Classification (NCBI taxonomy): domain Eukaryota; kingdom Metazoa; phylum Nematoda; class Enoplea; order Dorylaimida; family Dorylaimidae; genus Mesodorylaimus; species Mesodorylaimus sp. YZB2_4. The sequence continues at coordinate 222,111 of JASANH010000167.1, read as the reverse complement.
GGCACACTAACTTATCACCATTTGGCGCGCCCGAAACCTGTTCAGCGAGGCCTACCCAGTTCCTTTAAGGCGCATTTATAGTCGACAAAATTTCTACACCTACCTCTAGGGTCGGTGTAATAGCATACGCTTAAGTATATGGCCATTACACCTACCCTAGGGGTAGGAGTAGAAATTTTGTCGACTATAAATGCGCCTTTAACGTGGAGGGCGCGTATATTATCAAAGAAAACAGGTAATAGTTGCGAGCAACCTACGCGAACAGTGAATAAAAGCAGATCATTCGCTTTGCAGATACAGAACATATTTTCCCCTCTGCTTCATTATTTCAGCTCTTTTCTTGAGCAAGAAGTTAGTTTTTAAAAAGTCATCTTGGCTCATGAAGCTCCCTTGTTGTGTTTTTTTTCTTGGAAGCTTGAATCATGAATAAATTATGAAACTATCTACAGTTTGAGCTGACACTCATGGCAGCTAGAAGTTACTAAATAAGGCGTCCTTATAATTACACACACTATATCGGTCTATCAAATGAATATGTGGGTCATTAAAATTCCTCTTGCTGCCAGACTTTTTCAAGGAACAACTTTAAGAATCACGTACTAACAAGGAATTCGAATGTTTCGTCATTTGATTCTTATTCTATAGCTCATAAAAGAGTCTAATGCACCTGACCCTTTCGACTCACCCTTTCATGCTCCCACTCACCTCATAATTACTGCACGTGTCTCCGGGGTTTTGCGCTGAAAGCGGCTTGAATTCCTTCAAAACGAGTGCTACCTCGTTGGGTGGCGCGCATCCTCCAGCACGGAAACGTTTTCAAGAAAAAGGAACCAGATTAGGCAGAGAAATCCTGGAGCTGTGGAGCCACGCTGACTCTGTTCACGTTCATGATTCATGACATTACGAAACACATGCACTCGTGGGCGAAGGTTCTGCACGAAAGTAAAGGGGCTGGCCAATTCTATCGCTATTTGACCGAATTTAGCCCTGAGGTGAGATCCAAGAAAACTGTATGGTACAGTGCGTACGATGTGATGGAGCATACTTTATAAGCATCGATTGACGATGAGGCCATTTTTTATTTTACAAACCCATCACCGCTGTACGACTCATGTAAACAAAAATTGTTCAAATGACTCAAATCAGAGGTTTTCATCGGCGTTTCAGTGATGATTGCGTCCACTCCAACCAAGAAGAGAGATTCAAAGTGAATTTACTTGAACTCAAAGCGATTCAACTTCAAAAGGAAAAAGTTAAAGTTTTAAATTCAAAAACACGGAACAAGCTGATTTAACATGTTTGTGATAAGAACCTGTTATCTTTTTCATGGGAAGCTTTTAATTATGGATAACTGGAACTTCCTGCCATCGCGAGTTGTAAAAAAGAAGCTGTACAGTGCATAGGGATAACCTAGAGGAACCAATCTGCACGGTGTCCTGAAAGTCCTCATACAAATGTTTCTCAGCTCTTCTCCTCGAGAAAACATTGTGGCGTACCGGAAATTATCAGACATATATGTATAGCTTTTTACAAGTATTCGAATCTGCCTCTCCGTTTGAACACAGCTACTGTACCTTCAATCTGTCAATCCAACTCTCAGTCTCAGCACGCGCATTAACCGATAATTCTTCCTATTCTTGCACTAACTGCCACAGACATTACATTGTTCAACGGTTACATCAACTTTACAATCTCTTTCCTATTAAGCGCGCGAATTCAAAAGTAAAGGTGTATGAAGACTTCTGGGACACCGTGTGATAGAAAGATAGCTCAGATGACTCCTTTTTTTAAGTCGCAAAACTTGAGTTTTACTCGCTAATTCGTCAAGTCTGAGGTCAAATGTTACCTGGTTTTTGCAACAATTTTTACAAGTTTAGCAATGCGACAGTTTTTTTTCACCTCCTCCCATATGACTGTGAGCCTCAGCGACAGACACATGCTGTCAGCAGATGTTCCTCCATGTCATGTGTGCCAAGAAAGTTAATTTGCGCTGGTCATTCAACCATCGCTAGACTTTATCAGCCTCCTCCTTCACGGGATCAGAGTATAAAACAATGGCATTCAAACTCAAGGCTAATATGGTAATGTATTTATACACACGCCAGGTCAGATTCACAGACAGTCGTCGCATACCACGCTTGGTCAGTCGAAACGGTGATTGGTGAGGGCGAATAATACTGTGCTGGAAGACTTTGTACGCCTAACGTAAGTGTTTTTAAATATTTGCCCAGAGTCAGCATTAATACAATGGTTATGGGTCCAGCCTTCATCCGGTAGCCAATGGGCCTCATGGGCTATCTGCAAACTGAGCGACCCACTATGTCAGTACTGTTAAGCACAGCATAGCACAGCATGTCATCGGGCAATTGTGTCAGAACCGCTGTGAGCAGAGATTATCATATCGTGTTATACTTCATCCATACACAAGCACTCGGAAGCTAAGGAGCACACATTTGACAAAGTTTTCACCTAGGCGGGAGTCGAACCCTTCAGCATAAGTGCGCACTCAGCCTAAGAGGCAAAAGCTAACCGCTAGACCACGACCCAGGCATCAGTGCGCATTCAGGGAGTAATGGGAAATGTTGGATTAGTTAGACAGCCTTTACAGCGGTAAGCATATCCATACATATACATACTAGGGGAAAAACATTATCGCAACAGGTTACATGTCGGCCTTTCTCGGCCAGTGTCCACAATTGATAATAAACAGTCTGTACCTTGTGTAATGGGCGTGTTTGGCCGGTGGGGAAGGTTGTATAATTGGTTGCCTTGACTGGCCGCCTTACACACGGAGCAGTGTATTGGCTTGCCTTCGTTGGCCAGTCGGTACGCTCCTCCAAGCGAGGCTGAAACCCGTGGGGTTGATGTCTCAGCCACCTCAGACCACGTGGCCTGCCTGAAATCTATTCCCCCCCCCCCCCCCCCCCGCGGTACCTTCTCCAATGTACGGCCGTTCAGCCTGTTGCAATTGTAGCGCAGCATGAGGCAGACGAGGTGCGGCCTGACACTTTCATACGCGAGCACGCACTTACACTCTTGAGTTTGCGCAGGATATCAATTCATATACTCGTACAGAATCCACACTTACAGGCTAGAAAACGGATATGAATTACATTGGTAGGCTCCACCTATCAACCGAACAAAGACCTTTTGTGATCACTATAGCATCATGTTATCTTCGTCATAGTTCCTGTACATTCTGACAACAACAAATCATGCACAGCTAGTCGCACATAAAACCATAATTTCAATGTGAAAATACGCAAATCAATGCTTGCGTGGAGTTAGTGGTGTCCATTGCGGACGAAGTCGAAGTTTCTACTTTCGGGAGATAGATGCAGCGTATTCTTTAGGTCTTAGCAGGGAGTAATGCTTACTCATGCCATTCGGGTCAAAGAAATATGACGTCGTATATAAATTTGCCATTTTTTGACATCCCCTCGTACAAAATTGGTTTCTCACCGAAACGAAGTAGTATGGGCAGGCCCCCTTCCCCAAAATGATTCTCTTGTATCGAAAGATTTTGCTCATGATCGACAGGCTGATCCTGAGCTCACAAACGCAGCGCTAGAATCTGCACTTCCGCAACTGGATATTGTCCATCCTTTCGAGAGTCAAAAATGATCTGCTAGCTTTGTAGCTGGGTCATCCTTTTCGGTCGTTTAGTTACGACAATAAGGCAATTATGAATTAAGAAAACATGTGTCAGATGAAGAAAATGGACTCTATATGTCGAAAAATTTGTTGTATGGGGGTTAAAAAAACCGACCTGTGAAAGCGGCAATGCATACCATGAATCCCTAGTGCATGCCGTGAACGATGTCACAATCATAGACTCCTCCCCCCCCCCCCCCCCCCCCCCCCCAACCCCTGGCGCGGGCATCTATTCGCATGGCCCCTTTGAGATAACCCTTGGGGATCTACAATAAATCTAGAAATGCTTTAATTAGCATATTTAGGTGTTAATAAGTACTTGCGATGCGGATTTTCAAGCCACTGTTTATCAATTTTAACAAAACAGTGGAAATGTCAGTTTTATAATTAGCTATTTTTTTGGGCGCAGTGCAGTTTGGACAAAAATTTCAACACAGCGATCGTTGGGGTAGCCTACAGTAGGACAATATTTGCCCGCTCAGGGAGAAGACGAATTATGGAAAATTCAACTTTGTAAGTATTATGATTCATTGCTGACGACAGACCGTGAGTTTTTTCCACGTTATGCCGTAAGTTATTAGTGAGCCTAGAGCCTACATCGATCAACCTGAGCAAGCTGGTGGCCTCGTAACTTAGCTTGGCTCAAACTGAAGCTTGCGAGCCTAGGGTCGCTCAACTTGACCAGCCAAGTCTGCAGCTTGCGCTTGATGCAGTGTACCCAACTAACAAGGACATCGCCGACCGTTAAGTCGAACTTTAGGAAATGAAAAATTGTAATATGTTCCAAGGTCCAAAAGAAAACTCTGTGCAAAATATTAGAGGCGTCTTGCCAACTGGTCAGCAGTGTTCAGTGCTCAGAGCACAGTGAAATTTTTCGATTCTACTGGATTTCTTGGGTTTTTTCAGGAAAAAACCCCGAACAAGAGTGTTGAAAGCTCAAACTTGAAACTCCGAACCGGAAAAACTGAGTTTGGAAAGAATTCTGCATGTTTTCTTTGACGCTTGGCTTCCTTGCAACACAAAACTACTGGACTTTAAAAGCTGACCACTGCTGACCAGTTGGCCAGACGCCTCCTAATATTTTGCACAGAGCTTTCTTTCGGACCTAAGAACATATTACGATTTCTCGTTTTCCAAAGTTCGACTTATCGGCTGGGATGTACCCTTGTGAGTATGTCCACATTACTGCCCTTGCCGAGCACTACCTGCATTAGCCTAGTGGCAGAAAAAACGAGCTTCAAAATTTTTTAACTCTTAGAGCTGTAAGCAATAACAATCGATGATTTTCAGAACAGCTGGTTCATCTAAGCAGTGGCCAGGAAGTCATTTTGATATGGCACGCCTAGCTCACTCGTGTTCTGACCATGAATGCAGTACACACAATAAAGTGTAAGATCAGCCACAAATTCAGTTCCGGCCTATTTAGTTGTGATTAGCTTAGCCAGTTCGCTGAGGTTACTCTCTTGATTCAGCTAGGTCTGTCAAAGTGGGCCCGCCTCTATCATGCCGATGTGAGCTATTAAGAAAAAATTTCCTTGACAAAACTAAAATATCCGCGTTGCGGCACTCACAGGCGCTCATTTTGGACAACCCTCGGCTTTGCAAATTAATATCTCATGGTCAGATGCTCTGCAAAATATCAGAGGGGCCTTACCAGCTGGTCAGCAGGCAGTCAGTCAGACTTTTGAATTATTGTATGGTGGAAACCTGACGACTGAAAAAAAACACGCATGGCTCTTGCTAAACTCAGTTTTCAAGTTTTAGCTCTCGAGTTTTGGGTATTCCGCTCAAAGAACCCAAATTTCCTGAAAATTTTGGAAAATCTCTGGGGTGTAGCTGATGACCACCCCTGACCAAGTGGCCAGATGCCTTTACCATTTTGCGAAGAGCTTTCTTTTGCAAACGGAAACAAATTACAATTTTTGGTTTTGTACAGTTCGATTTGATGACTGGCGATGTTCCCTTGTTGCCAATGTCGCCCACCCATGGCCCCTATGACAGACGCGGAAGAGGGGGGAGGGGAGGGTGGATTCGTGAGTAGCAGACTTCACTGACACGGTATTTGCATGCACATTATGGCCCTCACAATATTCTGACCATTCGCATTCCTTGACTGCTCATGATGAGCAGATTTTAAGAAGTTATTGCGAAAAGACAGGCACGCAATAACGGATATGATAATATCAGTCATAACGCAGATGCTTATCGACTTTCGACTAGGCCAATTGGCTCACAGCGCGGGCTTGAAAAATTTTTAAACTTGTTTTTAAAAAGAAACAGGGTTTGAAAATTTTAACGTCAACTGATAATAGTTTATAATTCCTGCCCTTGATTTTTCAGGGGGATACCCATTCCTTCTCGGTTCAAATTTATCATTTCCGGCGCCCTATGTTTTGCCATCGGCAATACTGGCATCCTCTCCAACATCGTAATTCTCATAATTATTACCCGCAACAAGAAGCTGCACACTCCCTGCTTCTTCATGATGGCCGCCCAAGCCTTCTTTGGCATGCTCATGGGCATGAGCTTCGCCACTGACGGAGTGCATCGCCTCGGATTCGCTTTCGAAATCCTACCCGTGCATTTCTCCGAGTTGACATGTCTGCTGGTGTATTGGACGAAGACCATCAGCCACACCCCCTGCGCCCTGATCACATGCGGAATCGGACTCGATCGATTATTGGCCATATCCGTATCGCGCTCAAACTACGGCCGGATCGCCGATTGGGTTGGCCGAATCACGATCGGTGCGAGTGCGGTGTTGGGAGTGGCCAATGAATTGGCGGGCGCATTAAGCACACCCACTCCATATCACAAAATAATCTTGTGCTTGAATTATTTCACCGCTTTCCACGAAACCTTCGCGACCTACGTCTGCGCGATCGATCTGGCTCTCTTCGTCGCGGCCATATTAGTTTATGGGCTAATTATAATCAAGGTGAGACATAGCCAGCGAATGGCCAAGATCACTCCGAGTGGAGCGGTGGTTCCCATCGGATCGACAAGTCGCGATTTGAATGAGCAAGAAATGTTTCTGAAAAAGCAACTGGCGCTGATGCCGTTGGTCAAATCGATAATGATCGCCTTCATATTTGTGGGTGTCACACCGCAAATATGCTCATCGATCGCGCCCACCATCGCTCACGGGGCTTATCAGGCCGAGATCATTCTCTACGAATCGATATTGCGTTCGATCAGTACAGTGGCCGATTTCGGGGTACTGACCATCAAATGTAAGGAGTTCAGAAAATCCTTGGTTTATCTATTGAAATGTCAGCCAGTGTAGGGGACTCATCATTATCCTTCACATATCAATCAATTGGGTCCACAACCTCTTAAAATTTTGAACAAACTGAACCTTCGATTTTCGACGTTTCGATGAGAGGAGCAGCTGCTTCTTTTCAGAGTAATTTTGCCTTCAATTTCTCTTTTTTTTAAATCAATTGATTCAAAACACATTTTCCAACAAATCTTGCGTTTGCTAAAGCGATCTAAAAAGAAACATATGTTCACAGCAAAAAAATTTTGAAAAAATGAAGCGCACAATTTTCTTTGCTTTTTTGCTTTTTCTTGTCAGCTAGATAAGCATCGAATTTTATTTTGTTCTCTTGATTCTGTGCGTGGTGAAGCCTTTCATGCATCTGCAAAATACTTTTTAAAAATTCAGAGATTACAATGACTGCAGGCTTTTCCGCAATCGATCAGCAACAGATTTGCAGATTTTGTTGTGTAATCAGCTCTGCGCATGGTCATTTCCGATTTTGGCTGATATAGGATTTAGGCTTTTTGGTTAGGTTAGCGGGCCGTATTTAATGGAGATGCCTCTGTTAAGAAAACGTGCGGAAGAAGGGCGTTGCGGGAACTCGGAAAATTATGTGTAACCTGTTGGAGGTCTTGCCGTCCCCGCCGTTCCATCCCTCTCTCATCACTGCTTTGCTCGCTCCCCCAGCAGTGACTTTGGCCTAGCAAATGTGGACATGTCAGTATTTGACAACCGCCAGCCGCTTAATCGATTCGATTAATCCCTTCACGAACTGCTTGATTGTGTGGCACAACGCCATCGATGGCGTACGTGCTATACCACCACATACACCAGCTCTCGCCAGGGCAGCGGATGGGGCTGACCTCAGCTTTGGGACCTAGCGCGAGACCACATCCATTCGGCTCAGCACCATCAAATACGCGCTTATGGTAAAAAGGCGCATTCACCTGCGATTATCATAGGAGATCGGGTTCATTTCCCCCAAACAAAAAAGGGCTCAGCCCGAAGCTCAACCGTCCTTCAAGGGTCCGTTCGAAGTGTTCGAGGTGAAGGGAACATTGTAAACTTCAAGACTAGGCGTGGCTCTGAGCCTTCGTGGGTGAACTTGGAGCGGATTTAATGTTATCGGCGTCCTGACCATACCCACGGCTAAGATATCCAGGACCCAAGCGTCCAAAAACGGAGGGGATCGCAGCACAGAAAAGTCCATTAGCACGATATCGTCAAGGTAGGAAGCGTAGCTGCGCGCAATACAAGCGCAAGCATAACCTGAAAATTGTTTTTTAATGTTTTTTTTTAGAAACGACTGAGTGAAATGACTCACCATGCAAATTTATTCCCATGATGAAGTGATAAATATTTTTTACTACTGTACAAGAAGTTTTGCTTTCTGTTTTATAGTTTTCATTTTTGTTTATAGAATTTGATATGATTCACTGAGTGGCTGAGATATAGACAATCTGTAAAGGTTGCATCCTTTCTTCCCTGTGGAGCCAGGCACCGAAAGGCCCATTGATGGGGGAGGGGATGTGACACGTATATAAATGTGTACTGCACTGAAGGCGCTATGTATGCCCTCGTTTTGTAATGCTTAGACATTTTTAATTATGTAATGGGAGTCGGCACTGAGAGAGTTATTGTGTAGTCATGAGACGATTTTTGGTAGGCCTAGGTTTTAGAGGAGTCATGCTAGTGGCGAGTGAATACTTTGCGGATTGCAAGTGTCGGATGTTTATGGCGTCAAGACAACCTTTTTGAAACTGATTGTGTGTCAAAAATCCTGCTAAAAACCTTGAGAAATAGCCGCTCAAACGTTTTCACTCCTGTTTTAGCACCAACTGAACGAAAAAATGGCTTAAGTACTTATTCAGGTGTTAATGATGTCCAGGAAAGCATGCAACATTTATTGGAGCTTACAAAGAACGATGGCGTATCTCATAACATGTGGCGGAATTGGTTTTATCTGCATATCTCCACGAATTGCAGACGCGTTTTGTAAAATCATGTGTTCATGGAAAGGATCTGCTAGCACCAAAATTGATTGAAATCAGCAGAGGGCGTTGTGCCTCGTCGTTTCTAAATTTTGATTCTCGCGGTTCGTGTACAGTGTGAACCCAGCTGACGGCCTGGCGCCCTGGCTCGATGGCTGGCGGCGGCCACAGAAAGAACGAAAACACATGGTGTTTGTGGCTCGTGGAGGAGGTGGTGTAGTGTGGCTGCCTTGACTGGCCCTCGAAACGCTCTGGGCGAAGCAGAAACCCGTTGGGTTGATGTCTCTGACGCCTGAATCAGGGAGGCCTGCCTGGAGGGTTTTTTGAGCATACGCTCTACCGCTATCTCTCAAGTCTCGGGCTTATACTCGCCTTATCACAGTCCTCTCTTAGCAACAAAATTTCCATCACAGTATTCGCCAAGCGTCAGCAGAAGCAAAGGAAATCTCCATAAAGCTCACCTGCTGTTCTGTAAACGCTGTGTGTGATATGCATAGAAAACATTTTCTGCTGCTGTTCCTGGCTCTTTGGGCGCACGTACTTTGTACTGCATCACAGCTAACCTACTTTGCCTTTTGTGCGACAGCGTGTGAGAAAGTGTTACGATTTGAACTCATGATCGTTTCGCAATTCACGCACAAATGAGAGAACCGAGAAACGTAAAAAATCAAGGATACTTTGCAGAAACAGAGACGTTGCCATGTGACTGCCCTTCACGACCTCGCAAACTTTATGATCTTGACTGTGTAATCAGCACCTTCTCCGCCTGTCGGCACGGCACATGTGTTTCCAGCACGTCATTGACTTCCTCGTGTTATTTTTTTCAAGTTTTTGTGGGTTTGGCCCCGCACCAAAGTTTTTTGGTTCAGTCAGGGTCAAGGTCTGGTCAGAAAGTTTTTTTAAGGGTCGGTCAAAGTCAGGGTCAGCTCAGACTGTGAAAAACCCAGGTCATTGAAACACTATAGTGAAATACTGTGCTTCTATGTTAGGATGCCAGAAGAGTGTGTTTTCTTCATCTTCACTTAAAACCTTGTGTGATCAGCGCACCCAGGCGTCGAGAGATAGTCGAGACCGAAGTCTCTGAGTGCAATACTACGGTTAGAGGCAGGCAAGTCTCGCGACTATACCTGCCCTAGAAACATCAACCTGAGAGGTTGACGTCCCAGCCAGCCAGCCAGCCCATCGATTACTATCGACCTCTACGGATGCTGGTCACTTGGTTTCGGCCCAGAACGGTTGTGCTCTTGCTTTAGTTTGTGCGTTTGAGTGATGAAGTAAGAAAAAACCTATTTACCAGACCATCTGTGAGAGACTACATATATTTTCCAACAACTTTGCCTATGACGCATCACTCACAACACTCTCTTACTTTCCTGCAATCCCAAGCAGCCCAAGCAACTGACAGGGCAGACACTCGCCGATGCTACACGAGTCGCTTGGTAGGACAGCCCTGCCATTCATGATAATGTACATACCATATGTGACGTGAGAAAGGACATTAGGGTGGCATTCTGCTTGTAAATGACTCTGATTGCGTCAAATGTTTGATTAAATTAGCTGCTCGCACGCACAGGCGCTGATCTCGATGGGTATTTCCCACTGTTTATTATGCGTGCTCGAATATTCTTGGCTCCCCGAAGCTACGTGATATGGTCCTGAATCCAGCACTTTTACGCAGACACTGCCGATCACTCGCTGGGTCCGCTCGAACTTTCTAGAATGTTCAGAAAGTACCTGCAGTTCATATTTTGAGTCCCATTTGCTCTGAACAGTGGAATCTGCAGCAGACAGGTTGAATCTTTCGAGGGCCTGGGTCCTTAATGTGTTTGGCATTCTGGAGAGTTCTGGGTACCTTTGCGTCAGTGATCTACGTACATACCGAGGCACACCGACTGAATGTATGTGAATCATTTTCAAAATTCACCCACCATGACATCACTATTTGAAATCTTCGGCGCAAAATTATTTGCTGGCCGCTACTCGAACGTGGTGATCAGTAAAGTCAACTCTAAAAAAATCTGTTATCAGACAACAACAAAGTTAGCCCAGCCACTGTGCTCTGAGTAAATGCAGGGTGAGACTAGGTTGGCTGGGCTCCCTCGGCGACGCATGCTTGGATGCATTACACTTTTGTAAAATCGTAAGGTCATGGGGTCGATTTCCATTGCGCCTCTGTGTGGCTGGGCTGCACAGGCAGCTACCGCGCCTGTTGATGTTCAGCAAACGCCTAACCTACCAGGCCACGGGTCGGTATAAACCCTGCGATTTCTCCCTCGCCCCTGCTAATCTTTCTCTCAGTTTAATCTTTCGGTTTCGCAATTGCATTATTGAAATATGAGCATTTTCAGGCTTTTCTTACTGTATTTCATGATTTGCGAGAACGCTTGAGCTAGTATACCATTTATATTTTGATAAAACATGAGAATATATGTACGACAATCCTATAGCCGTTATACCTCACCAAGTATTCTGCACTTTGCAACAATTCTTCTCCTAAATCGCCTATTCGAAAATGTGTCTATTCCCCCACTGGCCATCGTGATCGCCCATGAGCGACAGGCCAATCCATATTATCCCACGTACAAGCATTGGATTGGACTGAAGTAGCAGTTAATAAAGACGCCACTTTTGCTGCTTACGAGCGTATATTTGATTTTTTTCTTCAGCGCTTGTCCCTGACGTTTTTGAGCGATCATGTCACTGGATCTGGGAATAAGCCAGCCAGGCTTGAGTTCGAAGTCTCCAATGCCGATGCTAACGACAAAGACTCATTATATTAGCTTTCAGGAGGCGAGGCGGCCGTACTTGTTTACCTGGCATGATCGCTGGTCTCCTTCACATCGTCAGATGAACACGGTGCTAGAAGCAAGAGGACTGCCATGCTGATATACCAGAGATCCATCTTGTTTCAAGCGTCGCCGTCGATCGACTGACTGGCACCAGCTCGGGTGCTCCTTTAAGTACACTGTCCCAAATAGGTTACACATCCTGTCGAAAAGTTTAGTCAGTCGAGGACTCAGGAAATCTGAAGTACTACTCTTGCCGCTAATTATAAATATGCGGCAGGATGGCACGTCTCCTTGGTTGACGCAGGGCATTCGCGGCATCAGCCAGGTTACATTCGACGATATTTCGATATTCTTAGCCTGCAGCTTACTTATTGCCAAATAGTCTTTGTCAAACGTGCTTTCTCCAATCATCCAGAACGTTCTGCTGCCTGAACGTAAACTTAGTATCCTCATCTGCTGTGACTCGTGAGAAGTGACATCGCATTCACAGTAAATTTTTCGCATCAAAATAGAATGGAAAAAATCAAAAATTAAGCCTGAATAATATATCTGGTAATTCAGTGAGAAAATTCAAAGGGGAAATAAACTATCACGGTTTTTTGTATTCATACTTGATATTTTCGATAAGCCCCAACATACCTCTAACTTTCCGCAAATGCTTAAAAAAATACCAGCTATCCTCTCCGTCAATAATATCGTAGAAATCCGAAAAAGAATACGAAAGCAAAGTTTTGCCGTCAATATTCTTTTCTCGAAATACTGTACAGTATTTCTCATAGTGGGTATCAACTAGCCACTCAACGACGTTGTCCACTGTCCACGTTTTGCCGTTTCCATGGTCTCGTTCACTTTTGTTATCCATTCTCTTGACATACGAACTGTGCTCGATGCTGAAGTTTAGTTGAGCACACTAACTTGTGTACAAGTGCTGGTACGTTCCCGCAGTGGTCTTCGACTCTAACCCAAACACATCTATTCCAGCCAACATAACATTTTCTTTTTCGCCCCACTTAATTTTTCCTTGAGCAGCTACTAAATTATGTTGTTCTACTGATCTCATCTCATCTTATTTATGTTTCCGTCCACTTTTCTGGACGTTTTGGTACGGATCGAATAACAGGTTTTTCGTTGTTCGCCACGAACTGTTATTTGCGTGCAGGGCTGGTCGACACTTTTTCCCAATCTTGCAAAATGGCCACCGCAACTTGGCCGAAATTAGCGAGCCAGGAGAAGGTCGAGTGGGACCAACAGGCTGCAGACTTGCGTCAACAACACATGCAAGCACTACAGCAAACAAGCGATCAGCAGGAGCGGCAGCTGCAACCTGCGACCGAAGCACACTCAATAGGGGCCTTCGAGCCCCCGTGCGACATGGCTGAAGCAGCTTGGCCAGTTTTGGGGAGTCAGGAGCGGGATGGTCAATACAATAATCATCCCAGCGCCTCCGCAGGTATGTTAGTATGCAGTATGAACTACACGTGCACACGCATCGTGCTTCAGCAATGCTTGATATGAACCAAAGCGCCGCGCATCAAGGTCATCAATGTTTTTTAGCTGTACGCAGCTACCTCACGCAAAGATACATAAAACAGGCATTCGAGACTATCGGGTTTGCGACGGGTCTTGTTGGGTGGTCTTGTTGAGTAGTTTCAATTTTACTGATACAGTCGCTAACTTTTCTAGGTTGTTTATTCGTTATGTTCTTTTATAGATCGGTGCTTTACAATACGACGAATTACGAAAAGGCGGAATTAGGCCTACAGTAAGCTTGTCGATTGCTTTCAGTGACTCTTGAGCTAGGCCTGATAACTTTGTTTTTTTTGTAAGAGACTTACGTGAAAGATGATCGGATAACGGAGATACACAGGCTTATGAACCGTTGTCGAAGTGTCGTGCGATCGTATTGGGAAGCGTCGTTACCCGGCCATTGCCCTCTGCGGTTTCCAACAACGCGAGCCTGGAAACTCGATAGTATAGCCATGCCTCCAAGCGACGATTCGAATTTACTTTCGTTTCGTTTCTTCGCAACAAAAAGTTGGGATTCAGGAGCAGAGGATTACGGTATCACGTTCCGCCCAACCAGTATATTTTCAGGGTTCGGCGGCCCCGCTCTCCTCATTGTATTGGCCAGTTCGGCGGGGCTGCTGAACTGAGTCTTAAACCAAGTCCAGCGGCCCCCGCCAACCTGTGCGCCTAGCCGGGTCACCATACCTGTTCAATGGATCCGGGTTGAAAGATTTTCTGCGGTCGCCCTCTCCAAATGTGCGCAGTGTTGCCACCCGATTTTTTCAACGAACGAGAACTTGGAGGATCGGAAATCAGGAATAATGATACAGGCGATACTTGCGTTTGCTCATTCTTTTTTTCTAATATATCTCACATATGTTGTTGTTATCATTGACATGTAAGCTATTAGTGTTTAGTACACAAATAACTGATCTTTTATAAAAAGGAAATTCTGAACTCGGTCCATTAGAGCTCGAAGAGAGGATAGGATGTGATAGGACACTTGTTACAGGATAGGAAACGGTCATATTCAAAGCACCACTGTTCATATTAAAATCTAGGCGAACCCATGCATTCGATTCGACAGTTTCCTTAAACCTCTATCGGCTTTATAAATGTAGGACGCATCGACGTCATCCTTCCACGTAGAAAGTAACCAACCAACGCAATAAACACCGCAATCAATAAAGCGAAAAATAGGGAATCAGAAGGATGTCCTTCAAAGAAAATCTGCCGCCATCCGATTCATTTACGTTCTTGACTGTACTCGAAGGGCTGGCAGTAAAAACGGTACGACCGACATCTTCCTTCGAGCCGTGTTGTATCTTTGACGATTGTTCCACGCACGGGTACTCGGAGCGAATAATGTGCTGCTCGGCCAGTGTTGCGGGTGCTGCTAAGGGAGATCGTGCCATGATATTCGCTCCTCGTCCCGTTGACGAATTAGCCAAGGTTATGCGTGCGATGAGAAAGATTAGGAGCAACTTTGTCCGACTCATTTCTTCGAGTAGGTCAGCTTCAATTCTTGGCTTCACATCTAGTGCTCATATAAGGAAAAATCTATCGCGTACGAATCTAAAAACCTGTGAATAAGACAGAGCCCCTCGCTTTTATGAGATAGTATTTCTCACCCCTTACCAAAACTAGCTAATTTTCTCAAATTTTGTTGAATATTTAATTTTAAACCGAGAAAAGTCCTTAGTAGCCATATCCAGTCTCTAGGAGACGAACGCGCGCGAGACCCCAGCCAGCTAGTTTTTCAAAATTTTAATTTCGAAGCCGGCTCGGCGTGGGGGGCTAACGCCCGCCCGCCTAATTAATTAACTTTTTTAATCGATTAATTTATTACCTCGCCAGCCTGCGGGGGGGGGGCGGCTAGCCGGCTCAATGACGTCACGCGAGCCCGCGCGCGCGGCCAACCAATCAGAATCGAGGGGCGTGGCCTAGCGGTCACGTGACTCCACCCATCAGCCAATCAGATGTAATAGAGGGTTAGCTATGGGTCCTAATGACGGATTTTGGTATATGTTCTCACTACTGGTACTTACGACAAATTTTCTTTTGTATTATACTTGCCAAACAAAAAATTCGGGACTTGAATCCTAAAAAGAAGTTACCAATTTAGGCATCAAAATGGTTAGCTACGCGGGCTTCTAAATAGCTAAGCTAAGCTGAGCTGGCGAGTAAGCTAAGCTTGAAGCGAAGAGAGGCGCCGTGAAAGCGTAAAGTTGAAGAGAGAATGAGGGAACCTACCGCTCAGGCCGATTGACGAAAGGCAACTGAGTGGCCTGTAAAGCGAGCTTCGTTACACTGTCGTCACTGACAAAAGTAAGTAAAGGACCACTCTAGTCAACGACAGAAATGAAGATTGAGCCGCCGAGAAGCAAACCAGGCATAAAAGGGGAAAGCATTGTGAAGTCACAGATCGGTGATGCTTCTCCTGGGCTGTTATGTTCGCGCTGAATCCATCGCGCCACCAACACTTCGCTCACAGATTGTTCAGTTTCTTATAAACTTCTAAACCGATTTAATGGTGTTCCTATTTAAAGTTTTGTTTGTAACCCACCTTTAATCCCAAAGAAACTAATAGCGCGCGCTTCACGCGAGCCGGAACCCGAAAGACTTTTTATTTTCTCGTTGGGCACATATTCTGGTAAAATGTAATGAAGAGATTCAGCTGAAAATCCCTTCTGTCGACACAGGCTTTTCGTTCAAAGACCAGTGTCCCGAAACTGACTTCTGCGGCGATTACAGTACGCGCAAGGCGTGGCATAAGCAGCTGCCTTCAGCGGTAGTTGTTGCGCTGATCCACCGCCAGCTGTCGCCAAGCCAGCCACTGTGGTTCCGACGCCTCCGCGAGCATCCGTGACCGTTTGTATCAGAATTAGGCTTTTCCGTTTTTTGTCCAATAAAAAAGGACGAGCGATTACTTGATGCTTTTGACCTGTGCACGGCGGATACTGGAACTTTATTATCGTCGAGTCGAATAACCAGCTTAAAATATGCTTTGACGCCTGCTTTCTCCATGGCTCCGCTGCTAGTTCAAGCTGGCACCGACTTTAAGAGTGAACATTTCAAGAAAACAATTCCTATTCTTTAAAAAATTTCATATTTCTATCAATTTCTAAAATATCTATTCACACGAGAATCGAATCCGAACGCGCGGCTGACGTACGCATATTTCAAATGTGTACCCTGCTAGGCAGACACGCGTCAAAGGCGGCGACAACGTCTGTTTGTGACTGCAACGAAAGGGTGTGCGTGGTCGCAGAGCACTGGCCGTGCGTGGGAGCTCGCTTGCAACATGGCGGGCAGAAACAACTTTTTGTTCGATAGCTATGCAATCGAGGAAATATCAGACTAATGAGCCTAAGCCTAAGCCTGGAATGAGAAAGGGAGTGATAAAATATGAAAGACGCAAGGGAGTCGGGCTCTGTAATATCCAGTAGAAATAAAACCCTTTTCTACCTACTTGCAATTATTTACTGTCCGTGTCCAATTCACGTTCACATTTGTGGGATGTAGAAATGCTTTGTTCTTCAGGCGTATTACATACTTCGATGCAAACTCCTTCTGTAGACACAGAAAAAGTGACTCGTATGCCTTGTATACTAGCTCATTTACAGGGAAGTCATTTCCCAGGGGGAGTCAGAAGGCGGGCTCTGTGCCAATGATCCCTAAGTATGTGCACAAACTGGACACAGACAGTAAATTAGACACAGACAGTGAATAATTGTAAGTAGGTTAAAATGGGTTTTTTCTGTAGAGGATATCGCATTATATACCTCCCTTGCTTTTTCTTTCATATCTTATCACTTCCTTTCTCGTCCTAGGTTTAGCGTTAGGCGTAGGCTCATTAGTCCAGTATTATCTCGATTAAGTATAGAACAAATTGTTTCTGCCGCCGTGTTTTCTAACCGTGCGAGCTCCACGCACATCCCGTGCTCTGCGACCGCGCACAAGGTTTCGTTGCAGTCGCAAATAGTCGCTGCCGCCGCCTTTGACGCGTGTCTGGCTAGCAGGGTACAGATTTGAAATATGCCCACGAACGACTGCTAAAAAACAGCTGAAAAATTTTTTATTTTTCTTGTCTCGATAAGTACTTTTCACAGTTTTGCTCCCTCTGAGCGTGTCTGCGGCCCTTTAAAAAGCCTGTTGCACTTTACCAGCCAGCGCATAGGGGAGGGAGGGGCGCAAAAAGATAACTCTGACACTGCCGCCTTGCAAGATTGATTAGTGGTGCATATGGGAGACTGTAAGATAGGAAATACACAAAAGACAGAAGTGACACTAGTACAGTACATCTTACACGGGTAAGCGTGCTTGGATTATAATTTTAAAGTGGCTTTTTATCATGCACTTTAAGCGTGTTTGAGCGCGTAGCCTGATTTTCACCCGAAAAAATTCTCTTTCTTTTCTGACTTCTCAACACAAGATAGTCGTCTTCAACCGGCGATGCTTCCTGGTGCTGAGATACTTGATACGATTAGTGAGCGCGGTAGGATTAGGCATCCAGTAGCGCAGACTCGGATAAGTCTGATCGAACGTAAGATAGACCAGGGGTTTCTCACCTATGACCTGGCCCTGACCTCTGAGGCTATATATACATAGAAAACACTTCGCTAGCGTGGTCTGTGCTATCGGTTACCCTAGCATATCTGTCAATAATGTAAGCCACACCCGCAATAAGCGGATTCCTGCACCAGTGTTCCAATGACCTGGATTTTCACTGTCTGAGCTGACCCTGACCCTGCAGACTCCTTTTTGTAAAATTTGCTTCAAATTTTCCAGGCCGGAACCTATCCCAGCGCAGTACAAGTTTATCGTTTCTGGTTTTCTGTGTTTTCTAATCGGCAGTACTGGCATCCTCTCAAACATCATAATTCTCATAATTATAACCCGCAACAAGAAGCTGCACACTCCCTGCTTCTTCATGATGGCCGCCCAAGCCTTCTTTGGCATGCTCATGGGCATGAGCTTCGCCACTGACGGAGTGCATCGCCTCGGATTCGCTTTCGAAATCCTACCAGTTTATTTCTCCCAGCTGACATGTCTGCTGGTGTATTGGACGAAGACCATCAGCCACACCCCCTGCGCCCTGATCACATGCGGAATCGGACTTGATCGATTTTTGGCCATATCGATCTCACGCACAAACTACGGTCGGATCGCAGATTTCGTATGCCGTGTCACGATTGGCGCGAGTGCAGTGTTGGGAGTGGCCAACGAGTTGGCGGGCGCATTAACCACACCCACTCCATATCACAAAATAATCCTGTGCTTGAATTAATTTTCCTGCTTTTCACACCACATTTACGACCTACGTCTGTTCGATCGATTTGGCTTTCTTTGTCGCGGCGATATTAATTTATGGCCTGATTATCCTCAAGGTCAAACTTGGCCAGCACAAATTAAAGATCACCACCAGCGGATCAGTGGCCGCGGTTAGATCGATAAGCCGCGATGCGAATGACCAAGAAATGTTTCTGAAAATGCAGCTGGCGCTCATGCCCTTGGTCAAATCAATGATGATCGCCTTCATTTTTGTGGGTGTGACACCGCAGGTATTTTCATCAATTGCCCCCCATATCGCTCACGGGGCTTATCAGGCTGAAATCGTCCTCTACGAATCGATATTGCGTTCGATCAGCACAGTGGCCGATTTCGGGGTGCTGACGATCAAATGT
Organism: Mesodorylaimus sp. YZB2_4; assembly: GCA_030248295.1. Classification (NCBI taxonomy): domain Eukaryota; kingdom Metazoa; phylum Nematoda; class Enoplea; order Dorylaimida; family Dorylaimidae; genus Mesodorylaimus; species Mesodorylaimus sp. YZB2_4. The sequence continues at coordinate 203,222 of JASANH010000167.1, read as the reverse complement.
AAGGAGTTCAGAAAGTCGCTGCTGTTTTTGTTAAAATGTCAGTCCCAGTAGGTCAATATCGTGGTTTCCCTTAGTCGTTTTGATAACTTGCAGCCTTCTGATGCGCAGTATTTTTCGAAAACAAAAATTCGTGCACGATCGATGTAAAGTTCTAATCCTAGCTTAGATATGTCTTGCAGCTTATTCAAGATAATAGAGATAATTATTCTACAGTGTCTTGTCATATACCGTACAGAGATCCTAAAACCTTACACTTTCACCCGTCTGCTGCATTTACTTGTGAGTCTACCCGAGCTCACCCACTACGCTAAAACCGACTCATTATTCTGGCTACTGAAATAAGGCAATACAATGTATGGTGCTAATCAGAGCTTGAAGTTAGCTGAACCTGAAATACATAACAGGGGTGCGTTCACCGAAGAATACAAACACGGACTGCAACACAATGATGCATCATGCACTCGTACCTAGACATGTACAATATGCAAAGCTCGCATGCATCTGACGAGGGTTCTTCCAAGAAATCTTAAAAAACAGGTACTACTACTGACTGTGAGTAGTGAAGTATCTTTGAATAAACAAGGACTGCATGTTAAAAAGGTTGTTGGTGGCAGCGAAAAAAGGGTCTTTTCTAGACGATTGTGATCACTTCCGCACGTGCACACCTTTGCCTAATCGCTCAAAGGTCGGATAGCCCTGCACAGGTACGAAAGGGCAGCTGAAGGATCAGCACTATCGTCAGTCTGGGGTCTGGGGAAGGTCTAAAATGTTGTTGAGCTGCGCTCTGTTAATGCGACTCGATCGCTTACGATACTTCGTGTACGAACATCAAGTAGTTTAAAGTCGCGCCCCGAATCAAAGAAGCGACAAAACACAAAACCTGTTTTTCTTATTTTTGGTTTTGAACTGAACGCGCACATGAAAGATTTGAAAAAAGAACACAGTTTGCCAAATAAGGCTCCTTGGGAGAATACGAAATTGTTCTGCTGATCATGATTGTCATTTGGCTAGGAATAATCACTGGGCCTCACCCAGGGTGTGTGCCCGTCAGCCGACAGTCAATTAATCATCCCACACTCCGCAGCAGCAAGCAGAATCAAGTCACAGACTGGCCAAGCAAAATTTTCAAAGGGCGTCGCCGTCATAATGATAAACTAGGCGAAGGTACATACTGTAGGTGGCAAAACACCTGCATCGTCGCAAACAGGAGCTGGTTCCGTCCTGCAGCCCTGCGTCTGGGCGAGGACTACTTCTAACCATATTTTGTATGCTGGAACCAAATATCTTGCAAAGGCGCCGCGACTACCACAGTAACCAAATCTGTCTAACGTTCTCTTAAATACTCTTCGCCTGACGTCCCAATTGTGCGGTTGTGGTTGTTTTAGTGATGGCAGAAGCGCCCACGTTTCTGTGCGCAACGTATTTTGCTTCGTTTTCTTTCCTTCAACGCCTCACAAGACTGACACATCATAGATTCGTGCGGAACGCGGCATGGCTAACGGAACAAATCGTGTTGTCATACAGTGCGCGACTGTTGAAACATTTTTTTGTGACGACTAGCCTCAAATTTAAAGGCGCCTAACTTCCATTGCTTTCAACCAGAAAGAAAGAATCAAACAAACAGAAAATTGTTGTCAGGATCCCCGGAATTCTAAGCAGCATATCTGATCAGTGCGTGCACGGCTAACAGAAAACTTTCGAATCTCATGCATGGACGCAACTATAATAGATTTATGAAATCACGCCGCCCTGACCGAGGTGCTAAAACTAGCCCATTCTCTAAACTAATCAGTTTCAAGTGCTTTAGATTAATGGTCCCACGGACAGCAGATGCCTGTATCCGTTCCGTCACTCTCGCCAGCAGGATCCAAGTATTTGTGACACACCAACGGCCCTTCTCCTTTACACTCATTCGGTGGTTTCCAAGGGTCGCAGTTAGATTTCGCTTCGACCCCAGACGAGCAGACAAGTTTTGCTAAAAGAATATGGCGCTAACACAAAACGGACCAGTCATCTCAAAAATACTCACCAGGTTTAGGACAACACAATCCTGCATCTGTCATATACTTGGCGCAGTAGTGGTCCTTCGGGCATTCCTTGACAGCACTGACCACAGCCGATGTGTTTTGTCCTGGAATCACGCACATGGTCACTTTGGTTGTATTGCCCAGTGGCTCACCGTTACACCTAGGTTCAATGAGAGGGCTTGACTCGGCCCAGTTTCGATCCCCAGTGACGGAGGTCGACTTGCGAGCCGTAACCCCTCGCTGACCTCGCAAGCCAGGCCACGGGTGGCTCATCCAGTACCGCCCATGTGTTTCAAGCCGCCCATAGCCTGTCTCGGCTGTGGAACATCGACCACAGGGTTCACACCTAAACCGACCTCCATCACCGGGGATCGAACCCTGGACGAGTCCACCCACTCGCTCCCAAGCAATACGGGAAGATGAATGCCGATCCGCCGCGGCCGCGGCCGCCGTCAAGACATGACTTGCGAACATCATCCTCCTTGGGGTAAAAAATTAGCAAATTAAGAGATTTCACTTTGAAAATATTGGAGTCTCTAAGAAACTGTTTCACAAAGCCGAAGAGTCCGATTCTCCCGAAAAATTATCCGTTTCTTTGAACAAATGATGTGAAGAGTGATAATCTGAGGCTATCATAACAATACCCCCAAGGTAGCTCCCAAGAAAGTTCATTGCACCATATGTCTACTGGTCAGATATGCTTCATTAGAACGCACCATTATATGCTTTCCTTATTTTCGAACAATATTCTCCTAAATTACAGGCGCGGCGACGTGTGAGAGGGTGACCGAAAGAAGTACTGTAATCACAAAACGTTCAGTTTTCTTGACTGATTGGAACTGAAAAGTCACGTCCGCTGGAAAACTTAAAATGTATAGCGGGTTTGAAAAGTTTATTCTGGGTGCTCAAATCATGTAACTGCTCAGAAACTTCCACATTCACACAAATCATGCTTGGGCTGACTCTAAAAGCGACTAACTACCCACATTGCCCGTTCAGGACACTGCCCTATTATTTTTTCATGTGACTTAAAACTTCGAATACACTTTCTGTTCGAATAACCCACTGGGGGAGTTCAAAAAGTTCTTGCAACTAGCATATAAATGACAGCGAATCAGGCCAATACTCAACACTATTTGGCTTGATCCCCTGCCTAGTTATAACATTTATCCCACCTTTCTCACAGTTCTTCCGTTATGCCATGCCAATAACTTTTCAAGTGGCCATCCAGCCAACTGATTGCAACTCATTCTCATCAACGAATCTTTTCCCCTTCACAGTTAATTTCAATTCTTTGAACACCTTGAAGTCAGAGAGTGCCAGAGGGTGATAAATGAGCCGGGTGGCTAAATCAGGTCGAATGCAAGTCACTGGAGGGCGTCCAAAACAACGCAAGAGCGGTGAGCTGGCGCATTGGCATCCAGAAGCAGCACACCCTTTCTCAATTTTCCTCGCCGTTTCTCTTTAACGGCTGCGCGTAGTTTCTCCGTCAAACGGGCATGAAGCTGGCCCATAATGGCCTAATCCTTTCCCAGATAATCAGCCAGCAGTCATCTCTCAGAATCGAAAGACAGGATCAAAGTTGTCCCATAGAGTTTGAATTAGACCCGTCAGGTCCAATCCAAACTCTGTCTCCCTCAATGGAATCCGGCCATCCACAAAGCGATGGTGCCATATGGTGGAGATCACACACCATAACCTTTGCGTGATTCGGTTTCCACCTAAGTCGCATTTTCGCCAAGTTCACTCAGAAATTTAATGATGGCTCGAACCTCGACTTTGGACGTTTTTCAAAGTTGCCCTGATTCAAGAGCAGTTTTTTCCCGACTTACTCGACCTAGCCTAGCGCTGTTTCGCATGTATACTTTCAAGATGTTAAGGTCAACGGCCATTTATATCAGATTCAAAGAGCAGCGCTTTTATATGCCAGTTGCAAGAACTTTTTGAACTCCTTTTGCACCTCACATACTGTAACCGCTTTTTTCGTCAGTTCGCAACTGTTTTGCTCATTTTTAAGCTTTACTTTTGCAAGATGCGCTGGTACAGGTCGGGTCATTTATCAAGACCCTAATCCTTCAAAAAAGCACACAACAATGTTTGCTACTTGCTGTTTACTCTTTGCACTTTTTAACTATACTGCATAAGGGAGAGGGAAAATAAAAAAATTACAACACAGAAAAGGGAGTAAAAAACCCGCTCAAGTAAATTTTAGAGGTTTTTTTAAGATTTTGCCGTTATCGAAGAAATACAGTGAGCTAGTAGAAGGCTTCAGCTTCAGCCCACATAACTGCGGCGTGCCAAGAAAACCTCAACGTACCCGTCATATGACTGGCTAGAAGTTCATGGTGGCTGGTTCATTTGGTTCATTCATTTGGCTGGCTTTATGACGTGATTTACAGCTTCATCATGGAACAATGTCATTGAAGTAAGGACCTAATGAATTATTCATTAGCACCTTATCGTCGCGGCGATCTGACAGGCGGGTAACTCATATAAAATGCCAGTGAAAATGTGATTTAGGCGAGTTTGATTGCGGCTGATAATTTCATAGTTTTTCTGAATTTTCTGTAAGTAGTTTTCATTCAGGCCGAATGTGTTTCATATTTCATACATTACATAAGTGTGTAGGATGCCATTCAAAGAATGTCAATATGTTTATATCACTGCAGATTCTTTTAGCATATTTCCTAAAATGTGCAAAGGAACTATGAAGAGTTGATCACAGATTCGGCGTCTGATTACATAGATTATGCTTGACGAAGAGCAAAACACAGTCACTATCTGCAGTACTGGAAATAAGTGCATGGCGTCGTTCACCCCCTCCCCGCGACCCTTTGCATGTCTCACAGCTCAGATATTCTGATTCGAGAACTCGAGCAGGATGCCTACAGCAAAGACGATATCATAAGATTAGGTTCACCCCCGTGTACTTGTAATATTCTACAAGTATTTCCGACGCGATCATGCAACATTGCGGCCATTAACCACATGGATTGTTGTTTCTTCACCTAGAACCCATTCATCTAAAATTGAAACTTCCTTGCAGCAATCTGGAGGAAAATCGATAGCGGTCGGGGTGGCAATCGTTAGTATCTGCTCAATAACTAATCGATAATTATGGAAAATTCATCGCAATCGCAGTAAGTGATTATATTTTTATTGTGACGTGCCAGCCGATAGGTTAGAGTAAGTGACATTTTGATCACTGATTCGACTTACTGAGCGCAAAACAGATGTGATTACTGAACTCAAAGCAGCATATGCAGACAGGACCGTCAAGCAAAAACACGAACGAAAACCTGGTTTGTTTAAAAGAAGTCAGTGTAATATATGACACATCCATCCGGATCCTAGTGATACGTCCACACCACGTGGACGGATCTTGGATCCATGTGGTGTGGATCCATTCTAGAAGGGCATGGATCTAGGTGGAACCAGTGGATCCATTCAAATATTGCTGGATCTTTATGGGGCTTAGAATCTGGGTGGCCGCTGGAGAAGGGCGTGCGAGTTTGCCTTGGCCGCCTTGAACACGGGGCTGGATGCTGTCGCCTTCGTTGGTCGCCCAACACCATCCTCCAGAGTACTGGTTCAGACGAGGAAGAGGTTGAGGTCTCGAGACCCTTAGACTAGGAGGCCTTTCTGGAGGGCTGAGACTATCCTCCCTCCCCCAGTATCTTCTAGAATATAGTGCAGAGCTCTATTATACACAGGAGTCTCGCAGTATAGTAGCACAACTGTAGGGTGTTACATCGGACGGTAGGTGCAAAAAAGGATAGCTTGATCATCAAAGTGCAGTGCAATATTGCCTGATCACCTGATCACCTGCATAATAGAAGGACAATGTTGCACAATATCGATCGGTTTTTGAACAAAAAATTAGCACAACTTCGAATTCGAATAACCTATTGTACACCATCGAGCTTGCGGCAGAAACGTCAGCTGCTCAGTTTGAACAGTTTTCAAAGCCATTACAATATTGTCAGCTCAAGTTTCTCATTTTTCAGTATGCCAAGACGCTGTAAAACTTCAAATTTTTCAGGGCGGAATCCATCCCAGTGCAGTACAAATTTATCCTTTCTGGTTTCCTGTGTTTTCTCATTGGAAATACTGGCATTGTGACCAACATCATCATACTCATCATTGTGTGGTGTAACAAAAAGTTGCACACTCCCTGTTTCTACATGATGGCCAGCCAAGCATTCTACGGCATGCTTATGGGCATGAGTTTCGTCACTGATGGCATACACCGCCTGGGTTTCGCTTTCAAAATCCTACCAGTTCATTTTTCTGAGTTAACATGTCTGCTGGTGTATTGGACCAAGACCATCAGCCACACGCCCACTGCTCTGATTACGTGCGGCATCGGCCTGGATCGATTATTGGCCATTTCGATATCGCGCGCAAACTACAGTCGGATCGCAGATTTGGTGGGCCGTATAACGATCGGCGCCAGTGTGGTTCTGGGAGTTGTCAATGAAATGGTGGGAATCTTGAGTATACCCAATTCATATGGAGATATCATTTTGTGCTTAAATTATTTCACTGCGTTCCACAAAACCTTTGCGACTTACATCTGCTCGATCGATCTGTCCCTCTTCGTCGCAGCCATATTTGTGTACGGCCTAATCATCATCAAGGTGAAGAGCAGCGAGCGTAAGTTTAAGGTCACCTCGAGTGGAGCGGTGATTCCTATCGGAACAAGCAGTCGCAGCGATCATTTAAATGATCAAGAAGTTTTTATGAAAAAACAGTTGGCTCTGATGCCGTTAGTCAAATCGATAATGATCGCTTTTATTTTCGTGGGTGTCACTCCTCAAGTGTTCTCAGCGATCGCCCCCTATATCGCTCACGGGGCTTATCAGGCTGAGATTGTCCTCTATGAATCGATATTGCGTTCGATCAGTACAGTGGCCGATTTCGGGGTGCTGACCATCAAATGTAAGGAGTTCAGAAAGTCGCTGCTGTTTTTGTTGAAATGTCAGTCGCTGTACTAGTGTACGTATGTACAGCTGGCTGTATGGCGACCACGCCCTTCGATCACTTGCGGCCGCCTCATGCGCACCCTCTACAAAATGTTTCTGATAGCAAGGAGAATAAGACTTAATTTTAATCCCATTTGAACTTTGCAGTGTATTAAAAATCTCTCCTGGATAATATGTTAGATTCACTACATACAAAAGTAACCTGAACTCAATGGAGAAACCTGGGTTCTGACTGGATCAAGGTAGCACAGGGGGTTTTTTGACATTGTGGTGTGTACAATAGCCTCCGTAATCAAACCCGTAACTGATACGAAGGACTGGCAGTGAAAGGCTGGACTAGTGCTCTATCATACGATAAACGATGTGGTATTGCTTGAGGAGATGGATGACTTGATATACCGCACAGGGATTGTGGCCTGGTTTTAATTCCCCCTTTCAGCCAGCTGCGCAGTTACGGCCGAGTGTTCGACTCGCGGTCGGGTAAATCATTTCATATTATGTGTCGCTCCACCCCATTTGGTTATGCGATAAAACAGGAACATATACTGTCAGCTTATAGAATAATGTTTCGCGGTTAGAACTGAAGTTTATTGAGCAATCTGTGGTTTTAGCACAGTTTATTCGGCTTTTTTGCAGGGTCACTCATGTAGAGATGAGGCTAAAGCATGCGTCAAAATCTAATCAAGCATTCGAAAAGTTCGAAATTCGTTTAAAAAGAATGAAAAACGAATTCCTCTTACTTTCTGCTCGCAGCAGTGTTTTTATGGGAGGTCACAAGGTGTAACAAACGTTGCTGTACTGATTGTTAGCTGAAAATTACACCTCGAGCTTTCTGGACAGCAACTTATTTCTTGTTGCGCCCAACGGGAGTAGCAAGATACACAAAATAAATAAATGATATTTGCCGTTGAGGTAACTTTTGTTTCTATGAAACTAACCAAAATTCATCCTGGTCTGCATTAGGTTGCACCGTTTTTTTACTGCACAATCTATTGTGATGTGCTTTGCCGATTTTCTTATGCAAAAGCTACAATGTTTCCCCTATTTCACTCCTAGTTATTTGTCAATCTCGGGAATTATAGATACTGTATTTTGTATATGATATATGTATGACATTTTCTGGTATATACATTCTCTATATTGTTAATGCCACTGCAGTTTTCGATACTGGTCCATCGCTTGCGGTTAGTGCTTACGCCTGATTTCTGATATTAAAATTTGCCTGTGTCATTGCGTAATGAATGAAAAGTCTGGTGAGAGGTTGTATGTACCCGCACATACAGTATATGGATCCACGGTGCGAGCAGTCGTCTGCTGCATTTATGCGTGAGACTCCTTAAAATCCGCGCACGCACACATCCACGGAGGCAGGGAATCAAAAGCAAAAAATCACTGACCAAGTCATCAGTAGAGTCAAGTTCTGCTTGAAGACAATCGATTGATCGGCAATACATCGCCTAGCATATAGTGCGAAATCTTCGATTGATTCTGTCTGGCGTGGTAGCATCGTTAATGCCGAAGAATAGGTGGTTTTTGCTCAGCGTTTTTCACTCTTTCGAATGGTGTGCGCGTATCGCATTACATGTGACATAAAAAAGCTTCAATTTTTAAAAATTCGGCAAAGCGGATTTCGAGGAAACACTCGTTAAGCTTCATAACCAAGCTGGCCTGGTTCAGTGTTCCAGCTACTGAAAAAAGACTATACAATAGGTGGTACAAAAACAGAGCTAGTAGCTAGCTATAATGTGCATAGCTGGGGCCTAAATACTTCATAGAGCAGCGTAAGTTAACAAAAACGGATCGTTGACACCGTGATCACCGTGCACTTGTGGGATCAATCTTCGCCTTCATTCACGTGCCACCTAGTTACATGCAAAGCTGCATCTGAAGTGCGTTCTTCCAAGAACCTTGCACTGTATTTAGCTCGACGGCTTACGTAGCCTAAAATATATCCTTAGGCAGCAGCAAAAAAAAAACAATTTTGTATTTTATTATCTGTTTTAAATTGCTTTGGCGATTTTCTGTGGGAAAAGCTAAATCGTTCCCCTATTTCTGCTGAGAGTGACGATCCCTGATGAATTCATCGGTGCAGATCTACTGTACCGTAGAATCGTGCCCTCAAGTGAGGGAGCCGACAAATATAAAAGCTGTTTCTCATATTTTCGGTTCTTAACTGAACGTGCAAATGGGAGACTTTAAAACAGAACACAACTCGCCAAACAAGTTTCCTTGGAAGAACGCAAAACTGTAACGCTGATCGTAATCGTCTTTTGCCCGGGAAAAACCATCACGGAGCTTGACTAAGGATGTGTCCCAGAGCTGCGGCAGTCCATACATCATCCCACACTCCTCGCTGAAGAAATCTGAATCAAACATTGACGCCAAGCGAACGTTGTGACAGCGGACGAAGGAAACACGTGGCAGCAGGCGTGACTTCAGTGCACCCCCGCATCTGGGCCAGGCTCATCTCTATTTTACTGAACCCTCAATCTCTGACACTGTTCTATTCACGAGTCAGTTTCACCTTTCTCCAATGTTCCAACTGTGTTTATGGTCGTCTGTGAGCTGATGGCGCAAAAACCACACGTTTTTCTTCACATCGCATTTTGCACCGTCTTTTCTTCGTCCACTGCATCATAAGACTGGCAATGTCGTGAGCGCGAGGACAGCACGACAGGACCAGCAGGCTGTAGAGCTACTCAACTGTGAAAGATTTTTTCGTAACAACCAAGTCTTTCATACGCCTAATTTTCTTTACTTAGACATAAAGAAGTAGCAAAATGCTATAAAGTTATTACGACGATCCCTGATGAATTCTCACCTGATCGTGCAATGCAAGGCTAACAGAAAAAGTACGTCTGACCTTAGCAGGCAACTAGAACTTATATAATCTCGCAGACAACTTTGCTGACTGCGGAAACTACGGGTCACTAAAGATCCTTTCGAAACTGATCACAGTTCAAGCGTGTTTTGAATTAGTGGTCCCACGGACAGCAGATGCCTGTATCCGTTCCGTCACTCTCGCCAGCAGGATCCAAGTATCTGTGACACACCCACGGCCCTTCTCCTTTACACTCATTCGGTGGTTTCCAAGGGTCGCATTTAGATTTCGCTTCGACCCCAGACGGGCAGACAAGTTTTGCTAAAAGAAAATGGCGCTAAAACAAAACGGATCATGGTCATCTCAAAAATACTCACCAGGTTTAGGACAACACAATCCTGCATCTGTCATATACTTGGCGCAATAGTGGTCCTTCGGGCATTCTTTGACAGCACTGACCACAGTCGATGTGTTTTGTCCTGGAATCACGCACATGGTCACTTTGGTTGTATTGCCCAGTGGCTGACCATTGCAAGAAGGTTCAATGCCGCATGATTGGCCATCCACTATCGAATAGCCACAGAAACAAGTGCATTTTTTGTATTTCTCACTGCAATAAGAAAATGGCGGACAAATATTCATGGCTGACGGCTCGCATGGATCGCCAAGCTTGGCTGTGGGGGCGCATTCATTGTCAGCAAGCTTGAGTTGTCCTGATGGGCATGTGGTGTCGCAATATTTATATGCGTCGCCTTGAGCTGTGCTGCCCTTCGCGCAGCCGCAGGTGCCTGAAAATTTAAGGTTGGCTCAGGACAGAACTTAAGCTTTTAAACCGTCAAATGTTCCAGATTTATCGCCTTGAAACTAGCTCTCTAAGAAAGATTTCGAGGGCACTTAGTTTGTGGCGAGGAGTCTGCTCATTTGTAGGAGGTATAGGCAAGCCTGCAGCAAACTGACAGGGGCTCTTTGGCGCTGACTTACACAAAATTGAGGTCACACTCACAACATGCAAGCACTTGCTTACAGTACCATGACTTGACTTACCTTTAGTGCACACCCCACCATGCGATTTGCACTGTTCATCCGCCTCGCACGGCTCTCCGAACTGCCGTCTGGGATGGCACTGGCCATTGGCCAACACGTGCTCTGGTGAGCATTCGATGGGGCAGCAGAGCGCGATCTCGAAGCTGCCCCCGAACGAAGTGCGAAGGCAAGTGTGTGTCTCGTAGGGACAGTAAGTCGCATCGTCGCCTATCGATCCATACGACCCGCCGCAACTGGCGTTGGGATGAGCATCACCAACTGGGCAGGACAACTTTGGCTTGTTACAGCAATGTCCGCGGGCCCCTTCTTGATAGTATCCGCTCGGCAAATAGCAGAACTGGCCATCCGCGCAGTCGTCCACTAGGTCGTACACTGAGTAGACGCCCATTGGTGGTGATGTGCGCTGAGGGGACGCAGCTGCACCATGGCCGCCTGCTGCAACTGGCGAATCAAGCGGCATAGGAAGTTTCTTTATGACGACTTTGTCATTTTTCTGCTTTTGTATAGTGCATTCCGCAACGACTCCTTTCTTCGCAACGGGATCGCCGACTGGGCACGAACGCGCTAAACATCGCTTAGTTTATTTTTTGCCTGTCACTCACCAACCAGGATTCACAGGCTTACTCTTCACTTCGCACGCGTCTTTTTTAGCGTTTGCTGTCAAACCACTGCCGCAGGCGCATTTTCCACTCTGGCACACCGCAAATGGCGTGATGCATTGCCTTTTGTCATCGCATGGCTCGCCCAGTTTGGCTACTGTAAAAATCAGTTGTGTAAAAACCAAAAACCAGTCTCGAGACACTCCCTACATTTTTTGCATTTCCCATCGATTCTCATTTCAGTTCCTGTGCACTGCGCCGAGCATTCACCACTGTTCACGTCGTAGATTTCGCCCGGTCTGCAATCTAGAACAAAAAACCACATATGGAGGACACATGTTCCAAGAGAAGTCGCCTCTGACACCTTTTACTCCAGTACTCGCAAATTTCAGCTAACCTTATCTGACCTTCTGGTCTTTTCTAACCCATGTTTGATTTTCATGTGCCAAAGCCTGTTTCACTTTTAAACTGCATTGGCTGTCGTCAGTCAGTGCCAAATTCACTTTCAAGCGGCTTTCACCAGACCGCAAGCTACCTTGCACAGGGTAGTAAAATATGGTTTCAGATTGGGTTTCCCGGGACCTTCCAGAATATCAACCATGTACAATCAGCTGCACGTTTGTAGCCAGCTCACCTTTATGGCACACTCCATTTTGTTCGTAATAGGGTTCTTCACAAACGCACAGCATTTGATAAGGCGACGGTGGAGGCCATGGTAAATCAGAAAGACCTGGTGGAGGGCCAGGAGCAGGCCAAGGTCCAGGCCCAGGCCCAGGCTCAGGTGGAGGCGGCAGACGTGGTACTTTGCGACAGACAGCTGGTCTCTTGCACGTTGTTTCACATTCTTGTTTCAAATAGGGCGCTGACGAGAAATCAATGTCAGTTACCAACGTCCAAGTGAACCCATTGTTTTTTTGTTAGCCGTGCATGTTGTTTGTCATTTGGCTCAAGAAATCCCACTTCCCAGCAGCAGAAAACGGATATTGCCATTGCCAATGGTCATGGCAATATCCGTGTTCTGCTGCTGGCCATGGCATTATCCGCGTTTTCAACAAAGAAAATCTGATGCATGTGAACTGCACGGCTAACAGAATAACAAGACTTGGAACGGCTAAGAGCCTATGACTTACCATAGGTGCAGTAAAGATGAATATTCCCGGATGGCCCACCTTGCTTGGTGGTCACGTAATCGTCATTGCATGTGCAAATGCCTTTTGTGCAGGAGGTCGAGCCAGGGATGCTTGAGAAACAATCGTCGGAAACTTTGCAACTTTCGTTGATAAACTTTAGTTTCTCTGAAATTCGAGGCTCTTACTGGGAATATTCGATACTGGTACTCGATTGCACAGCAGCACCACCCAAAATCCCATCCAATTACTGCACTTTTTTTAATGAGGGTGCGTTCGAAGGGGACTTGGTTGCAAAGGTGCAATCTGACAAGACACCCACGAGGAGGGACAAGCATGCAGAAAGTGCTCATACCGTCCTGTTCATCAATGCAGACTGGTGGTGGCCTTGGGGCTTGCATTGGTTCAATGATCGTTGTGGGTGGCAGTGGCTCGATGATTGCTGTGGGTGGTGGTGGTAAAGGTGGCGGTGGTGGTGGCCCTGGAGCTGGCGGTGGCGGTGGCGTTGGTGCATGAGTGGCCTTTGTTCCTGGCGGTGGTGCTGTTGTCTTCGATTCACCCACGCTGAACGCAGACAAAGCGACCGCTGCGACGAATAGTAGGCTGACCATGACCACAGGTGATGTTCAATCGATGTTGAAGTAATTGTCGGGGTCTGTTCTGGCCTTTTAAAGAAGCACGGCAAACCAGCTACAAACGTGTCTCCACCCAATCAATCCAGTTTAACAAGTTCACGAGTTTGACAAATGTTTTTTTATTTGCTCGAGTGCCTGAAAGAGTGTTAACTTAACTACGACTTCACTTATCACAAACATTGCGCACCTAATTCATTTTCGTAAAAGAACCCAGACATTCGCCACTGGAAAATGAAAAACAGAAAACTTGTTTTCACGCAAACCCAAACAAGATTCTGCAAAGAGAACACTACCTGTACCTCAGAGTAACTCCACCAGTCGAAAATTTTGAGCCTGGTCGAAACCATGTTGTATCTGTTTTGTTCAAAATAAGTAAAAACCTGTGGAGAATAGCTCCTTTCAATAACTGGTGCAGATTAGACCGTCTGCTTCGTCTCGTCTTCCACCCTTGTCTCATTGAGTTTGAGTTCTGTCTAGTCATTCGTGCGAGTACATTTCTCATTTTTTGATCGCAGCCCAACCCCTAGTGTGGTGTCTTTTGTTATCGTTAGCCATGGACAAGATCTGCCGCCCTGGGTGTTTGACGCGGTGCAAAAGCTGCACAAATCACCATCAAACAGGAATTGAACAGAGGCCCACCAGGTCCCACTCGCACTGGGCCCCTCCTTACTTCTCACAGTGCATACAACAGAGCGCACAACGGTACATATATTTACTTTTAGCACGATGTTAGGAGCGCGACAAAAAGCGCAATAAGTTTCTTGCTACAGTGCAAAAATGTCACAAACGGGACATCAAAAAGAGCACAGCCCAGCGCACTGTTGAGTGCATAAGTACATGCACCGTTCCACGGTCACAAGCAATAGCCTTCGCAGGTAATACCACGGCATCACGCTCATAAGCATTTGGTGATGCGGTAAAACATGAGCATGAACGCAGAGCGATTCACATCGCAAAAGTGATCCCTCGATCACATGCACAAGTGTTTGTGAGAGTAAACTGGGTACCCGGACTATCTACGCGTATATGCAGTCAAGAATCTCGCCACTTCTTAGTATTCTCTCTACGAGTACACTCGACGGCATCTCATCAGAGCCATCAATGACCTCCTGAACTCTTGGCATTTTATGGTCAATGACCAAAATCGGCCACAGTGCTGACCGAACGCAGTATGGATTCGTAGAGTACAATCTCAGTTTGGTACCGACCATGGGCCAAATAAGGAGCGACTGATGACAGGGCTTGAGGCGTTATGCCCACCACGATAAATGCAATCATTATCGATTTGATCAAGGGCATAAGGGCTAACTGCTTTTTGAGAAAAACTTCTTGCTCATTCAGATGATCACGATTTCCCAATCCGACAGGAGCCACCGCCCCGTTAGAGGTGATCTTGAACTTGCGTTGACTTCGTTTCACCTTGAGGATGATCAGACCATAAATCAATGTCGCCATGACGAAAAGGGACAGGTCGATGGAGCAGATGTAGGTCGCGAAGATTCTGTTCAGTGCAGCAAAATAATTCATACACCAAATCACATCTTGATATGAATGGGATGTGGTCACCACGCCGACCACCTCATTGGCCACTCCGAGCACAGCACTCGCACCGATTATGGCCTGACCTACCAAAATTGCGACCCGACTGTAGTTTGTGCGCGATATCGAAATAGCCAATAATCGATCCAGACCGATGCCGCACGTGATCAGGGCGCAGGGAGTGTGGCTGATGGTCTTGGTCCAGTACACCAGCAGACACGTGGATTCCGTAATATGCGCTGGTAGGATCTTGAAAGCGACTCCCAGGCGATGTATGCCATCAGTGGCAAAGCTCATGCCCATGATCATTGCATAGAAAGATTGGCTGGCCATCATGTAGAAACACGGAGTGTGCAGCTTCTTGTTACGCCGTACAATCATAAGTATGAGAATGTTGCAGATGATGCCAGCACTGCCGATCAGAAAACATAGGATGCCAGAGAGTATGAATTTGTACTGCGCTGGGACGAATTTGACACTGAAACGTACACAAATAAAGTAGCCCCACAGCGCAGAGATGTTCTGGGCTAGTAATTGCTTTTTTAGAATGCACAAATGAGACCCAGATCAAAATGTAATTGAAGTCCCGACATCCATCCCAATCTTGTTTCAAAATGTTTGCCCCCTTCCGATCAGACAAAGCTAGAGTGGAATCTTGAACAGAGTACAGCGTATGCTGGGTGATGGCTCCTGTGAGGCAGCAATGTTGAGTGTAGCCATCAGGCGCCTCATCAAAGGATGCATTGCTAGTCTATATAATCGGTGTAGGACTCGAGCCACTGCGCTGGCCAGAGTAGCCCGCATTTCCCATCTTGCTAATTTCTTACTCAGGTTTCATAGCATCATGTTTGAGGGGAATTTCCTTACAAGGACACAGCAAATTTTTTCTAAGCCCCTAATTTCGTCGTAAGCTGCTACTAAGAAGTAAGAAATATAATCTTACATCAGGTTATTACATTTGGGTCAGCCCTAGCATACAAAGATATTGATGCACTCACTAGGTTGAATTTCCCGTAATCATGGCCTTGATATTTGCTGATCAAGGCGCAACTTCTTATCCCAATCACCATCGATTATTGCTGCTCGACTGAACCCGCTTCTGCGGAAGAAAACACATTATTCTCGTCTTTGATACTTCCGCCCACCCATGTCAAAGGCAAGATTTCAGGAAAAGTTTCAGTAAGCCTGTGAATATGACTTCAAGAATCGGGGCATTCTTGACGACTACACTCTATTCATCATACTGTATATAGTATTCATAGTATGATTTACGTATGCGTATAATATGACGAGAGGGTACAAATGTAGTTATTACAACATGAGTGCAGGGTTGTACTCAAATTCGTGGGTGCGATTTGTTTGTTGCATTTGTTGCTTAATCTCCTTCCATTCCATGGTCATCCCATCATGGTTGCAGCAACATAAAAGCTGTTCGCCGCTGCAGCTACACAAAATAGAGTGTATGTAGTGAAGCTGCAACAGCGCAAGAAATTAACTCGCTCTGAAGGAACTCCTAAACTGTACATGCTCAAAACCAAAGTTTAGTGCACCCCAGTAGCGGGATCATTCACTTTTCATTGCATGCAGTACGTACCTCAATGTCAAATATCTGCAGAACACCCTCCAATATTCTTCAGGTACAAGCAGAAAACTCCAGACCCTTCCTCGAGATCCACTGATTGCTCAAGGGTTTGTGCTTATCAACTAAATGTCTGGATGTTGACGCAGTCATTAAACTTCTACATGAATGCCATTGTTGCACATTTCCAAGCCTGGGCCTAAAATCGTTCCTATAGCATTCTACCCAATCAGCCAAAACGGCAAAACAACATTCCCCGTTCTCGTTTCTCAAGTCGCACTAAGGTAAGCAGGCGGAATATTTTTGTAAAGAAAGGCAATTTTTAGTGGACGCTAATGAAGCATTTTTTAAGACAATGAATTGATGCGCTAAGGGAAGCGGAACTTTCCACATGAGCTCGCAAGTTTTTGAGGCTTAGCCGTCTTCTGTTATGGAAGGCCAGCACACCAGGCTTCTTTAATTGCTATAATTTAGAAAACCCTCGATTTGAGAGCAAGCCAAAAAAATGTGTAACTGCGTAAAAGGAGCCTCAAAACTGCTAATTTATGTTATTTTAACTACTTGAAAAAGAGCAATTTCTAACAGCGAAAACAAGTTTTTTCACCTTTTCGTCGAAGATATACCTGAATGCTTCAATTAGAAGGGCGCTTGAGTTCACACGATGCCAGGGCTAACGCCCGCCTCACTCGTTATCTCTTACATGCACAGCGAACTATGCCCTGATGTGGCACGTAAGAGCTGCTTTTTCATGTCGTTTTGTCAAATTCGGTATGGCATTTTCATATCGAAAGCCTCACTGATCCACGGAGACCCTGTCCAGCTTCGACCGAGCTATCGAACCGATCGAGCCAGGACACCCGCGTGCCTTGTATCATTTCACACTGACAGAGCAAAAAAAGAAAGTTAGCTCAAATCTCTTCTGGTGATAGGACATTCATAAACTAGGACTTTCAGGATCGCAGGTGTATCTTGATCTTCACTAATCGAACACGCTGTTCAGCTTGGCCTTCAACTTGTCTGGTCTAGCCTTACTAGCAACAGAAAAAACTGGTTCATTTCGATCCTGGTTTAGTTTGATCCTGTTGTGGTGAAAATAGTCACCTTGTCTGATTCGGGTCCTGGTTTGGCCAAGTTTCGGTCGAGCTGTCCTGTGCCCTGGTTCCCTTAAGGGAAATGTTGCCTGCAGAATGGAGTGCTCTGTGGATGACTCCCACACTGCGACGGATAGCTGTCAGCCAGGAAAGGTTTGGCACTATTGTAGGGCTGTTTTGTTTGTGCCTAAAAGAAAGCGACTGGCATTGGGTAGAATTCCGTTGAAGACAAAGAATCAAGCTTACTTGCTTGTGTGCCTGTTTTGTCTCTGTCTGAGCGAAAACCGACATTGTATTACTAACAGATTTTCTTTAGGCAACTGCGTTTTTGTTACCCCGGAGGCTCGAAGTGCATGGTTCCTAGCGCTTACTCATGCAAAGGGTATTTTATGATCTTTTGACGATGAGTCAATAACTGGTGGGTGTTTCAGAGCTGCGATTTGGGGTGCATCAATCGGCTAACTGTGCCGCACAGTAGGACTGACGATGAGGAATGAAAGATTGCAAGCTCTTATAGTTAGTCGGGCAACCACGGATGTGTCACAGCTACAGTATGATGTACATACGGAACGTAATGTCTCACTCAGGATGTCGTCCTCAGTGTGCACGTTGTGTGTATACCTCTAAAAAGGGAGCATCGCCGACTGGTCTGTTGTAATCAGTGTCTAAAATCCTGAATTTTTGTGTGGTAAGGAAGCTGAGCGTTGAGAAAAACACGCAGAGTTCTTTCCAAATTCGGTTTTTGGGTACGGAGTTTCGAGTTTAAGCTTCCAACACTCGGGTTAAAAAACCAAAAAAATCCAGCAGAACTTGAAAATTTCTCAGTACTCTAGGCGCTGGCCACTGCTGACCTGCTCGGTCAGATCTAATATTTTACACAGACCTTTCTTCTGCATCTAGAAACATATTACAATTTTTGGTTTCTCAAAGTTCGACTGAACGGTTGGCTATGTTCGCTTGTAAGCGACGAGCAAAGCGAGCTACTGAAAATACAGTTCATTGGGTAAAACAAGGCCCCAAATGAATTGGATGATGGGCCAGAACATGCGAAGGGCGTGTAAACTTGCGTTGCGACCTTAGACGCGTGTGCGGCCGAGATGTAGGCATGAGAACACCGACAAGCCGCCAGAAAAAGAGCGTGTATCAAGATCTGACTTTTCTTTTGGAAGATGTTTGCTTCGTCCTGCTTAATAACGGTGTTTCTGCAGCGAATGAATTGACCAAGCCTTGCAATCAGGCTTCTTTCAACGTGCCTCTTCTCTCGTCAGGTGCCAACGGGAGAAATACAGTACATAGATGCACCCATGCAACCAAAGTTTTCTCGTAAACCAGATACCCCTCGTCGAAACGTAAAATATATCTCGTTACGAGTACGAATTCGGCTTTATTTTTAAGCTGTTATCAAACTATTAACGTGGGAAATAAATTTTGATAGCATGCTGAGTAAGCCAATGATTCTCTCAGATTTCGCAACAAGCAGAGTGAACTATTCGTAAATGCCATGAACATTTCAAGAAAGACGGAATGACACTTATCAACAACAAAGCAGTACACGAAGTACTCTGATCGCGAGTCACATGTCGTGTCTCATGGTCACAACCACAGCAGGCTCAACCGTCTGCCTCCAATTTGCTCCTTTCCACGCATCCCTCAAATTCAGGCCACACACAGGCATCGCAATATTCATGTCATATGCGACAGATTCTCCCCTGCAGTGGTGTATCTCAGCCAGTCTATGCACGAGTATTACTTCCGCACATCCGCTTGCTTATCACATATCCAAGGCCAACGCAGACCTTCATTCGCAACCAAACGTGAAGGGACACATCATTATACTACTTTCCTTTTCCAAGCTACACGCGTCTGATCGTGAGTGGGAGGGAGTGGGGTAATTGTGTTCAAAGCCGTGTGTGCATGTATAGAAGGTGAAAAAGCGCCCACCCCTTCCCCAGGGTTCATGCACTTTTTCGCGCTTGCTGCAGTTTATACATGCGTTGGCAGTGAAGAAACGATATGAGAAAATGAACTCAGAATGTACGTCACTAAATGCGGGTGTGCGACAAAAAAAGTGGAGGTCACATCTTTCCGAGCGGACACAGTGTTACATGCCCCCTACGCATGTATGATTGACACATACTTGCTTATCTGCTTCAATATCTAAATTGGTCGGCATGTTAGCATGGCCATCAATGATTTCCTAAATTCCTGACACTTTATGGTCAATGCCGCAAAATCGGCGACTGTACCAATCGCGCGCAGTATCGATTCGTAGAGCACGATCTCAGCTTGGTACGATCCGTGCGCAATATGTGGGGCTATCGATGACAAAATTTGTGGTATGACACCCACGATGATGAAGGCAATCATTATCGATTTGATCAAGGGCATGAGTGCAAGCTGCTTTTTGAGGAAAACTTCTTGTTCACTCAAATGCTCACGATTGCCCAATCCGACTGGGGCTACCACTCCTTTTGATGTGATCTTGAACTTGCGCTCGCTAAGCTTCACCTTGAGGATGATCAGGCCATAGATGAATATCGCAACAGTGAAGAATATGAGGTCGATCGAGCATGCGTATGCCGTGAAAGCCTTGTTCAGTGCAGTGAAATAATTCAGGCACCAGATGACATCCCGATATGAGTTGGATACGGTCAAAACCCCGACCACCTCATTGACCAATCCGAGCATGACACTCGCACCGATCGTCATCCGACTCACCAAATCGGCTATCCGGCCGTAGCTAGCGCGCGATATCGATATGGCCAGCATTCGATCGAGACCGATGCCGCAAGTGATCAGAGCACTCGGCGTGTGGCTGATGGTCTTGGTCCAGTACACCAGCAGACATGTAGACTCGTTTATTTGTGCTGGGAGTAGATTCAGGGTGAATCCGAGACGATGTATGCCATCAGTGACGAAACTGACCCCCATGACCATTCCGTAGATGGCTTGGCAGGCCATCATGTAGAAACAGGGAGTGTGCAGCTTCTTGTTACGACGTACAATTACGAGAATGATGATGTTGCAGATGATGCCAGCGTTGCCGATCAGAAAACATAGGATACCGGAAAGGATGAATTTGTACTGCGCTGGGATGGGTTCGACACTAAAATAGATTGCAGTTTACCAAAAGGACTTATAAGGACCCATATCAGCGACTGCGAGCATGACAGAGTTGCAAATAACTGCATGGACGCATGAAGTGAGGTTTGAGCTTCAGCTTCAAACTGAAAACTAAATGGAGCCTTCTGGCTACTAGTAAAATGTACGAGTGGGTGAGCCCTATTGGACCTACAGCATCAGCAGGTGTGGTCTCTGACTGTCGGCTTCAAAACGAGGCAAGTTTTGGGACGGGAAGGTGTGGTCAAATGTGATGCTCACCTGGTTTCATTTTCCATATTGTTTTCCATTTTTCAGTTTCTCCGTCTAGCCCCTGATTCTCTTTATGACCCGAACTGACGACCGACAATATTTAATGAGGAGGTGCCCGATTGAAGTCTGCGTGAAGAAAAGCACATGATCTTCCTTTTACTTTTCCGTCAATGCTCGTAGAAAATCGCGTCCGGAGAAAGCTATCGGCACCAAATAATGTTCGATGCGCTATGTGCAGTAGAAGCATTTCAAAGCCCTTATATTTCGTTCGTCAATGAATTATAGCTCAATTATGCGCTAATTGATAATGAGAGAGAGAGTATTAAATGGTTCAATTTTCAATAAACGCGACTCAAAAGGCGTAATGTCACGTTTGTCGTTGCATGAACTTTCCAGTCGCCAGAAGGGTGCGAAACGCCCCTGCAGTACAAACTTAAGGAAAACTAGCTTAGTTTGAGAAAATGACGTGTTCGGACAGGAAAAGTAACGAGATTTCCAACAGACTCTTCATAACGGACATAGAGGTTAAATATAGATGGCCCCACTCTTGGGTCGGTGTCTCTCCGTGCTGCAACTTTCCTGATCAGTCAATATAGCCCTGATCACATGACATCTGACCCCAGGCGCCTCTGCCTGCTAGAATTCCCACAGGAAAGCCTGATGTACTGGATGTAATGGGCTCGCTCCGGGGAAGGGTCACCTCTGGTTATTTTGAATGTTAGCAAACCCTCTCCTGCCGTAGACAATGCCCGCTGTGGAAGCACGCCCAGCAAGAGCGCGTGTATCGCCAGCCGCGATGTTGGGTGCCCATGCAGGTAGCCATAGCCAGCCCGTGCCCTGAGAGGGAACCCCAAGATTTATACCCTCGAGATAAAGGGTTAGTCGGTCATAGCTGGGTGTGCAAGGAGCATGGAAAACCTCACCGCTTTCTCTGGTGACTGGAATCAAACCCAGGTCGACTAGTTTCCAGATCTCCCTTACAAGCCACGACAGACTCTTCCATTTCTCCACCATAGGCGGGTTTTGGGTGGGTTTGGGATAAGCTCACGCTGCTGCGTTTTTTATACAGCATATATGCCACATTTCCTTTTGTACAGTACTGTAGAGACCCAGCCCGAATTTATATTTTACTCAGTGCAAGTATGGGTCAATTCTGGTCTTCTATTGCATGTCTACTCGGGAATTTATGCACTGTAGTTTCTGTATGTAGGTAGTCTGCGTGCATCTCAGCCTTTTGTCCCATAAAAGACGTGCTGCTGTGGGAACATGCTTTCAGGGATGAAACACCCTGTTCTATCAAGTTTCTGATCCACACTAATAAGATAGGAGTGACCATGAAAAATCATTGAAGTAGCTGTTCCGGGTTTTTAGATTGGATTCAGCAAGGGGTACTTTTTCATAAATGTTTGCCACAGAATTTTATGGCGCAAAATTTCCTGGGCGGATCGCACTCTCGCACTTGGAGTGAACCGCACCCAAGGTTTGCTGTGTGGCTGCTGTAGTGTATCAGTGAGACGTTTGCATACCTTGTCTCTATGTAGCAAGTGGCTATCACAGTCGTGGTTCATTTCCCTGCGGTATAGGCCACTTTGTAGAAAAGCTGACAATGAGTCCTTTCCTGGCCTTCCACCATCAATCTAGCCTGAGCCATCATCATGCTTCCCTCGTTTGAAAATGTTGAAAGCAAACGTGGTCCCCGCACGCTGCTGCTTAGGTAACACGGCTACTCATATACAAAATAAGGAAACATAGGCGGCAAAAATCATACAAATTATAATTTAATAGTGGATCCAAATTAATGATAATGGTATCACGTCTACTAGTGAAGATTTGCAGCGTTCCGACACTGTCGGCAGAATCCCATGCAGATCTCATCTGAAACTTCTGAGCTCCTAGCTTTTATATCCCCATGCCTCACCATAAAATCCAGGCTGTGTAGGCTCGATGAGGTAACGCCAATTCAATACAAGCTGAATAATACTAACGAACTTTTGTAATGACGAGATGGCAGTGATTAATGTTTGCTTCGACTCTAAACTATAGACACGCCTAATGGCAAAAGGAAGAACAATGGAAAATTTGCATCTACTTCTCTCTTTCACAGTCAAAGAAAAAATTTCTCACCTTTGTTTGACTACCTGCCAATGTGCACGTTTCTGGTGATGGGTGTATGAGCAAGATTTGCACCAAGAAGGACATGTGACTCCTTTGTGGAGCACAAAGTTAGGACTTCGCAGATCAAAGCGTGCCTAGGAAGAGTAGGATTTTAAAGCAGGAACGCATTTCGAACCTGCATGTTTGAGTGCACTTGCAGGTGATATATTTCACTATATGGCAACTTGTGGTGATTTTGTTTGACCAGGTAATGGCACTATAAACATGCTTAGTAACTACAGTATACTAAAAGTTGCAAATAATATGTTTCAATATAGCACTAAAAGTTTCGACTTCTGACATTCTTGCACTATTCTATGCCAAATCTCACATTTGAGACAAAGTCTGCATGGCAGTCTGCAGTTTTAGTTCAGCAACTTTACTTGATGCCCGCACCATTCCCTCCTGCTGCTGGTATATTTTCCTCCAATACAGTGCATTCAATAAGCCGCCTCGGTTGCATATAAATACTCGTTTAGTTTTCCCAGACAGCTTCCAACTTTTCTGCGACTTGTGTGATGCTGACGCTGTTTCGAGTTTCTAAACCCCCTGATCTCTCCCTGATTGTATGCACAATATGTTGTTGCCAGTCCACTGATGACGTCCCTGCTCCCTTTACAACTCTTTCGCTTCGTTTGTCTCATACAATTCGTCATTATGACAACGGCGTGGCGATCGAGGACACAGAATCGCATAGCTATACTGTATATCATAGGGTGTGCACTATGAAAGTGGGTAATCAAAGACTGAATGCCATTATGGCAGCTTCGACATATCCCAATCTGAAGAGCATGTTTAGAGGCTTTCCCAGCAATCGCCCAGTTTGCCTACTCCTCCTGCTTGTAAGTGAGCCTAACACTAGTCAGAAATACAGGATGTTAGAGTATAGCACAGTGTAAAAGCAGCGTTGGCTTGCAGGTCACGGCCGGATCGGATCAGATATCCAAAAAATCACCTTCCAAAAATTCTGATCGGATCATCCAATCTGAACTATCCGATCTGACATTCTTAGTCGATGGTGTTTGCAATGACCGCTGGCAAACAGCTAACTGTTGCGCAGTTTTCTCTAACCGCTCTTGCGTAATGAATAAGACGAGATTAATATCCCACATTGATGCTTCCTTTTTCTGCTCATAATTAGGGTTACAAGTCAACTTCTCAATGTTATTATTAGAGACCAGAGAAAACATGGGTGACTCACAAAGGAACATGGCCAACCGTCAAGTCGAATTTTACAAAACCAAAAATTGTAATGAGTTCCAGGTGGAAAGAAAAGCTTTCTGTAAAATATCAGAGGCGTCTGGCCAACTGGTCAGCAGTGACGGTGGCCTAAAGTCCTGAAAATTTTTGAATTCTTGATAATAAGGAAGCCAGCGTTGAGAAAAACACGCAGGGTTCTTTCCAGCCCCGGTTTTCAGGTTTTAGGCTTCGAGTTTAAAACACTCGGGTTTCGGGAAAAAAATCTGGAAAAATTAAAAAATTTCCTGGTCCCTAGGGCGCTGACCACTGCTGACCGATTGGTCAGACGCCCATGATATTTTTCAGAATGCTTTCTTTTGCACCTAGAAACAAATGACAATTTTGGTTTTGTTGAGTTCGACGCAACGGTTGGCGAGGTTGCCTTTTCAAGTTTTGCAAATATTTGGAGTTGGACGACAGAAATATTAGTGAGGAGTGGAAAAAAATGGGAATTTATGTTTTCATAAAAAATTGAAGTTATGGTCAGTCATTTATGAGCAGCATGGATTCACTTTATCAGATTGTAAAGTAGATCTATGATGACGATGAGAGGGGCTGCTTGTGCCATGGCACCATGATAATACATACTCATTGTTCAAAAAATTACATGTATTTCACATGATCCGATCCGGTCGTGATTTGCAAGACTATGACTAACAGTCATCCAATGTTTACCACAGAGGTTCCAAGCTGACGACCCACGATTCCCGTTTTGGAAGAGATCTTGCGCCATTGATTGGTCGATCTTCTTGAGACAATACCCCGGTGCAAAGGATCTGCTTGCCATTTTTTTGGCCCGTCAAACGTCTGGTGCTCTTTTTTCGAACCGCCAAAAAGTCCGGGATTAGACGATTTTCAGGGATGCGGCTGGGTTTTGACACTTTGGAAATTCGACGTTTCCTGATCGCAGGATCTCCAGCGTCTCCCAGAGTATAATTGAGCTGCCTGATCCAGCCAAAACACATGTTTGCCTTCCGTTTCTTAATTGCATTGATCTTTGAGCCGGAAATTACGAAAGATTTAGTGAGCAAACTGCTCTCAACATTGGTAGTGGGAAAGAAGATCACATTTTCGAAACATCCTGCTCGATCGCGAATACTTTCAATGCCGATGCATGTACAGTACTGTCATCCCCCCGCTGGTAACATCAAGTAGAAACTGCGCGACGCCCGTACTGGAAGACACGTGTCACGTGCTTGTACAGTTCTCGCGGTTCTGCAAAACTACAGTACCTATTTTATGTTACAAACGACGTCCTCCACGCATAGTCCCTTACCATCTGTTGGCGTCAAGCGAAAAACCGTTTCGACTTTACCCGTAGTTGGTGTACCTGTGGTACCTTCCCCCGTTGTGGGTCAGGCCACCTACACGCGTACTAAGGTTCGAATCTACCCTGCGCGGTCCCTACTGAAACGGACACTAAGGAAACCCCCATCACAGGACTAGGGTTGCATACCTCTTTGGTCCAGAGACCCTACGTATCTTATAACACAGGGCGAAACGGTTTTATCTGCATATCTCGACAACCGGCCATTGTTATGCAAAATCGTTTTGTAGGATCATAGGTTGACAGATAGGACATGCTAGTACCAAAAATCATTAAAAATCTATCGCGCGGTTCTCAAATAGTGGCCCAAAAACCCCAAAAAGTGCACAAAAACAGTAATAACTGCAACTGTAACATGAATCGTACAAAAAGAAGAACTATCTTCTGCACAGGCATCGTACAGTTGCTACTTTATGCTGCAAACAGTCGGACCAACTAACGATAAGGGAACCAGGTTCTTTTTTTGTGGTAGCAACCATTTTCATTTCTCTTAAAACGTTTAAATATCTTTCGATTGATATCTTGGTTTTAAAAAGATATGATATAGATAGATAAGAGTAGATGGATATCCCAAAAGATATGGATATGGACATGATTTTGATATCCATATGTCAAACGATATCGATTGGATATAGATATAATCCATATCAACAGTGTGCCTTGTCACCTCAGTGGCATAACGCAGAATTCTCAGACTGCGACGCAGCCGCGAGTTCCTGTTGTTGATATTGTTGCTACACTTATAAGTAAGGGTGTTTGGGACTGCAAGCATACCCAGTGGAGGGGAGATACAATTCGATCACTTCTGCTTCATGTGACCACTAAAATATGGTCCTCCAGAGCTTTTCACATTTCCATAGCCCCTCGTTCCCTTTGCACCTAGTGCGATTATGTATCACTTGTCCCCTGGCCTTACGGCCACCTGACTCACACGACTGCTTGTTAACTAACTGAGCGCATACAAAGTGTGCGACTGCCTACATTATCGTCGCCAAATATCTTGTAAAGGCCATCTTTTCCATGCTCACTTGTGATTCCTATTTATTGCACGTTATGCACACCCTGACTGCCATAGTTTATTTTTTACAATTTGTACCCATCATCAGTGCTGCAGCAGAAAATTTATCAGACCTGTCCTTATCACCTCAGTGGCATAATGCGGAATTCTCAAACTGCGACGCAGACGCTAGTTTCTGTTGCTGTTGTTGATATTGTTGTTGCACTTGTAAGTAAGGGTGTTTGGGACTGAAAACTGCGCCCCGTCGTACAGTATGTCTCAAAGTAAATAGTCCAGCACCCGTCTTCCTCCTCTCGCCTTTATTGCCCATAAGTGCCGAGGCCGCGGCGGAGGATCGTCGTCGATCGTCATCGATCAACGCCCTCGATCGAAAAGCTCGTAATTTATCCAATGGCGTTCGTAAAATTTTTCGAAAAGCTCGACGAAAATCCGGATTAAAAAAATTATAAATAAATGGATTTAAACCCGAATTACAATAACCCAACCAAAATATCAAATCAAATAATAAATCTGGTGTTCGTAAACCAAATCCGGATAAGACGTAGCTGCAAAAGAATGGCATCCAAGAACCAATGAACGATCCTAGGACTAAGCCCAAAACCAATGTGGCTTGTCGTTCGCGTCTTCTTACTAATTTTTGTCTTTGCATTAACTGTTTTTTCAATTCATTCGTCTTGGCCGCCAACGGATCTTCTCTAGTTGACCTCCTCGACTGGTGCACGGCTTCGCTCACGATCGACTGCACAATACTCAATGCCCTTGGTCCCGACTGGCGATGTTCGGGTGATGAGGCGGGCGATTCTGAGCCCGCATCACGGTCGTTATAACAGCTTATCACTGATTCTTGTCTGCCACTCAAGGCCATACTTCGCACTTTGGCTATCAATACAGCGTAATCATTTTCATTGAATATCATTTCCGTATTGGCCATAGAAGCCCGAGTGGACAGGCGACCATTGGCTATCGAGGTCGATCTGTAGGTAGTAAGTGATGTGGTATCAGCTGCTGCGTCATTAGATCCGCTACTGTCACTATTCCCGCCCCCGCCTCCCGCATTCCGCCCCATGAGTTGGGTTGGTTCGACGATCTCGGGCACGCTAGGTTTGTGATTAGTCAATAAACTCGTCGTTGTGCCAACACTGCCATTGGAGAAAAAGGATTTGGCAGGTCTCTTATTTCTGTTCGATCGTCGACGAGTAATGCAATAAATACGAGCGTAGACGAACAAAAGGACGAAAGTTGGGATGAAAAATGAACCAAACGCCGAATATAAAACGTAGCCTAATTGGTCGCTGAGGAAGCACGCGTCAGCCGCACGATTCTCGGGTCTCCAACCGACCAAAGGCGGGAACGAGATGGCGAACGCCATCAGCCATACTAACACGATCATCATGAGCATACGTCGGGGTGTCCTCTTTTGGGGATAACTCGTCGGATTCGTCAATGACCAGTAACGATCCAGGCTGATGGCGCATAGGTTAAGGATAGATGCGGTGACGAAGAGGACATCCAAGGCCAACCACAGTTCGCATAAAATATCCCCCAATACCCATTCATCTAGTAATTCGTACGTTAGGGTTAAAGGCATAATTAATGACCCGACGAATAAATCGGCAGCCGCGACGGACACGATTAACCAATTTTGGACTTGTCTTTTGAGACGCGAATCGCGTAAGACGGCGGCGATCACCAACGCGTTGCCTGCTACGATGATGAAAATGATAATGCCGACCGGAATGGCCGTAAGGATCGTACTGGCCAGACTATAAGGTTGGATTAATCGATCATCTAAACTATCGCCTTCATTCGAATCTGTCGAATTCGCATCGCGAGCAGGGCTCATCAAAGGAGGCATGAGTGTGGATGATGGCGGGCTGGTCGAATTGCTCGAAACAATGCCAGGAGACTTGTCTTGAATCGAAACATTAGAGGCAATCAGAAAGTCGACGGGACGATTCGAGATTTTAAACCAGTCGCCATCCTTCGCTTTACCCAAACCGGGCATTTTCGTCGAAGTAATTCTAGATCGTGAAGGCGCTATCTTAGGTCGAGGGGGTCGAGGCCGCCGCGACGTCTTGCGAGTGAGTGACACTGAGCCGTTCTTGTAATGGATGCTTTTAGAATTCGACACATACTCCATTTTCCAGTCTCACCCGTCGCCCTTTTCTTCTTGATTTGTCACAGAAACACGAGATGTCCAATCCGCCTCCGCAGTCGCAAGAAGATCAAGTTTGATGAGTCGTTGACGCAGTAACTCTGTTTTCTCATTAAATGATCATTCTTTGAGCGAACATGTCGGACCATCCAAACCGCACGCTGCCGCCTTGTTTCACAATTGCCTATGAAACGTTGGTTGACACAATTATGCAAATTTACCAATCGACTTATCCAACGTGTTATTTTGGTATTTTCCGACCAAATAACGTCTTTGCAGCTATAAAAAGAAAAGGATGTTTTTAGTACGTGACGAAGTGTGAGTTTACAATTCACACTCCTGATTCCACTCACGCAATGACATAGCGCGAGTTCCTGGCTACGGTACAGTAGGTAACGCGCAATGCGGCTCCAAATGAGGTCAGTGGTTCAATTCCCACTCGATCCAACACCTTTTGGAACCGGCTAATTTTTTTCTAGGCTATTTGTAAAAGTGCAGATCGTAATTTTTGCGATCCGAGAATAATAGAAAGGCTCAGAAAGCATATCAGGCGGTCCTAGCCCTGTGGGAAAACCGCTCTGTAGCGCCTAATGATGTCGTATCATGAACAAATGAAGAACGGCACTTGATGCCCTTGAGTGATTATACAATAATTTAAACTCAAATAAAAAGCATTGTCTCCGAGCCCAGTCATAATCGAGCCACAGGTGTACTTCTGACGCAATAGGTGGTTCCCGCTAGTATGAAGAGCCAAAGGGGTCCGTGCAATCCTTGAAATAAAATCCATCATACTGAAGCTAGATCTATCAAAAATTTGAATTCGCGCCAAGCAGTATCAAGTACCTGAAGAAGAGGGAGTTTAAAATAAGTACTGTTTTTCCAGTATTTTCTCACAGTACGTAACCCTACACCACAAAAAACACACATGGCTTTTCAATCAAGAAAAAAAATGTTGCAAGCTGGCAAAATCTAAGCTAAAGAAATTTGATGCCCCTCTTTTCAGAGCGTTGCGCCTTGGAGTCATCTCGTACCAACTTCCGTCTTGCACATCGAGTATAAAGCAAGCTAACGAGCACTTTTCTTGACGATGACAAGAAGCATAGTTCAAAAAAGTGTCTTCCTTCTTGTCGCTGTATCGCACTAGGCTGGGCCCTCGACTAGCTTATTGCAGCCCGGCTAGCCTTTAGCCTTTCAAATAGAAGCTTTCTAATACTTTTTTCTCGACGAGCATGGGTTATTGGACGAAAAGATGATATGCAGGTCGCCAGAGACGATTTCCATAAAAGGAGACACTATTGCTCTTCGAGTTCAGTCGTCGGCTTTGCATAAAAGGACAAGACGAGGTCGTAGGAGAGAGTGGGCGAGTTGGAGAGGACTCGGAATATGGAGCTAGAATGAGACAGTCGTACTTTTAAGTGTTAGCATTTTATGCTTGAAAAGAACCGAGTTGCATTACGCCCTGTTCCAATTTAGTAGCAGCTAAAACTATGTTTTTTCTGGACTCACGATCGCTTAGGTTTTTTTGCAGTGATCGCCAATCGGACGCTTGAATAGCTGATGATGTAAACTACGAGGGCTATGCATAGGCCCACCCGCTAAGGATGGGCGAGCGGTTTCGGGGTCTTGATTGGAGTGGCAGTGGTTGAACGTGGGTGGTCCTGGGGGCGGGGGGGAAGGCTAGCCCCTGGTCATAAAACTTGATATGGTTCAATTGGCACCCTTTGGTGCTGGTGCTGATTTTTTCAGACTCCTTGGAGTTTCCTTTCGAAACAGGAACTCCGAAGAATCTGAAAAACTTGTTTCAGGAAGTTCGATTGGGTTTGTGTTTTCCTGTTTAGCCAAGTTGTCAGCTATACTTGATTTTGTTTGGTGTAAATTGACCGAAGGTTGTTGTGATCATGATTATGTAACTTGACAGCATACGCATATCACCGTGGGGTCTCACAGCACGGCTGACGGGAAAACATGCATGAAATTAAGGCTCACAAGTAGTTTATTCAAGCGGGTTAGGAAAAATTATAATTGCGAATGGCATAAATTAGGTTGCTTTGCAAAACCTGAGCCATAAAAGGAATGCATGAATCCAACACGCTTGTTGTCCTCGCTTGTTTTGCCCTAGCTATTAAAAGTATGAGTTATTTTTTGCATCAATAAAAACTGTAAACTAATTGCGAGAGCGAATATCAATAAACTGCAGAGAACATCAACATCCTCTAAAAGGGGACTAGCCTGAGTAATTAGTTTTTCCTAGCATTCGCTTTCTCGCCAGCACAGCAGCCGAGGGGATATCTGGGGGACACAATATTCGCACTCAAGGTGATGGCCAGTGAATGAGTTCCAAAATATATGAAAAATGACGCCTCAACGCAAACATCAAAAGGGTAAACTCGAGGGTTCGATTTGGACAGCATGCGGAACTTGATAGTGGTTGGCAATAATGGGCGAGAGGAAAAAGAGGAACTGAAGTGAAGCCCAGTTTTGTTTTTTTAAAATGCTCCATCGAGAAAAAACCACCGTGGGAGCCATTTGGTTGAGGCTGGCTTAGGCAGAGTTGTGTGAGAGGCGAGTGTACTGTTGAGGCATAGGCGCTTTGATGAATTCCATGCCCTTACAACACAGAGGGCCATATCACCCCCCACAGAGGGCCACAGAGGGCCTCGAGTGCGCATAAGCGTTTGGTGATGTGGTAAAACATGAACATGAACATGAACATGAACCCAACAATACCAGGTACAGCATGCATTGGCATGGTCAGCATGATCATAGAGTAGGTACAGCCAGCCGTTACGCACGAGTCATGCCCATCATGGTCTCATGAAGCCCTACAGTACGCGCCTGGTTAACAGGACGGGTCCTCCTGGTATTATCTGTTTCCTTTGGTCCTGTGCTAGTTCAGTATATCATAGGCGTTCTCTACGGTCCTGCCTTCGGAAATAGCGTACAGTAAAATACAGTATACTCACGGTCAGGTCAAGATAGGAGTGTACCAGCATTCCTGGCGGCCGGAGATCCACACTCTCCCCTGGCTAGGAGACGTCAACCACTCCACTTGATGTTTCAGCGGCGAGTATAGTCGCGAGAATTGCCTTGCTCCAACTGTCATAGGCGTGTTTGGTCTTCGGGGAAGGCTGTGTATTTGGTTGCCTGGACTGGCCGTCTTATACACGGAGCAGTGTATTGGCTCGCCTTCGTTGGCCAGTCGAAGCACTCTCGAGCAGAAACCCGTCGAGTTGATGTCTCTGGCTCCTACGACTCAGCAGCCAACCTAATGGTGTTTTGGAGACCATCCGCCCGCTCCCCGCGGTATCTTCTCCAACGGAGCGGTATTTAGGCTGGTGCTTAATCAGAGTTTTTTGTCCTAGAAACTTCGGTCTCTTACGTCGCCCGCCGCCTGGGTGCGCTGGTCAGAAGTCCAGTCCACATACGTTCGAGTCTTTTCATAGTCAATGCTCCCTGGAATCTGAGGCACTGCCTCGGTTGAGTCTGACTCAACTGCGGCATGGTTCGACGTCCGACGTCCGGGTCGTCCTGGGTTCAATCCCCGGCGATGGCGGTCGATTTGGAAACCATAACCCCCGCTAAATTCGCACACCTGGCCATGGATGGCTTAAAATACTGTCGAGGTGCTTCGAGTGGAGAGACAGAAGCCAAGACAAGACGCCTATCGAACACTGGCCCAGGGAGCCCTTGTAATGCTATCGTACGACAGAATACTTTGCCGCGAAATCCCCCCCCCCCCCCGTCTCATGCGCAGAATCTCGGGTCCAGGCCAGGACTGACGCTTTTCCTCCATCAACAACAACCACTGGAGCTCATCAGAGCTAGTCAATCACCATAGACCCCATAATTTTAAAACGAAAACACCAAATTTTCTATCCAAACCAGGAAGCCAAGTCACGCACGTACTTCAAATCAGGACACACACTCAGGACCCGTACTTTCTTGGACTAGCTAGAACTGAAACTGTGCCCAAAACTTCTCACCCGCAAAGACGTGTTAGCAGCTAGAAGAAAATCTAATCACGACAAAGGCGACGAGTGTCCGTCACGCCCGAGGCTAGCGTGCACCATATTTGCTGATTCGATTTTCTAAAATTGAACAACGATGACGAGCAAAAGTACGAAGAAACTGTCCTCAGAGCTTTCAACAAAATACATTATCATGCAATTTTATTTACACGAAAAAGAGAACGAGTGAACGGACGAATGGAGACAGCCCAAAGGCAAGTACTGGTTATTCACTAGGAACCGAGTAAGCATGGGCAGGGCCCGAAATAGGTAAGCAAGCCAGGGGGTAGATTGTATAAACTTAGGAAAGGACAAATCACGTTAGACTCGCCTAGTCATACTTCAAGACGCCAATGATGACGACTCCATCTACCCCATCGATTTCTCTACTACTCAACCCCAGTTCGGCAGGTCCGAATGCTAACGACCACGCGGAAAAGTGCACATTTAAAGCTTATTGAAGCAAGCCAGGGCAAACTGCAATAACTGAGAAAAGTTTCAAGTGGATTTTCGGATGATGTATGTGACCTTAGGGCGCAGTCCTTGCTCGCGCGACCTGTCACATAAGCGTAGGTTGGAATCAGAAAAATGGTCTGCAACAAGAATGACCAGGAAGGATAGGATCGAAAGGGTTTCTATGAGGCTTTCCAGAGTCAAATAGGAAGCGCAGGAAACACGACCTTCGAGGCAGGTCGTCGTGTTTGCTTTATAGGAACTCCTAAAAATAGAGTTTTCAGTGCAGAAAAACGTTTATCGACGATCAACAGTAAAAATTAAAAGTTGCAGGAAAGAACCAGTAGAAGCCCTGCAGGTCACATGCCTGCATCAAAACATAGGCAAACAAATAAGAAAATTCAAAACAACAGAGTGTTTTAGATTAGTTTCGGGGAGTCGCAAGCAAGCAAGAAGGAAGTAAAGCACCAGGAACTTCTACTCCTGAGGTCCGCGGTTCGATTCCTAGCTCTTCCAACATTTTTGTACTTCGTTCGGAAGCCAAAAACAGTGACAAAACCCTAAAAGTCCTGTTATCCTAAAAAAAACTGACGAAAGCTAAAATGTTGTGTCTTATAAGCTTGAAAAAGAGGGGGAATAAGCAAGAACAAACTGTAAGTTGGCAGAAATTTAATAAGTTGCTGTAATGACGCAACGGCGTGACTCAAATTCGTTCAAGGGTCGAATTCGATGCTTGGCGAACTCGATCAGGGAACTGACAGAAATATGACTGAGCACTGATTTAGAACTGAAATCCGAGATGAATAACTTTGTTCGCAGTCCCAACGCCATTCCACTCGTGCCCGCAGTAGAAGATATACTGTCGGATAAAAGCGGAAGAAAGTTGAGAAAATCTAAAGGACGTGGGTAAAAGGACGTGGTTCTGAGGGGTTTCTAAGCCGAATCGAAATAAACAAGGAACTTTGATTGGGCGTGGCCAAATATGGGTGTCAAGTGAAGAAATTTGAGTTGTTATCTTGGCACAGGATATAAGCGGCTAATTAGATGTAGGTGCTGTCGTCGTTATTTGACTCGGATAAACGAGGAACAAGCCTAGAACAGAATCAAGAAATAGAGGCAGGCCACAGCAACTTCCTGCACGTGTCCTATGACCTTTGACCGAATGATATGGTGTGGCAAAAGTTCTGAACAGTCAGTGTAAAGCTCATCGTTAGCGTGCCTGCTATTGCTACAAATAATTGTGTTTATAATATCTGTGAAGAATCTTGTGTTGATCTATTGTAAACATGAAGTATGCTCGGGGGGGAAAAGAAATCTAGTGCCAAGTTTTCAATGTTTAACCAACTCTTTTGACTCGCAAGCAGGCTAGAGCGAGCGATAAGTCCCATTCTGAAACTATGTATATTTTACGCATCCCTTGGATAAAGTCCGCGTTCGATCTTCCACTGTTTTATGTGCTGCCGCCTGTCTCGCCAATCAAAAGTCACTTTGGCATTTTGCTCCACCAAACCGGAAATGCCACACTTTGTGTGCGCGTAAAATATAGTTTCAGATTTGAGATTTACCAAGCTGTGAAACTGTTGCAGCTCAACATTTTTCCGTTCAGATAAATACAGGAGATAAGCCTAACATGCCCCTGGAGTGGGCCCAGGCGAGAAGTACCGAAGCAACGACCTCAGCCTCGGTACAGTAGAATGATAAAGGCCTTCTCAGATTAATACTGAACTGTGCACCAAGAGGAGGACAAGGACAATAGGGGGCATAATGAATATACGAATGGCACCTATGTCTATTCGTAATCAGACAGAATATGGAAGGAATTCCATTCTAGAACCCAACCTTTGAGCCAACTAAGATCAGTCTTCACTAACATTTGCCAATCCACGTCCTTCCTGCGCACTTTAAAGAAACCCAGCAACTTTACGGAGTCATAATTTCCTTTCCCTTGTACCTATGATATGGAGGAAAGAGCAAGATACCGCGAGGCTTCACTAAAACTCCTTCTATCTTCATCAGAGAGTATCATTAGCTACCTTTCTGGAATGAAACCCCCAACAATCCTGGGCAATCAAGGTCTTCAAGTACCCCATTCTAGTAAGGACAAAATCTAGGGCCGTGTTGATTCTCTGCCTGGAGGCAGGTCAGCACGTGTGAAGACTCCTCCTGGCTCAAATATGGATAGCCGGGGGGGATCTCCTGGAAATCGATGTACGAAGT
Organism: Mesodorylaimus sp. YZB2_4; assembly: GCA_030248295.1. Classification (NCBI taxonomy): domain Eukaryota; kingdom Metazoa; phylum Nematoda; class Enoplea; order Dorylaimida; family Dorylaimidae; genus Mesodorylaimus; species Mesodorylaimus sp. YZB2_4. Next base: position 167,833 of record JASANH010000167.1, on the reverse strand, counting down.
GAATGGGTATCTAGTGCGAAGAAAGCAGTGAGCTTGTAGTCACAGCCAGCGGAAACCATTAATCATGCCAAAAATATATAGGTTTTTATTAATTTATAATTTTTGCCTTGTTCCTGACTTGTTTTCTGGAAATATTAGAAAAGCAAAGAGACATCGTTCATCCTGATATTCAGAGTCTCAGTTTCAAATTCCCGCGAAAATGAAATAAGACACAAAATACAAAATTCCCGCCAACAATCAAAAAAGCGGGAAATTTGAATATTGGGGATTCGAACTGATGGTACAGATTTTCTCCTTTTCTTAAACTTTTTACTTTTTTTAACTTATCATTAACCTCAGGCACATACGCACGAAAAATTTTTAAATTACCTGATAAAAAACCTAAATGTAGAAATCTGCAATCAGCAGAATAAGACTCACTTTTCTGGATACTTCCTTCGAAACATTAGCAGCTGACCCTGTTCGCGAGTGCAAGCAAGCAAACGCAGGGGTAACTGCATTGATCTGTTCAGCAACTCGACCCCCCACCGCTACGCCAAGAAGCTTTCATCATTGAGTGCCCGCAAAATTTAATCGAAAGCTTAGAAAAATGTCCCAAGCATTGACAAAATTCATTGTAGAGTAGGGAAGTTAAAAGTGAAATTAAAGGCTCGAATTCGGAATGGATAAAAGTAGGATAGATAAGAAAATTGAATGTATATAATCTACTGAGCAGAAAAATCTGAACTTTGATCAGAATGTGAGGGAATTTAAACTATGGCAAAAAATGGAAAATTCTAATTCAAATTCAAACTCCTCAAATGGTGGGAAGTTGAAACTGTAATGCAAGACAAAACAGCCACCGATTTCAAAGCACTTTATCTTACAAATAGAAGAAAATTATGACGTATAAAACTGATGATGAGTCGATGACGGAATCATGTTTCGAAAATGGAAATGAGCGGGAATTTAAAAACTACTATGACACATATGATCACAAACCTGCGAGCCTGTGCTGCGCAAAGGCGGGTAATTTGAATTCCAAAGGCGAGTGTGTTAAAATTTAATGGCGCCAGCTTTAAATTCCGCAAAACGCGAGTAAAAATGGAAATTTTCATCCATATTTAAAAAAATTTGTGCAGACAGATTTCTACTAAACCAAATCGGAAGTTAATCTTCCTCTTTTAGTCGCCCTGTTCATACGTCATTTAGGCAGTCTTCCTTCCAAACTTGCCAACCTAGCAAAACCCATCAGCAGCATGAAAAAAAGCGTATTAGCGGATTAGTAAGCGCCAGTAGACCAGCAGAAGGAAATGCAATTAGCCAGCATTGCACTGGGCAAAGAGGATGCGGGCAAAAGTAAAGTTAAAAAACTCGTGACCTTCATCATAAAAGCTTGTTCCGACATTTCCTTTTTCTTGATGGAAGTGTATGAAAAAAAGATTTTTAGCAAATTACTTTCAAAAAGTCCACAATGAAAAACTGAGTGGATTATGAAGAAACAAGATTTCCAATAGATTCAAGGGTTTAGTCTGTTAAAAAATGAAGAATGACATCTTTGATGTACGATATGCATGAAATGATATGACGATAAGCCAGAGAAGGCGAAAAAATTGCTTCTTGTCCAATCAGTCACGATGACTTTACATTTTGAAGGGAGTCAGGTTTGATAGCTGCTATCTCGGTGTAAATTGATTGGACAGTGATTAATGATAAGTCAATCGAGCAGCCAGAATTTGAGAAAACGATGAAGCGAGGAAGCAGAAGAGAAATGCTAATTTTGCGTGTTTTTTATGTGAGAAAACGAATGAAGCGAGAATGAGAAATTCCGGCTTTGCGTTTTTTGCTTTATCCAATTCGATGGGTGAGGAAATAACAAGTCGGCCTGATGTAATGCCTAACCTCTAGTAGTCAGTAGTGCACATTTTGTCACCTGATTTTATGATGAAATATGTGACTATGAGAGATTGGACAGACGAATCCATTTTTTTCACGCTTATCATCACCTGTTAAAGTATAGGCAGCTAAAACAACTCCAAAAAATTCATCTGACACTTAATGGGCCTTGGCATGGTTTCACTATTGCCCAGCACAGGTCAGTAGAGGCGCCACAAAAAGAAACCCCTGCTAAGAAAAGTATAAAAATCATTGCAGTGCCGCGACAAGGATTATTAGAGAGGGAGGACTGGTGGTGAATCCTACGCTCTGAACGAGATATCATGCACGCCACGCGTCAGCGAGCCGATTGAAAAGGGCTTAGAAAAAGGTCATGGAATATTCGAGGAGTATCTAGCTTCTTCGTCAGCACCTGTGGGACCTGCAGCTCGCCGCCGGTCTCTTCCTCCTCTTCCGCTGGGCTGAATGGTTCTCCTTTAAGGAAGACTCCGCGTGGAGCGGATGGTCTCAAAAACCATCCAGGTAGGTTTCCTAGGCGCAGGAGCCAGAGACATCAACCCGACGGGTTTCTGCCTCGCCAGGAGCGGCGTATCGAACGGCCGATCAAGGTAACCGGGTACACTACATTCTCCTCAGGCCAAGCACACCTGCTACAGAGCAGACCAAATGCGTAGTTGAGCTGATTGCACAAGCATGTTCACCACATTTGCAACGTGTGTCTACCCTTCAGTCACAATATTCAAAAACCTGTTTTCATTTTTCATCACGAGGATGCATGAATTTGAAGGACCTCATACCGTACGCTTTTGAAAGTCCCTAATCCTGAGGCATTAGAATCCTCGTGCCTGCAGCATATGTTCCTTTTTGCAAAAAGCCTTAACGACTGAAAAACGTGAATTTGCTCCTGGTTTAAGTGTGTAGTTTGTTGTATTCAGCTTTCCTCCTCTTCGCCTAATCTTTCTCTCTAAAAGTCCTAAATGGCATTTATGGCCCTCAATTTTTAACATTCGCCAATAAACCTTAGTTTTAGCCTGTTATTGGGTAGGTTTGGTGTCTGAGCTGTGTAATAGGTGTGTTGGGGCCTGGGGGAAGGTTGTGAATTTGGCTGCCCTGACTGGCCGCTCGATTCACTCTCCAGGCGGGGCATAAACCCGTCGAGTTGATGTCTCTGACCCCTACTAGGGCACCGACCTGGGAGGAGGTCAGACTGTTGCTGCTGCACTGGCCACTTGAATAGAAACAGCTGTATAATATCCTCATACAGCTGGGCTGCTCCCACAGTCAGACGATCGAACTCTTTCAACTTCATCTGTCTCACCTTCCCAAAAAGAGCCACATCGCGCGGTGCTTTGACAGACCAGCACTATGTGGAAAGCTAATGCAGGATAAGCTACCCGTGTTGGCCACATGACCTGTAATAAAAAGTGCGGAGTTGAAAGGGCAACAAAACAGAATAGAATAAATTGGGAACCAGAAACGGATTAAGATGTACTTCTGGGACTGGCTTATCCTGAAGCCCATTGAAGTAGGACTGCTCTTAGAAGAACTGACTCACCTCCGCACGACTGAAGCCGACAGGTTCATCCGAAATTTTCTTATTGTGCCATTGCCACTGTGCGGCTGATCTGTGAGCGGAATGAGCCACGCTGTCGCGAGAATATCACAGATAAAATATCAGTGCTGCTGTCACAGGGTCACAAAGCACTTCTTCGTTCCCTGACCCATCCACCCTGGCTCCCATCCTCGCTGCCAGTCCCCGTCACCAAGGGCTACAGAGCACTCGTCCACGAGGCATCTCATCCCACTCGTGGTCGACCACCACGGAAAAAATTAAAAAATCAACCCCTTAATCTTCTAATCAGCCATGCGACACGAGGGATGCAGATTGTCCATCAGACCATGGACCCGACGACCGAGTACAACTTCATTTAATTGAGCGCAGAGCAACGAAAGAGGCAGAAAATGCTAGAAAATTGGTTGATAGGGAACTTAATTGAAATGAAAGAAACAAAATCTGCATATCTAGTTTGGATGGGCACCCACGGTCGGGGGATCAATCCCCTGAGGGTGCCCTAGCAATGTTGGTGCTGAATATCAGGCAGACAATGAAGATCTTTTAAAAAAACGCTCCAACAACTTATCGTTTTTAGACCATTTATTTTACTTATACCATATTTTTGCTTCGTCATTTTGGTGGAATCTAAATGAATTTCCTCTCCAGCCATGTTTTAGATCTGACTGCAACTTTCACTACCTTAACCCACACCATACTCACGTGGGCTTCCATGTAAAGTGCGCCAAATCACACTGCAGCCTAAATGGGCCTCAAACAAATGGTTTGTTACAATTTTTCACAGCCATATTTAAAATACTCAAATTTAAATTTCGCGCTCGATCAGCTTATGACAAATAAGCCTGTGACAACTGTGCGCGGCGAACAGCCGACGAATGTTTTGTTTTTTTTCGCACTAGGAGAAGACGCGAGGGGGAATTCAGGATTTAGGAAAAAAATTTGGTTTTTTGCTGTTTTCTTTCAAAAGTATCGTTGAAAGGAACTTTTTGTGTATTATTATTTCTTTGACGGCTTGGTATTTTTCTAAAGTAACCGAAAATGGCGGATGCTGCTGCTCGCGCCGGACAGTACGAATACAAAGCAGTAAGTTCATCAAAGATTTTTGTTTGAGTGTGCGTATGTACACAGTTGAGTCCGCTTTTCGACTTTACATCTTTTACCCGCATAATGGATTTCTTCACGCCAATTATCTTAATTGAGACATTTGCATTCCCTTCACATTCCTAACTATTTATTTCAGAATTCAAATTTGGTCTTACAAGTCGATTACAGTTTAGTCGATCGACGACCGAAAGATGAGGCGACAGGCGAAGTTTTATCATTGTCTAGTCGATTGCAAGGCAAAATGGGCGATCGTGCACAACGAAATCAACCGCCTATGCTGGCTGAAAAACATGCAAAGTAAGTAATTCTAGCTTGGCAAATCGAGTATATTATCTTTACTAAGCCGAAAAGCAAGCAGCAATTGTCCTCTAAAATCAGAAAAAGGACAAGAAAAACGATGATTTCGTGATTTAATCATCGTTAGCTACGAGTCTACGCAAAATGCATAATTTTCCTTCAATTTTTAGACGCCAGCGCCGCGATGATTCGCAAAAAGAGTATTTGCGGTTCAAGGACAAAACGTTGATTAGCTCGGGTGGATTGGATGAAATCATGGGCGTCTATAAACCTCGAACTCAGGAGACTCGTCAAACTTACGAAGTGGTCTTGGCGTTTATTCAAGAAGCCTTGGGTGATCAGGTAAGAACACTCGGATTTTATACTTTTTGTTACTAAAAAGGATCAATCAGGAAGCTAATCTTTTATCGATTTGTATAGATCAACAAAGATCGTTAGTGATTGATTAATAATCAGGGATAGTTGATCAATCAAATCGGTACTGCTAATTGATGAGTTTAACGATTTTAATTTTTAGCCACGCGATATCCTGTGCGGCGCCGCCGACGAAGTGTTGGCGACTTTAAAATCGGATAAAATCAAAGACAAGGAACGAAAAAAAGAAGTGGAATTATTGCTGGGCTCTTTGACCGAAGAGCGTTACGCTTTGTTGGTCAATTTGGGCAAGAAAATCACCGATTATAGTGCATCGGTCAGCGACGATCAACGAGCCGGTGGCAAGGGCGATGAGGATATCGATGAGACGTTGGGTGTCAATGTCCAATTCGAGGAAGAGGATGAAGACGAGGATGTAAGGCTGGCCTTTTCGAATCGCCCTCGGATAAAAACATGGTTTCTCTTTTTCAGGACCACGAAGACGTGTACGGCGAGATACCGGACGAGAGTGGCGACGAGGCTGTTGAAGAAGGCGATGATGAGACGGCCGGCGAGACGAGGTTGAAAGCGTCGGGTTTGGAAGAAGAAGAAGATGGGAAAAAGAAGGCTGGATTGCAACCGCGCGATATCGACGCTTATTGGCTCCAACGTAGTTTGGGCAAATTTTATCAAGATCCAATCGTAGCCCAACAAAAATCGAAAGAAGTATTGGAAATTTTGGATAAGGCTAAGGATGATCGGGATTGCGAGAATGGATTGGTCCTGTTGTTGGGATTTGATCACTTCGATTTCATTCGAACATTGAGGGAGCACAGGAATATGGGTGAGTAGGGAGCGGGGCCTGTGCGTGGATACGATTCAAGGAGGACTGGCAGTCCCTCTTCCACCCACCGACTATATATCGTAGGTGGTATGGGGAGCTGGGACGATGCAAGGCGGACTGACAGAAATGATGGGGTACGGGGTCTGCCTGCAGTATGTATGTACAAGGCTGAGGCAGGCCAGCATCGACCGATCCAGAGGTGGCTCGTTTCCTGATCCGATCCGACTGCTGGATCGGCAATTTAAATTTGCCGCGCTTTATCTGCTGAGAAATGAGGATAATGAATTCGTCTCTTTCAAATCTGTATTGAATCCCACTTTGAGTCCTGGTTAATTCTCTTGTGTCCCCCGTAGTGGTCCAATATGCAGTGACTGAGAGAGAGCAGGGCAAGCTAGTGAGGGCACAGTGCCTAAGACGTCATCTCCATTAGTGTCGGATCGGTCGATGCTGGAAGGAGTTCGAAAGACAAAGTTTTCGATCCGACTCGCGGCAGGGGATAACATTTCATTGAAAGATCTTACTTTTTAGTTTTATATTGCACGAAATTGGCGTCGGCGCAAAATGAGAAAGAACGGCAAGAATTGGAAGAGACGATGATGTCACGACCGGATTTGGCCAAAGTTTTGTACAGTTTGAAAGAAGCTGAACAACAGGACGTGGTGCAGGTAAGCCGGACGTGCGGAGTGTGTCATATAATGAAAACAGGCCAGAGTGGGCGTGCCTGTCTGGATAAGGGAAATCAATAACACGTTCAAAAACAAAAGATCCGAGTGGGAATCGAACCCCCCCCCCCCACTTCTTGGATTTCCCGCCACCTGTTTGAGTCGGTTATATTTCCTGAAATTGGGATAGGGCGTGTGATGAATGATCATTAATGCAAGTTTTTTTATTTCAGGAACAAAGAAAGAAACGCGAGAAATCGAAACAGGATCGTCGCGAAGCTGAAGCGGCGATGGAGACTGACGAATCGGCTTATTTGACGCAACGACAATTCCTCGATTTCGATGATTTGATTTTTCAACAAGGATCGCATTTTATGAGTAGCAAAAAATGTCAGTTGCCCGACGGATCGTCGCGTACGCAAAGAAAAGGTAGGACGAATTTGAACTGTTTGTCCAACAGGGTTCATACAAGACTGCAAATTTGGGGAAAGTCAAGAAATCTTAGATATGTCTGGAAAAACAATGGCAATGGTAATTTTGAAAGCAAAATTGGGGAAGTGTCTGGAAAACATGGAAAAACCAGGGAAACTAGGAGTTTTTTGATCCGAAATCAGGGAAAACTGAAAGTTGCATTTTGAAGTTCAATCAGATTTTGCAGCTGTAAATGTGTGAGTCAGTTGAATGCGGTTCAGTTCGACACACACTCTCCAGGCTCCCACTTTGAGCCCTGGTTTATTCTTTTGTGTCCTTTGGAGTGGTCTAAGAGGCTTGCCTGGAGTATTTGAGACCATCCGCTCCCCGCGGTCATTCATCCCGTTGCGTTATAACTTAGATGACTTGATTTAGAAAGAATGTGTAATATTTTGATTATAGGCTACGAAACTTATCAAGTACCAGCGCCGAAACCGAGGCAATACGGGTCGGACGAATTGATTCCTATAAGCGCATTGCCCAAACATGTCCAGCCGGCGTTCGCTGGATTCAGAAATTTGAATTATATTCAATCGAAAATATCGAAAGCGGCTTTGGAAACCAATGAAAATTTGCTGGTTTGCGCGCCGACGGTAAGTGAGCATCTGCCATGATTTGCCGGACTAAAATTTTAGACCTTTTTAATCTGTCGCACATTTGGAATAGCCTGATAGTTAGGCAGGTACAGAATGATCCACCTCTGCAGAAAATGGTGTCTTGATTCAAGGGGTCCTTGCAGGAAAAATTTCATCAAAAAACGCTAAAATGCATTTTCTTTTTGGTCGTGATCACTGCTGATCGTCAAGGTCGAGACAAAAATTGTAGGTTTTACGAGGTCAGAATGGGGAAGCAGTCTAGTGCCTAGATGAGTGGGGTATCGGCTATTATGTCAGCCTTTGCAAATCTTTTTGGAAGCTTGTTAGAGGAAAAGTAAAAATAAAAAGTATTTTTCATGTTACATATGTGGGATAAGTTGAAGCGTGGGACGACTTATGATGCTGGTTGACACCGTCATCTGAAAAGCGAACGTAGGGAAAAACTAAAAACTACTTTTTGTAGGGAGCTGGTAAAACGAACGTAGCCTTGCTATGTATTTTACGCGAGATCGGTCGTCACGTTAATCCGGATGGGACGATCAATGCGGACGATTTCAAGATTATTTACATCGCCCCCATGCGATCGTTGGTGCAAGAGATGGTCGGCAGTTTTAGCAAGGTGGGTGCGGGTCGTATTGATCAGTGTTGCATGGCCATCGATCATGCAACACTGATTCGTGATTGACTGAATATTATTTCAGAGATTGGCTTCGTATAATTTGAAAGTTGGCGAATTGACTGGCGATCATCAAATGTCTAAAGAACAATTGGCCGAAACTCAAGTCATTGTGTGCACGCCGGAGAAATATGATATCGTGACGAGGAAAGGTACTGATCGATCGTTCACTCAATTGGTTCGGTTGGTCATTTTTGACGAAATCCATTTGTTACACGACGATCGTGGACCCGTCTTGGAAGCTTTGGTGGCCAGGTGAGTGCTGATGGGCTGAACGTGGGGAAGCGGATAGGTTGGACAGCAAAAGTTTTTATGGTCTGATCAGTCGATCGATGGATTATCGTTGATTGGTTATCAGCGATCGATCGTTTTGTCTGATGGCGGTCATCTGTGATCAGTACTAAGAGGTTGGGCAGCAAAAGTTTTATGGTCCGATCGACCGATTTATCCTGTCTGTGCATGATCGTTGATTAGTTATCAATAATCGATTGATTATTGGTAATCAGTAATCAACTGCTCGATTGTTAGGAATCAATTTTAATGACTGATTGATCGATCGCCAATCAATCGTATTAAGTGGCGGTGATCAGTACTGGGAGGTTGTCAAATAGTAAAAGATTTTATGGTCTGATCGGTCGATCGATCCAGTCATCTATATGATCGTTGATTATTGATCAATAATCGATCGATCGTTGTTTTTTGGTGATTGATCAATCTGTGATCGATCTTTGATTGATTGTTAGTAATCGATCGAGCGATGATCGTCAAAACATTATCTGTGATTGATCAATCAGCGAATGATCGTTGATTGATTGTTAGTAAGCGATCGATTATCTTGACTGATGGTAGTCATCTGTGATCAGTACCTATTAATCGACACCATGAAATCAAATATCTGTGCTATCAGAACAGAAATCAGCTGATCGAATGGACCCTATGGGTGATCTTGAATGACGTTCTTTTGTTTCAGGACCCTTCGTCAGATTGAACAGTCGCACGACGAAGTACGTTTGGTCGGTTTGTCAGCCACTTTGCCCAATTATCAGGACGTGGCCACATTCTTGCGAGTCGATGCCAAGAAATATTTGTTCTACTTCGATAATTCGCATCGTCCAGTCCCGTTGGAACAGTCGTTCTTGGGCGTGACCGAAAAGAAAGCCATTAAACGGTTCCAAGTCATGAACGAGATTGTGTACGAGAAAGTGATGGAGGACGCGGGCAAGAATCAGGTATGTGTGATGTTACTAGTTGTACATGAAGGGAGGGTGATGTTGGGGTTTCTGATACCTTGTGGTCCAACGCATTGGTCTTTTGGTCTTTGTAGATTCTGGTTTTCGTGCATTCGAGGAAGGAGACTGGCAAGACTGCACGATTTCTACGGGACACGTGTTTGGAGAAGGACACGTTGGGCTTGTTCCTGAGGGAGGGCAGTGCGTCGACAGAAGTGTTACGACGGGAGGCCGAGCAAGTGAAGAACAGCGAGCTGAAGGATTTGCTGCCCTACGGCTTCGCCATCCATCACGCTGGGATGACCAGGTGAGGATTACTGAAGGGAGCTTGTGCTTGGCTAGTGGATTGAGTATGCTTGCGAAGGTGGGTCTGTAAGGGATGGATCAATGAATTTGGGGCGAGCTACAGTAATTAGTCACAGGTGTGGGCTTTGGAAGTAGAAGATTCGCTTTTCTAATGAGCTTGGGCGCTGGGATATCTCGAGTCCTGCCCTTTAGCTAAGGCCTGTTCTAAATTTAAGATTTGCTGACTGATTGAAAGTGGTTTCAGTGCACTGCAGCCACTGATGAGTGCAGTTCGATGATCACAGTGAGAGGCGAGGGAAATGATTTTAATGACTCGTCTGTTCCAGGGTGGATCGTACGTTGGTGGAGGACTTGTTCGCTGATCGTCATATCCAAGTGTTGGTCTCGACGGCCACGTTGGCCTGGGGTGTCAACTTACCCGCCCACACTGTCATTATCAAAGGTAAGGGATGAGTTATGCTGGGAGGAGATGACGACTATGAAGTGCGCTGCTTTCTAGGTACTCAGATTTATAATCCCGAGAAAGGACGTTGGGTGGAGTTGGGCGCGTTGGACGTAATGCAGATGATGGGACGCGCTGGTCGGCCGCAGTACGATACGAAAGGCAAAGGAATTATGATCACTAATCATAGCGAATTGCAATATTATTTGTCGTTGATGAATCAACAGGTGAGAAATACGTGGGCTAGTGGAGCTAACTGGGCGGTCATTGAGTCTTTCCCACCCGTCACCCAACACTTTTAAGAATCGGTTGGCTCGCAATGGGATGATGCGGCCTTTATGAAGCGTTGGATGCATTGCTGAGATTAGTGCTCTAAGCAGTCTTGATTTTGAGAGAAATAATTTGGAATTTAGGTAGAATTGGGAAATATTTGAAATCTTTTGAAAATCATTGTTGCTCTTTCAATAACACAAGACATGTGGATGGAAACTGTGAAAATCAAGTTTCATTTTGAGCGTATATGTACACAGTATAATGAAGTTTTAGTGGTCTTAAGACGGATGATTATAGGTTCCTTGAGATAAAGCAGATATAAGATTATGAAATTGCTATCATTTTTGTTACAGTTACCGATCGAAAGTCAAATGATCGCGAAATTGGGGGATACATTGAATTCGGAGATTGTGTTGGGCACGATCAACAATGTGCGCGATGCCGTGGACTGGTTGGCCTACACGTACTTGTACGTCAGAATGCTTCGATCGCCGAGCTTGTACGGCGTGCCGAGGGATCAGGTAGGAATGGTCTGCTGATGAGGGGGTGGAACTCTAGTCATAATGCTGGGGCCAGGAAGGGAGTCGATGAACAAGGAAATAGTTGGGTGGATAAAACAGAAAATCATGCAGGATTAGCATCAGCATCTGGGGCGAGCATGGTCATCGGAGTTTGCAGGGACTTTTGTAAAATTTCTCTTCCAATCTCGTTGGATTTTTAAATCAAAATTTGAATAATCGTGCTTTGAATAGTGGATCTACCGTAGAATCAGTTGTGTAGATTCGAATACGATTGGATGATCAATCTGGTCTGATCGATAAGAATAATTGAAATTTATTTTTAGTTGAAAACGGATCAATTACTTGAGCAAAGACGAGCCGATTTGATTCACACGGCGGCCACTATTTTGGACAAAACATCGTTGATCAAATATGATCGGAAATCGGGCAATTTCCAAGTGACCGAACTGGGTCGTATCGCCAGTTATTTTTATGTGACCCACGAATCCATGCAGACCTATAATCAATTATTGAAACCAACTTTGTCGGAAATCGAATTGTTGAGAGTATTCTCGCTGTCGTCCGAATTCAAACATTTGAATGTACGAGAAGAAGAGAAGCTGGAATTGCAGAAATTGGCGGAAAGAGTACCCATTCCGATCAAGGAGAGTATCGAGGAGGCCAGTGCCAAGGTGAGTGGTGGTTGGAATTGAGGTTTGTCACACCTGAACGATAAGGCTAGTGCCTGACGAGCCTTGAAGAGTGGCAGAGAATCATCGATCTCCCTTGGCTGGGAAGCTTCAACCCGTTGGGTTGATGTTTCAGCCGTTGGTATAGTCGCAAGACATGCCCGGCATTCTCTCCTGCGCCTGCCAGGCGTATTTGCACTGAAACAGATTGGATTTAATGGTCTGGGCTGGTTGCATGGCAGTGGCAGGCAGATGTGGTTAGATGTGGTTGTGGTAGCAGGCTTCGAGGAAAATCTTGACCAATGGCAAGGCTAACTTAGAAGTGGAATTCTACGATGGAATTTTGTGTTTTTAGACGAACGTTCTTTTGCAATCGTATATCTCGCAGTTGAAATTGGACGGGTTCGCCCTGCAGTCGGACATGGTGTTCATATCTCAATCGGCCGGGCGTCTATTTCGAGCCTTGTACGAAATTGTGTTATTCCGAGGATGGGCGCAGTTGGCGCACAAGGCGTTGAATTTGTGTAAAATGGTGCACGCAAGAATGTAAGTAGGGGTGTGGTTTGGGCCAGCATTGACCGATCCGCCACCAGTAGGCCGAATTGGGGGAGCCGACCCAAGCTGTGGGCCGGCCAGAAGGGAAATTTGAATTCCCGCCAAAATATCTTTCTCTGTGGGCTAAAATATCCTTGCCCCCTCCTAACTGAGGGTGTCGTTCGTCAACGAAAGAAAGTACATCCCGCCAAGAAACGCATGAGCAGGCGCAATCCAACGTTGGGGCGGGTCTGCTCTGCTCAGTGCACGCACACCCGGGTTGGTCGATGTTGGGGCTATAGTTTGGTATGAGAAATAGGACTGCTTTTGAGCGGGGAAGGAGTTAAAGAGGATCAGAGAAGCAGTATTTGGTACAGAGCTTTTCTAGCGTGGAGGTCTGATCGTGAGTACCATCCTACAAGAGCGCTCAGCCTTCGTGCCTGTACAGAACCTGACCTGGGGTGTGGATGATCTGATTTCTGTCATGTCATACTTTATCCATAGCCAAAGACCATACCGAGCACTCGAGGACTAAGGAACACATATTTGACAATCAGTTTTCGCCCAGGCGGGAGTCGAACCCTTCTAAGTGTGAATGGCAGACGGCTTGACCGCTAGGCCATGACCCGGGCACAGTCTCGTTCAATGCGTTCCCACCCACGCCGTCGGCTCTACTGTACTTGTTTTCAGGTGGCAGCCGATGTGCCCTTTGCGTCAGTTCAAAAAGATTCCAGAGGAAGTGGTGAAAAAGATAGAAAAGAAGAATTTCCCATTTGATCGATTGTACGATTTGGGGCCGAACGAATTGGGCGAATTGATTCGGATGCCGAAAATGGGCAAACCGTTGCACAAGTATATTCATCAGGTGAGGGATTGGGGTGGTGACGAGTGGTTGCCCCTAGCGTAAGAGCAATCACTTCGGTCCTGTGAATAGCAGTTTTGGGACTGGGACAACTTTTTGGTTGATTGATGTTTCAAACTGGTTTCTTAGGTTTGGCATTTGAAAATTCAGTAGTGCAGATCCGCTTATTATGTAATACTTCATCTTGAGCTAATCACCATACAGCGCACTAGAAGGGAGTACAACTTTGACAATCATTTGTTTACCGAGGCGGGAGTCGAACCCTTTCCTCCAAGTGCGCACCAAGCTTGAGAGGCCGACGCCTTGACCCGCTAGGCCACAGACCCGGGCTTCTAGTTAGGTGGGATAACCACCCACCAAGCTTCTAAGTGGGATAAGAGTTTGATTACAACTGATTAAAACATTGCCGATCAGCGGCTTAATCTAAAAATGGAGCTTGCGCACTGCAGCAATGATTTTGAAATTTTTCCAGTATGAAATGGGGTTTTTTGGAAAATGTGCGGGTTTAACGTGTAGGAATTAATAATGCATTTTGTTTTGTAGTTTCCCAAATTGGAATTGACAACTCATATTCAACCGATCACTCGTTCTACGTTGCGTGTGGAATTGACCATAACACCCGATTTTCAATGGGACGAAAAAGTACATGGTAATTCGGAAGGATTTTGGATTTTCGTCGAGGACGTTGATTGCGAATTGATTTTGCATCATGAATATTTCCTGTTGAAAAAGTAAGCGAAAATTGGAGGGGATGCTCGCTTGAACAAGCGAGAGTCGAGGTCGTAGGGGTCGGTTGAGATAAAGATGGCGGGCGCTTGGCCTGGCCTGGGGGGGGGGGGGGGTTAGACGTCTGCCTCTCATGCTAGGCGAGTGTTCGACTCGTGGTCTAGTAAGTCATTTTGTGTGGGTATGGGTCCGTTCTCCCCTGAGCGTCTGATGGTGGTAGCAAGTATGTCGTCAGTTAGAGGTGAGGTCAGGATGGTTAGCTAGCGTCAGGGGTGTGTAGTGCAGACTGAAAACTGGTTACGAGGTTTGATCGTCGGTGCCAGCGTCGACCAAGTTGGGTGTGAGGCCACTGAAACGATACCACCCGACCCAACGGTCTATTACGCCTGTAAGTCCGTGGAAACCCAACCTTCGTCGATCGATCAGCTTAGATGAAGAATTTTAGCTGGGATGACTAATGAATAGGCACCTGACCCTGACTGAACTGCTGCTGACTATCACAGTCTGGGAAGGACGCGGGGCAACTAACCAGCGTCTTTATACGGATTAGGGTGAAAAGTGGGACTGGTTCATTATAGTAGGACCACATATTAATAGGTAGATTTCTTGTTGATCGAGCACTCGGGTCGGCTAGGTCGATGTTGGAATAGGCGCTGGCAGCATGCAGCTGCTTTGCCTTGAGGTAATCTGAGCAGAAGTGCAATGTGCATCGCAGCTGTAACCCGTGATGTATGCGCTCTGCTTTGATAACTGGTGTGCTCGGAGAGGGGGCTGGGGTGATTGTAGTGGGACAAGTGCTCAGGCTCAGATAGCTTGATCGTTCACGTTCGATTCCTGGTTCTGGTGTAGGCGGCAGTGGCTGTCCCTGTAGTCTTGTTTGGAATACACGCTCAGCACACGTGACAGGTTGTAGTCATGTCATACTTTATCCATAGCCAAGCACTATACAGCGCACTCGAGTGCTTAGGAACACATATTTGACAATCATTTTGTACCGAGGCGCGAGTCGAACCCTCCCCTGTAAGTAGTGAGGTGGTCAGTACTATTGCAACACGTGTCGATGTGGAGAAATAAGTTTGTCAGGACACGTAACTGGGGTGCACTATGATAAGGTTGCAATTGTAACAAGTGTTGATTTCAATAAAATTGTTTTAGGCTGTTCGCGGAAGATGAGCACGTTATAAAATTCTTCGTTCCCGTCTTCGAGCCATTGCCTCCGTTGTATTTCATTCGAGTGGTATCGGACAAATGGTTGGGGTCGGAGACATCGTTGCCAGTCTCGTTTCGTCATTTGATATTGCCCGAAAAATATCCGCCGCCGACCGAATTATTGGATTTACAACCGATTCAGAAATCGGCTTTGAACGAATCGCGTTACGAGTCGTTTTATAAATTCGATGTATTCAATCCGATACAGACGCAAGGTGAGTGAGTGGACTGTTGGGAGGTCCGTGGGGGATGGAAGAAAGGAACCAGCTGGAGATGGGGGCCTCCTCTGCTGATGAATATATAGTCTGAATAGGGGGGTATGTGCGCGTGCCCCTGGATGGTATGGGGAGGTACTGCATTCTGCAGGTCTCCTCTGAGTACAGTCTAGCTAGTGGCTATTTGTGCCCCTGGACGGTGCTGGGGGCACCTCCTAGTAGTCCAACTAGTGGCTAGTTAGGTTTGCCCTTGGAGGCCACTTGGGGTCTGCTCTCTGTCGACTCACGTGAGTGGGTGCTGAGGGTGTAACATTCCTTTTCAGTGTTCCGCACGCTGTACACGGACACGGACGACAACGTGTTCATCGCGGCGCCGCCGGGCAGTGGGAAAAGCGTGTGCGCCGAGTTGGCCATGTTTCGATTGTTTAATCAGAATCGGGACGGGCGAGTTGTGTACGTGTCTGCGGTGGAGAAGCTGGCCGAGCAGATGTACTCTGAATGGCATAAGAAGTTCGAGGCGTTGGGCAAACGAGTGGTCTTGTTGACGGGCGAGACGGCCACCGATTTGAAGTTGCTGTCGAGGGGGCAGATCATTGTGACCACGCCCGAACGATGGGACGTGCTGTCGAGACGATGGAAGCAAAGGAAGGGAGTGCAGAATATCAATTTGTTCATTGCCGATGATTTGCAAATGATCGGTGGCGAGAATGGGGTAAGTTGACGCATGCTTAGAATGGGGCACAAAAATTAAGCCTCGAGTAGGATTCGAACCCGCGCCTCTGAGATTTCAGTGTGTGTGTGTGTGTGTGTGTGTGTGTGTGCATTTTTCTTATTGCTGATTGCCACAGTAGGCCTCCTATTATTATCTCACTGGCAAAAAGTCATGCTTGTGACAAGGCACCCTGATGAGGCAAGCCGTGAATGTGTACTTATCTTTTCAGCCCGTCTACGAGATCGTGTGTTCTCGGATGCGATTCGTGAGCAGTCAGTTGCCCAATCCGATTCGTATCGTGGCCCTGTCGTCGTCGCTGAGCAATGCCAAGGACGTGGCTGGCTGGCTGGGATGCAGCTCGCAGGCCACGTTTAATTTCCCGCCCAACGTTCGGCCATTACCTTTGGAATTGCATATTCAGGTAGGAGGGCAGTCTGGGAATTGGTGGCAGGCGATTTAGCCAGTTTGGGTTGAGCGGCAGCTAGGGGACCAGTGGGGTCCATTGAAGACGCACTGTTTATATTTCGATTTCGTTTGGGATTTTATAGATGATGGCATGTTGAAAAGAGACATTGCTCGTAAAGGATGTGTACAGCAGAAATGTGAAATATGAAACGTGACTGTGTGAGCAGTGACCAAAATTGTGATATTTTAGGGTTTCAATATAAATCACGCATCGTCTCGAATGGACGCCATGTCGAAGCCGACCTACGTGGCGGTGGTCAAGCATACGGGCGTGTTGAGACCGAAACCGGCTCTGGTATTTGTGCCGACCAGGAAACAAACGCAGTTGACGGCGGCCGATCTGTTGTCTTACGCGGCGGCCGATAATCAGCCCAATCGATTTTTGCACGGCGTCACGTCGGAGGATTTGGCTCAGTATTTGGAGAAAGTGCAGGACGCCACGTTGAAGGTGAGTGCGGTGGAGGGTGGGGGAGTGGCAGGGGGTCGATATGGTCTCGTTGTAGGAATCTCTGTCCCATGGTGTGGGCTATGTGCACGAGGGGACGTCGGAGTCGGATCGCGCTCGTGTGGAGGACTTGTACAACAAGGGGTGTATTCGAGTGATGGTGGCCAGTCGATCGATGTGCTACGCCCTGCGAGTGCGATCGTATTTGGTGGTGATCGTGGACACGCAGTATTACAATGGCAAGATACACGCCTACGAGGATTATCCCATCTACGACGTGCTGCAGATGGTCGGACTGGCCAATCGACCCGGCCAAGACGAGGATAGCAAATGCGTGCTCATGTGTCAAGCAACTAAAAAGGATTTCTTCAAGAAGTTCTTATACGAACCGCTGCCGATCGAGGTGAGTGCGCTAAGCCTGTGTTGTAGATATGAGAAATGGCTCGGGTCTGATTGAAATCAAGAAATGGAAAAAGAACGAAAAATTGAGCCCTGTAGACTGGACCAGTGGGTGCGGATAAGGGTTCGACTCCCGCTAGAGGCTCATGTTTGCGTTTTTTGCTTCTTGATTTGGTGCTCCATAGTGGTTTTCCTCTTTCATAAATGACTACAGACGAAGTATATATTCCATATATATACTGGGTCATCATTCCTAGGCTGGCAGTAGTCAGTAGGTACTGTAAGGATGTAGATTCTTACACACTTGGACGGCTGGCAGAAACAGTGCAGTAAAATGTGAGTTTTTTCTAGTCGCATTTGGATCATTGTCTGCACGATCATTTCAATGCCGAAGTGGTTACGAAGACGATCGAGAATAAGCAAGACGCTATCGATTATTTGACCTGGACATTCCTGTATCGACGAATGACGCAGAATCCTAATTATTACAATTTGCAAGGCGTATCGCATCGTCATTTGTCTGACCACTTGTCCGATTTGGTTGAGAGGACGCTGGGCGATTTGGAACAATCCAAGGTAAGAGTGGCGGGGAAGAAATCGGGGATTGATGATATTATCGATTGATCAGATAATTACGTATTGATCTGATCAATCGATTATGGATCGATCTGATTAATCGATTATGGATCGATCTGATTAATCGATTATGGATCGATCTGATTAATCGATTATGGATCGATCTGATTAATCGATTATGGATCGATCTGATTAATCGATTATGGATCGATCTGATTAATCGATTATGGATCGATCTGATCAATCGATTATGGATCTGATCAGGTGAGTAGGCTAGTGTGTGACACTTGACTTTTTTTTCAGTGTGTTGCCATAGTGGACGACATGGACTGCAAGCCGTTGAATCTGGGCATGATAGCGGCGTACTACTATATTCACTACACGACCATCGAGTTGTTCAGCATGTCGTTGACGGCCAAGACCAAGATACGTGGTCTCATCGAAATCATCTCCAGCGCGGCCGAATTCGAGACGTTACCAGTGCGACATCGTGAAGAGAATGTGTTGAGACAGGTGAGGAAAGGGTTTGTCAAGTGGGACTCGGGTGCAGGGGGGTGACTGAAGGTGGATTATTGATTGAGCTAAGTCGGCGGAGGATGAAGGGAAACCTGTCCATCGGAAACTTTACTTGAGCAGAGCAGTATATAGGTTAGGTGGGGCAGAGCGAGAAGCTACGACTGATAAGCTACACCAGTGGTGTGTAAACAGCTTGCTGCCTGAATGAATAATTGCTGGGATTATGCCACGGATGGGGTGTTAAGTACAACCAGCAGGTTCTACTGTATTTGAGGGCGATAGAATCATCTGCTTTCTTTATAGCTGGCCAACAAGCTGCCCAATAAACCGCAAACTCAAAAGTTCACCGACCCGCACGTCAAGGCAAATCTTTTATTGCAAGCGCATCTGAGTCGGATACAATTGCCAGTCGAATTACAAGCGGATATGGAATTGGTGGTCGTGCAGGTAAGGGGTGAAGCTGGTGGGTCCTGTTAGAACCCCATTGGGGCAGTGTCTTACGAATGGGCCTGGTATTGCACAAAACATCTGGAGGGACAAATCTGGTTTTGTGTTTAGGCCATGCGGTTGGTACAAGCGTGTGTTGACGTGCTGAGCAGCAGCGGGTGGTTGTCACCCGCATTGGCGGCCATGGAATTGGCACAGATGCTGACGCAGGCAGTGTGGAACAAGGATTCGGTATTGAAGCAGCTGCCCCATTTCGGGCACGATGTGATTAGCCGATGCGTGGAGAAGGTAAGGGCTGGGTGTGGTGGAGGCCCTGTGAGGGTAAAGGGCGTCCATGGATGCGTCTCACTGTTAGTGGTAGATGTGGTGCCTGGCCTGTGTCAGATGCTGTGCAAGGAGTCGTTACGTTCATCGTCTCTTGGCAAGGGGAGGGCAGGTGTGGCGGACAGTTGTATTAGGGAGGGCAGACTGAGAGTAGTAGTGCGGCTGACTAAATGACTGTAGGGCGTGGGAGGGAAGCGAGGGCAGGAATATTTGTCGTGCAGGCAGCAAAGATGGTGATTATCGATTATTTCAGGAAATCGATGATGTGTTCAAATTGATGGAAATGGAGGACGAGGATCGTAACGATTTGTTGAAAATGAACGACGCTCAGATGGCGGATGTGGCTCGATTCTGCAATCGATATCCGAACATTGCACTGACTCGTCAAGTGGAGGGGAACGCGGATAAGATCAAGGCGTAAGTGGGGTGCTTAGGGGATGTGAAGGCGCGTGGTAAGGTGAAGCACATTTCAGGGGCGATATGGTCAATGTGAAATGCGTGCTGGAACGAGGCGACGACGAAGTGCCCGGGTCTGTCGTGGCACCGTTCTTCCCGCAGGTGAGTGTGCAGGTGTAATTGATGGCAAGTGAGGGCAGGATAAAAACTAGTGGAGAAGTGGGAGAGGACAGGGTTGGCCAAACTGACCGCTGCTCACCTTTCTCTGGCTGCTGGTCGAGAGAATGACCCGAGTCAAGTTTCGACCAACTAAGGAGTGCAGAATGCCGTGTGTAAAACAGTTTCTTCAATAAGGCGCCTGCGCTATTTGGGAATGGCCCGCATGGACTGTTTGATTTCTTGTATTTTAGAAACGTGAGGAAGGGTGGTGGCTGGTGATCGGATCGAAGGACAATGCTCTGCTCTCGATCAAGCGATTGACGGTGGCGCAAAAGGCGGAAGTGAAGTTGGATTTTGTGGCCCCATCGACGACGGGTCAGCAGGTGTACAAGCTTTACTTCATGTCCGACTCGTACATGGGCTGCGATCAGGAGTACGAGATCGAGATCAATGTTGTCGATGACAAGGACGAAGGCAGGCCGTCTAAGAGGCGTCGTGATGATTGAGATGGCACGAGGAGGTTGATGGGTTGTTTGATTTTATTTTACTTGAACGTGAATCGATGTTAAGCTCACTTTTTTCTGGTAAATCGATTGTGTAAGCGAGAACGTAATGTCAGTTTTGTGGGTCACTAGATGGTGGCATCGGTGGAAATGGCAGGGCTGAAGGGGATTAGGCCGGGCAGATACCTTCGGCGGTTCCAGCGTATACAAGCACTTCATGGGGTTCTTTTCTTACTCTTGTCCTTGTCAGGCAGCGGATACCCCAACGCCTAGCGCGAGAGGCACGTGAAGAGTGCGCGTGAGAGAGCATGATGTGAGTTTTGAGTCACCATGTGGCATCGGTGGAAATAGCTCGGTGGTTATGGAGCGGGCGGTTAATTTCGCAGTGTTGCGAGAACCTGCACTGATGGGGGCGCGAAAGGACTGTTCAACCTCACTCAGGCGGCGGGCACCCCGCTGCCGTACAAAAAATTCCCGTCAAGCGCATCGCGCAAGGCGAAGGCTTGAAGTCGAGACGTACCTCAACTGAATGGGTTTATTACCGTCTGAGATAGCGAGCGCAGCTGACCTGTGCAAGTGGTGAAACGTCAAGTCGACGGGTGACATGCCTGGTTATCGATCCGGTCCTGTAAAGGAAAGGCGAACTTGACGAGCTAATGTGCGAGTCTCGAACTGATGTGAGACAGGCTGCGGGCACGTGCTGAGCAGGACTGCATGCAGACGCACAATAATGAAGAATAATGTTTTTTAGTCGTCAATAATTTTGTCCAAAGATCCTTCTTAGAATCCTGCCAAGTTTGATCAAAATCTGTGCTTGGCTTTTAGAATACTTCATTTCATATTCAACAGAAAAAGACAAAGTGGGAGGATAAACATTGATTGGCCAACAGCAACAGCTGGGGTCGCGCAAAGGAAAGTTGGTTTTTCTGAGCTTCGGATTCTACCTTTTGACACTTTTTAAATTATTTGCTTTCTTAAGCTATTTTTTCTGCAGTGTCAGGTTTGGTAACGATTTCGATCAATTTGGCGGAATATGAAGCCGATCGTGCTTGAACCTAAAACTAAAACTCTGGCCACCTCACTGTCCAGTAATTACAGCAAGAATATGGCTTCCGATTTCGTTTCAGTCGCAAATAGTGCACAGTCCAACTGGGAAAAACAGGGTGGTATCACCAGTGAAGGCTTGCAACAGAAATGCTTGGAATCGACCAGGAAACTGATGGAATTAAGAGTAGGCCACAAACAGTGACTGTACCAAGACACTGCCCTGAGGCACGCCAGAACAGACATTGGCCCCCGCCTGCAGTGGCATACTGAAGGGGTGCCCTTCACGTTACCACCAACGCCATCGCCTGAGAGTCGAAAATTAGCCAGTAAGTGCGCACTTGCTAGTTATAAGACCCCCTGATAAGATGAAGACACCGAGATCATCAGGCCACGAGCCAGCCTCTCACACCATGCACCAACCTGACAGTGCTGTGGGCCATACCACAGCCACGCGGCATTGTATCCTGCAGGCTGTGACCAAGTGTGCAGCGCAGGACGAAGTACTAGGGACGGACAGACTATCGGCCAGGTGCAGTGTAATCCCCCCTTGCCCGGCAACGTCATTCGTGCACGCGATGCTTCCCCAGTCGGTCGGGTTGCTGAGAGCTGAGGCCATGCGCGTCGTGACACTCGTCCTGCTGGCCAGTTCAGTCGCAGTCGTCAGCGCGCAGTCTTTGGAGGAGAGCGTGTCCGAATCGCCGGACGTCATTCACGTCGACATCGAAGTCTATTTGACGGAACCATTGGACCTGGACTCGCTGGACCAACTGTCCACATTCCTTCTCACCATCGCCAGATCGTTCCTCAACGAAGGCAATTTCAGCGCCACCGTCTGCGCGCAAGCAATCAAAGGCGATGCGATCGCTGGCATCGAAGTGAAAGAAGATGAGTCAACGACGGGAAAACTGCGGTCTGTGCTGAATGAAGTTGGCAATAGTCGAGGTCAACAAGTCAGCCAAAATCCCTGCCTGAACAAATCGCCTCCGCCCCACGCCAAGACGGCTCGCATTCTCGTCCAGAAAATGTTCCACTGGAATGGCATCAAAGATTTCCGCCAGGCGGTCCAAGACAATCACGCGGAATTGATGGAGCGAGTCCGGCGAACTAATTCGACCGCCATCGTCGTCGTGAATACTTTCTGGAAACGCAGCTACTTGATATCAAGACATTACGTCTTCGCGCATGTGGTGCTGGCGGACGGCAACACCATCACGTTGGGCGGCAACAACGAGTTCAAAGAGCTGGTCGACGCTACTCCATCGATAGCTGCAGTGTTATTCGAAAAAGTACACTCCGCCGCGCAAAATTGTCGATTCGAGGTGGAAGAAAGGACGATCTGCCAATACGACCAAGACCACGCCTGCTTCAAAAATCTGGGCGTCACCGTCCTCGAGGCCTACTCACTGGGCGTATTTTGCGGCGAAGATCACGTCAGCAATCGATCGTGCGAACCAAAAGTGTGCGATTCGGAATGCGAAAAGAGTCTGAACCAAGCGCCGTGTCGATCCCGCGATCAGTGCGGAACTGGCTTCAAGAACTTGTCGATCGACGGCCACCAACTGACCAGCCACTGCAAAGTCAAGGATGAACCGTGCACGCTCGCTCCCTGTCCAACTGACGCTCCCAGACGAAGCGTAGATTTGAAAGGTCGACTGGGCCTGGCCCTGATGGTCTTGGGCTTCACGCTACTCCTGACTGGTTTCATCGGCCTGATCGTCGTGATCTTCCTGGTCTGCTCAGCGTCGAGGAGAGAAGCAGAGGCCAGCTACGCGGAAAGTGCAAAAGAAGCAAAAATGAGCAAGAAAATGGCGGGACCAATATCGAGAAGCCGGGAAAGCAAGCGAGTCGGCCGCCTGAAAGTGGCGAGCGAGAGCAGCGGCCTAGCCTCGAGCTCGAGAACAGAAAGCAGGAAAAGCAAGAAATCGGCGAGCAAGATGTGATGGCTGTGATCTGTCTTTTCTGTTTTTGGTCTTTGCTTGTATTGTGGTCGCATGTCGTGGTGAGTGCTTGGCGCCAGATACAACATAAATGAGCCAAGAGCGCATAAAACAGGTCACAGACAAATGGGCGCTTTTCCTATTCGCATAAACGGTCACTGGATCGCCGCTCCCTATTAATGGCCCACCTTGGCCTCCTACAGGAATTAGCGGCAATTCTGTCAGAGCCGCCCTTCGCAGCGTCCAGCATCACCACATATCGTTGACTGCTCACCCGTGATTCGAAGTTCGAATCCTCGGCGTGTAAACGAATTTGAATTTCCCTTTCGCTATGCAGTGCATATAAACTGAGATGAGAATTACAGTACTTGCCCTTTTTTGCCATCGACGCGTATCGAAAAATCGCAGCAAGAATAGATCATAGCAGAACGTGACGGGCAACAACGTGAGGAATAGGTCGAAAAAAAGGGTCTCTGACTCGCTGACCGAGGCTCCTTGACTCCCTGTGACGTCTTAGGGCGACCGTGCGTTCTAGTTGCGTACGCAAGGGTGGGGCAAGGTGGGCAATGACCTCGAGCGAAACCAGAAATGGCGACAGGGGGGATCCTGCTGATGTCATCCAGAGCGTTGCACTACTCTCCAACACCACCTACTTAAATCTCCATTTTTGCGTCTGGCCCCCCACGGCACCTGACTCCTGTGTACGCCCCTGCGTTCAGCTCTACAGTACATATTTCCTGCTGACAAGCCGACACCCCTGCGGTCAGAACTCTTCTCCAGCGTGCGTTGTTTTCAGCGCCCTATTTTCCATGTCGCGATAGATAACGTTCCCATTCCGTACAACCACGCAATATTCTGAGGGTCCCTGGCTCCGTTATATTTTAGCATTGGATCGGAGAGGACACACCTTTGATTTGGACGAGCCTACGATCCCACTGTACTCTCCAACTCCCCAACAGACGCCAACGCTGCGTGGGCGAGAGAAGCTAATCCTGCTTCCATCGTACGCCTCATCCGAGCCCATTATATCTACGTGCCACGATTTATCCGCCTGACATCGATGACGGATCTCTCAGACTCCATCAAGGCCAGCTGACCCTGTTCCCTGGAGCCTCCTTTCATCAACATCCTCCAGCGATCTTGGCTGGTCATGTCGTCTTTCTACGCTTTACTCTTGCTCGCCTCCGATGCCACTTTCAGGCTGTCTGCAGCATTGGTCCTCCTGATGACGATTGCGCGGCAGCCAAACGTATTGTCCTTGTATTATAGTGCTCCTTCGCATCAGGAACCAGAAGCCATTGCCCTCATATTTTCTATAGTTGAGTCTGCCATACAGTAATCAAGACAAGGCCCTTTGAATGAAACAAGCAAGCATGAGCAAGGCTTGATTAAAAGCGAGGCTTCAATCAATTACCAGGGACCCGGCAACATTTACACTTGACACAGGCAGCGGGTACTCCGCCACTAAGAGAAATAAGTCCCATCAAGCCATGTCATGTCATACTTTATCCATAGCCAAGCACTATACAGCGCACTCGAGGGCTCAGGAACACTGTATTTGACAATCATGTTGTGCCGAGGCGAGAGTCGAACCCTCCCCTGTAAGTGCGCACCCAGCGTGAGAGGCAGACGCCCTAACCCGCTAGGCCACGACCCCGGCCATGAGGAAGGTCGCAGTACAGACATTCATCAGCACTACGTGCGTCTTGACTTGGAAGGATCTTGCTGCAGGTCTTCGAATTTTGTGCAGGAAATCAGAAGGAATCGGTGATGACCAACGTTTTTGAACTTCTGTGTACATGCGTATATCGAAGCCTTGAATAGGCTGGAGAGCAAGCAAGGAGAAGGGGCGGTGTACAGACCAGCCTGAGAGAAGACCTGAGCCACATAGTTCGAAGATGGTATCAACATGGCACACACTCCACAAAACATGAGGTGTCCTTAGGTGCTGGAAGAATCTCTGGAAGTATTTGCAGTCAATAACGTCCTTCCAACGATTCCCGAAGGTGACCCACCAAAAACAGACAAAGAAGCCCCTGGGAGTCTGCAGATTAAAGAATCAGGGCCTGGACAAGATGATATCCCGTCCAGTGCATGTATGGAAGATACTGGGACATGAAGGCGACCAGTTCCTAGGTCGCTGCCCAACAAGATCACCTAAGACGATGAAATCCCCAAGATTTGGCAGGACACTGCAACTGTTGGCCAGTTGCATGACATCCTTCAATCCAGCCTAATGTCATTATAATCCATGAAACACCATAAAATATTCAATCCATCATGCGTTTGAAGAAAAAAATTTTTTGTTAGAAAAAAGTGTCGCTAGTCAACTTTTCTTTGAACTTTTATATTTTTCATACTTTCATGCAATGCTAATGATAAAAGATATAACACAAGAGAAAGGCAGCATAAGACCGGGCTGGGCTTAACACCGGCCCCAGCGGGCTGGCGCCTGCCTCCCACGCTGGGTGCGCACTCAGAGGGGAGGGTTCGACTCCCGCCTCGGTACAAAATGATTGTCAGATGTGTGTTCCTTAGCCCTCCGGTGCGCTGTATTGTGCTTGGCTAGGGATAAAGTATGACGTGACATGATGATGACATGATGACAGTGTGACACGCATCGGCTTTCGCTCTAGCTGATTGCGCTGTACCACAGCTGATCGAGGCGAAGCTGCAAAAATTATCGAATGCCTTGTTCAGCAATGGCAAAACGTGGCATATCGAGTGAGGATTTCAGCAAAGCCGCTCAACGACCAAACGAGGCCATGCGCGCCAATTTTCAGGTTCTTTTTCTTCATTATTTGATCCAAGACGTATTATTGGCCAGTGACCAGTGACTCTGGAATTATGTCATGACTCCAGCAGGCGCAGGAGGCAATGAGATGGTCCGCAAGAC
Source organism: Mesodorylaimus sp. YZB2_4 (assembly GCA_030248295.1). Classification (NCBI taxonomy): domain Eukaryota; kingdom Metazoa; phylum Nematoda; class Enoplea; order Dorylaimida; family Dorylaimidae; genus Mesodorylaimus; species Mesodorylaimus sp. YZB2_4. The sequence goes on along the minus strand of JASANH010000167.1, from coordinate 141,574 downwards.
CCCACTGTACCCGCGGATCGCCTCTCAAACGGGCATCAACGCCGGTTCTATGAGTGCATCCCATCCGGCTCAACATCGTCCGCCTCACCTGCTGCCCATGTAAATACTATGTGCTAGAATCCCTCCAACTCTCTCAAAGCCAGCCAGTCTTCTCCGACGATAATTCCGACTTGGGTAGGCAAGTCTTACGGCTATACCAGCGGCTGAAACATCAACCCGAGGGGTCAGTGATCCCAACCACGGGAGATCACTAATTCTCTCTCACTCGTCATGACCCAATAGCCGTTGGACAGCAGACCACCGTCCTAATCCACAAAGGATACTAGCCATCGTGCCAACTACTCTCCAGTCTGTCTCATGTGTCACAGCATGAAAATCTTCGAGCATGTGTGTGCTGGACTCTCGGATCCATAGTATAGCATCAATCTCGCCACACCAATGTGCATCATTGAAAGATGGAAAACCACAGATGCTGTGACCAGGATCAGCTAGGTACTCATTGAATGCACTTTGATGGAAGGGAGACAGCGCAAATGGCCTTCTTGGACTGCTGAGCACTCGACAGGGTCCCGCCGAACCTGATATGGTTGGCCTTCACGTCGCACAGTGTACCTCAGTTAGACCTACTTAGTGCGATGGGTGCAACTGTAACAAAGGCGCAAAGAGTGCAGTTTGATCAGCACCTGCAGTGTCTGATCGCTCCAGCTAGGTTAGGTCAGGGTCAGACACGAGGCCGAGTGCCTGGTCTCAATTGTTCTCTGGCCAATTCGAGTAGCATCAGAACCTCCTTCACGGCTAGTATGGGCAAGGTCGGCTAAGTGAGGGGGGGTGAGAGGTAGGAGAGATGGGCAAGATGACCGCTGGCAGTTCGAGGTCCTGGGCGCGAAACGCAGAGGGTGGGGTGAGAGGGAGGATTCGGCGTCCTAACTGGCCCAAGAGAGGGGGCACCCCATTGCCCATACTTGCTTGACAGCCAACACTGGATTGAGAGTCTACACGCCCAAGTGCGCGGTCGGTGAATGAACTGAACACAACGTGTCGTGGACTGAGGTCCTTCACTCGACAGTCGGTCGTGTCGTGGGTCGTTTGTACGAGTAACTGGATGTGGATAATATTGAGTTTGTGGGCCCTGGCTGTCTATTGCACACAAATGACAGGTTAGGGTGGTTCATTGAGCCATAAGCAAGCACACCATACTGTAGTAATGGTGAGGCGCTGGTTCTTTGATCACAGGACTGCCTGTATACTGTGGTACCTTGGTCATTGACGCCTGCCTGGCCATGTGAGCAGAAAGTGTTTGTCGCCCAAACAACTGTTCGTAAGCAAAGCGCGTTCAGGAAAAAAGAAAGTCCTAGCAGAGCAGTCATGCAACTCGTATTCTCATGTGATGACCTAATAAGCAGAACTTGGACCTAGAATTCAATTTTGCCAAAATCCTCAATGCAGCAGAAACCGAGTCCATTTCGAGCCCGATCCTGAGTTATTCCGTGCCCACCATTCAATCCTCGCGTCAGTGCCACCTTGTCGCCGGGTCAAGTAAATGGATCGATGGCGAGGCACCTGAACCCGTCGATTTGATACTTCACGACTGGGGTACACCAGCTGCGCTCCGGTTTTTAATTGGTATTTACCCATACTGTTGAGGTACGTCTCCACTTCGAGCCTTCGCCTTGCGCGATGCGCTTGATGGGAATTTTTTGCTTTACTGATCACTACACTCTCCCCTTCTTTAAGAACCCCTGCCGCTAAAACTGTCATGATCGCGGCATATGACTTCTCACGGATACGGATGAAACTTGGGGCATTTGATGCCCTACCCAACAGTAGTCCATGGCCGCAGTATGACCGCTCCACGTTGCATCTGTTGGGCTTGACGCAATTGCAAAAATGTGATTAAATTCTTGGCCAAAAAATCAGTGGCCTAAGCATAAACGATGGTTTCTCAATAACTACTACAGATAACTTGACTTTCTTTTTTTCAAAAGATCGAGCAGAGAATCAGCTAAAAACAGGTTTTTTTAAAATTAGGAATTTGAATTTGAATTTTGAATTTTGGCGGGAAATCGAATTTATTCAAAAAATGGCCAAGGTTGGTATCGCGGCATTTCTGTGTCTTTCCAGATATTTCAATTAAACTTTAATCCTAGGTAGTTCATCATGCCCTGTACCTGTGATAAATTTTTCAGCCTTGGCATCGAACTCTGTAGTGAGTTATGGCTCCCAAAAGTGACCCCATTTTTCTAAAAATAAAGAATTTTGGCGCACCACTAAAGCGTGTAAAGCGCGCTCGCTAATAGCTTGTGGAGCTAATACTGGGTAGCATACTCCGCAGATAGACCGTTATGAATACATCTTTTTATTACTAGACCCCTGTCACACTTTTATGCTCTTAAGGGCGCAGCATCGTGGCAGTAAGCAGTAATCGATTCCTCGATGTAAGACTGAGGTCGAGTGAGCTCCCGCTTGGATAATAGGCGCCCTCCAACGCTGCTGCTTCTGGTTCGGTTTCGTTCAGCAAGAAAATTTCGGCGTTGCGTCTGCCTATAAACGCGTAGCTGGCTTTCAAAAGAATTCTTTTTTCTTGCTCGCAAAATCGGCGCTGTTCGAATGTGCGATCCTCTGTGTGCTTCCCATGTAATGGATTCCCGTGGTAATCCCGCATTAGGACGGCTGGCAAGATCTTTAGAAAATGTTATTGCAAATTGAATTGCTGCAAAGGCAGTGGAGCTGATAAGCTGATAATCATTTTTCGCGTTATGTGCACCCATTTTTCCCGCAATCTTTGCACGCCATGCCAGTTTGGTATGGTATGGTCTTCATTAGCGAGTCTTCTCGCTTCATCACATTCACTGAGTCGCACATTCACGACATTTTGGCCTCAGTGCTTTGGGTTCCAGCAGGAAAGGAGGCAAATCTTCCACCAATCCAGCCTGGCGTCTAGCTTGTTTGATTCTCTTGCGTTCATTGTATGCGCGATCGGCCTCATCTCAGAATGCAGCCTCTGCCATTCTGTCATTCCTTTTACTTCCCCGACCACGGTCCAGCCAGTTATTCAGCTCTGATCGTAGACGAGTGAGGATGCCTGGAAAGAAATTATAGAATGAGGGAGACACACAATCGTCAAACTGAACTGAACTTTCGAGAATACAGCCTCTAGTCTGACTAGTAAATGAGTTTCACCCAAACTTTGAAATCGATGAGCTTGTCACAAGCAGCAGACAAGTGCATATTCAGGGGTTTACGAGTGATCGGTTCCACCACTTGGCAGGAAAAGCAGGTTACTTGCCAGTCTTTATTGACGGCTTTTCATTGTATTTCGAGTCCACCAAGTCCATTTCGAGCCCGATCCTGAGTTATTCCGTGCCCACCATTCGATCCTCGCGTCAGTGCCACCTTGTCGCCGGGTCAAGTAAATGGATCGATGACCAGGCACCTGAACCCGCCGATTTGATGTTTCACGACTGGGGTACACCAGCTGCTCTCCGCTTTTCGGTTGGTAATTACCCATAGTGTTGAGGTACGTCTCGACTTCGAGCCTTCGCCTTGCGCGATGCGCTTGATGGGAATTTATTGCTGTGGTGGCGGGGTATCTGCCGCCTATGTTTCGTTTTACGTCGGATGCTTGTCGGAGTCGATGCCAGCGATTGATTGTGGCCGTTACGAAATCGCGTACGTATCTTATAGTCAATCCAGGCAAGAGGTGTGTGGTGCGTTTGTATTTACATGCCTCATAACACGTATACACATCTGCCTAGCTTCACTAGATGCGCACGCGATTTCGTAACAGTCGCAATCAATCGCTGACATCGACTCCACCGAGCGCCTGCCTTTATTATCACTCGAACCAACAATTAGGCGGCGGATACCCCGCCACCAAGGCAAAAAATTCCCATCAAGCGCATCGCGCAAGGCGAAGGCTCGAAGTTGAGACGTACCTCAACACTATGGGTAAATACCGACCGACACACGGAGAGCAGCTGGAGTAGCCCAGTCGTGAAACATCGAATCGACGGGTTCAGGTGCCTAGTCATCGATCGATTTACTTGACCCGGCGACAAGATGGTACTGACGCGAGGATCGAATGGTGGGCACGGAATAACTCAGGATCGGGCTCGAAATGGACTTGGCGGACTCGAAATACAATGAAAAGCCGTCAGTGAAGACTGGCAAGTAACCTGCTTTTCCTGACAACCTTTTCCGATCACTCGTAAACCCCTGAATATGCACTTGTCTGCTGCTTGTCACGACCAGTGACAAGCTCATCGATTTCAAAGTTTGGTTGGAACTCATTCACCAGTCAGACTAGAGGCCGTATTCTCGAAAGTTGGCTGGAAAACAGTGAGCTGACTGGAAAAACCCATTGAGGTCATCCCTAAATTTCCCAAGAGGTGAGCGCGGAGATGACCCTAATATTCCAGTGAGGTGACTGGAGAAAGGCCTCACGGAATTGTGCTATTCTCGAAACAAAACTTGGTGGACAGGAAGTTGGGGTCAGCGTAAAAGCGCAGTTTCAATTGCGCAAAGTGCATCTTCTATTTACCAGCGTGGACGACTCAACCTAGGACGACTGATGACCGGATGAATATAGGTTTGCTGCCGTGTTATAATTACTGGACAGCACAGGCGATATACGTAAAAACAGGGTATCTAAACTAGCGTTCAGCAATGTGCATCGGTGCTTGTGTGCATATACAGTACACCAACCATTAAACTATTGTAAGCCCCGACAAATTCCAGCAGGACAAAAAAAATGTTCACCAAAAGAACCGGAAGAAATGTGAACTTGAATCCGCAAGACGCAGAGGGCTGTACAAAATAAAGACAAAAGAGCAAAAAAGCGGGCCCTGCCCCGCGGCGGACTAAACGCCCAGAAAATGATGACTTGACGCTTGCTCGGTCCCAGTTCGGGCAGCGTCAGGTTGATCTTAATTCTAAAAAAGGATTGCAAAGACCATTTTTCTGGCCTGTATGGTTATACGGGCCAGAAAAATAGTCTTTGCAGATAATTAGTTTGCCCTAATAAGGAGATGCCGGTTGTGCCTGTTTATGGTCATTCGAGCACTATAGTCTTGCCTACGTGTAGAAACAAGCTAATAGAAGCATCAGACCACTTGCCTAACTCTTCAGCAAAGTTTTATGCAGAGGGGATTCGGATCTTCTTCGCTTGAATGAGACCAATGAAAATAAGATTGTGCGGCAGGTTCGTGCATGAGTCCAGTCAAGATGCGTAGGACTTCCTCGTGCTTCCCTGGTTGGATCGTGCCATCGACTCCGCTGACCTTGGCGCGAAGGCGATTGATGAGACTGTAAAGGTCCTGGTATTCCGGCAGGTCAGGTACTGGCTGCTGTGAATCAATGGCAGCGAAACGATCCTTGGTTGGCTTCTTTCTCAGTTACTCCGCCATTGGATGAGCGAGTTTCGGCGCAGGTTTGCTGCCAGCTGTCATCACTCGCGGCGAGTGGGTTTGCTCAATTGGGGTCAGAGCCTTGGCTGGTGTAGGTTGGACGGATCTGTGCTGAAGTGACGGCTGCAGCGATGCTGGTTTTTCAGGTTCCGCCGGTTTTGCGTTTGCCTGTTTTGGGGCAGGCATTGGAGCGGTCGGGTTTGGGCCAAGGGTTATTGCATGAGTCGCGACATCGGCTTGTGGTGGTGGCGTTGGGGTCATGCATTGTGAGAACCATGGTGGGATCAGTCTTGTCAGCGCTGGCTGAGTGAGTTGTCGCAGACGATGATCCATTCGATGTCGTGCTGGACGAAGAGGAAGAGGTGGAGGATTCTGAACGACTTCGTTCGCGTCGTCCTTTTGGTTGCGGCGGTATGATGGGTGGGATGGCTGGAATTGGTGATTCGGACGGCGGTGATGAAGAACTGGCGGAGCGTTTGTTTTTCCCGTGCTTGGGCGGGGCGGACTGTGTGCGGGAAGTGCGCTGCTCCTCTGGCGAATGACGGGGACGTGGTTTTTCGAAGGAAATCTGACCGCTTGGCAACTGCAGAAAAGCTCGTTGGATCAGATCTGAGCCCGACTCATGGTGGGCAAATACGATAAATGCCGTGTTCGCTGGAGTGCGGCCAGTGGCGTAGACTGACGTAGTCAGTGCGGACTGACTCGACTTGTCCATAGAATGAAGCAGCCAGGTAGATGGCTTCCCGGTCGTACGAGCTGGGTACATGGGTGGCGACTACGGTGCGGTCGTCGTCGGCTGGGATGGTGATGGTGTGCTGCTGCCACAAGACAAGGAAAAGCGGATTAGGTGTCTGGTGCACGGTGAGCAGGACGGTAAGGACCCGCGGAGACGGACAGTCACGCGCATAGTGGCCTACGCTGCCACACTTTCTACACTTATCATTGCTTACCCGTGGTTTTTGTGTAGCGAGTTGATTCGGTGCGCTCGATCGAGTGGAGTAGAATTGACCAGGTTGGTGTCTGGAAAAGGGGGGTCCTTACGCTGATTGCGGATTAGGCGTGGGCTCGTGCTGCACAACAGGCACGATCTGCTGCCCAGTGGATCAATATTCGACGTACAATCCCACATATTGACCCGAAACAAAAATCACCTAAGGTTCCAGCCGGAGCTGATACATCGGACGATGAGGAGTCCATCCCACAAAATTCGTCTGATGCTGAATCAAATATAGCAGACTTTGGTAAGCCCTCGACTAGCCATTCGCAGCATAGCGACAGACTGGCAAATGTGCCATACAATTTGCGTCCGCGCTGTCAGCAAGCACAGCGGCCCAGCCCTTCGGCCCCGCAAGCTGACACTGCCCAGGCTAGTCATGAAGACACCCCCAGACAAGAGCGAAAGAGTAACAGGAAGAATAAAAGACACCAAAGAAAGAATGGAAGAGAAGCATAGGACTTATTCGTTCTCTTATGAGCATGATTCGTAAGTTACTTTATCGTAATATCTAATCTTTATTTACAAGAGCGTATATCATGACCTTTTTGCATTTTATTGCTTATTTTATTTTTTGTGATCGGACTGGGGCGTCCGTTTTTAAAGAAGGGGAGAGTCCAGGGTCGACCGTACCGGCTTTTTTGACCGCACCCGTACCGAGGGCCTGGTACGGCCGTACCGTACCGTGCCGTACCGTACCAGACGTGCCGTACCGTACCGTACCGTACTCAAAATTTTACTTCAACTGCATATGAATAAGAAACTTTCTTAGCTGGTTATGATTTGATTTCAAAAGCGGACAGTTCAGCAAAAGTACTTAATTAGCTTGTTTGAATCTGGCGTCACACATCCGTATTAGACTAATTTGAACGTATTGAATCCAACTTCTGGCAGATTACATTTCACAAAGGGAAGCATTCGGGTATTTTCTGGCATAAGACTTCCATGGTTACCCCCGCATACATTCTTAGCCACCAAAAATGCGGTTTCTCAGCTTTCCAGCACCTGATTTCCAGCGCTGGAAATCAGAGTGAGATGAGGGGCCGCCTCTCGAGATCTTTGTCTCACAGACCTTGCAAATTGCGTGTAATTCGTCGTTGTCGTCGATGAAGTAATAATCGTAAACTTTAGAAACTTTAAAAGACATTTGCCGATAAGACCTAACTGGCTGTCCCAACAGACCAGCTACGAAATTCAATTCACACCAGCAACTCCTGCAGCTACGGTACAGTGCAACAATTTTTTTGATTTCACACTTCCTCGAATACCTACTCAAAAACAGCTGTTTTGAAGTGAGCTGCATGCGCCTGCGAATCACTGAAGCGCGGGAAATTTAAAAATGACATAACCCTAGAGGTACGGCCGTACCGGCCTGTTTTCACTGCCATACCCGTACCGTACCGTACCATCCCCCGGTACGGCGGTACGGTCGACCCTGAGGGAGAGTGTAGTGATCAGGATGATGTTAGTTTCATATTTACCGCGCATTGCCATTTGAATATGGCTGCCTTCATTTTTATTTGGCACTAGCACATTTGTTATGTCTGATCGTGAATCATGCTATCTTTGCGTGTTCTACGAAACCTATACAAGCTCGCCTTTTCGTGTCTTTAGTGCGCTTTAGTCTGTTCGTAAGTTTTGGTGAGCCAATAAAGAGTTGCTTGAATTGCGTAGAGCCCCCTTTGTAGGAACCCACCCAAGCTCTACAGACTTTCTTCGATGAATCATTTTTTCCAAGGCGAAACCTGTTTTTTACAGAGGGAGAATAGGCGCTCCGCGGAGCAAAAACAGACACGACCGCCCATTACGGCCCCAATCATTAGTTTGGTTGCACAGCTGCGAATGTTCTCCAGGCTGAAGTGTCTGGGCCTCAGAAGGACTTTATTGAGGGCTTTTCATGAAACTAAGGCATGTACACACAAACGCACACGTACACATCTGCCTGGCTTGACTAAAGACACGCACGATCGTAACAATCGCAGTCAATCGCTGACATCGGCTGCGACGAGCACGCGCGAAGCATCAAATATTCAGAGAATTACAGGCAGCGGATACCCCGCCACCAAAGCAAAAAATTCCCATCAAGCGCATCGCGCAAGGCGAAGGCTCGAAGTTGAGACGTACCTCAATACTATGGGTAAATACCAACTTGAAAACGGAGAGCAGCTGGAGTAGCCCAGTCGTGAAACATCGAATCGACGGGTTCAGGTGCCTGGTCATCGATCCATTTACTTGACCCGGCGACAAGGTGGCACTGACGCGAGGATTGAATGGTGGGCACGGAATAACTCAGGATCGGGCTCGAAATGGACTCGGTTTCTGCTGCATTGAGGATTTTGGCAAAATTGAATTCTAGGTCCAAGTTCTGCTTTTTAGGTCATCACATGAGAATACGAGTTGCAAGACTGCTCTGCTAGGATTTTCTTTTTTCCTGAACGCGCTTTGCTTACGAACAGTTATTTGGGCGACAAACACTTTCTGCTCACATGGCCAGGCAGGCGTCAATGACCAAGGTACCACAGTATACAGGCAGTCCTGTGATCAAAGAACCAGTGCCTCACCATTACTACTGTCGCGTCATCGCGAACTGTTAGCTTAGTGTTTAGATTGTAGTGATGAATGTTTACGATCTGCCGAAATTACTAGCACTAGTAGCTATGGGGCGATAGGCCCGACCCGTCTAAACTATCCCACAAATAGGGAGTAACCTTTGCTTTGTGTAACTTAATGGAAAGGATGTATGTAGTTCAGAGTAAAAGAGTTCGTGAACGGTCGGATTACTTATGTGGGAAGAGTCGCCACATAAAGTGGTAGCAGAACTGTACGATTATTGTGCGATTTCGCGTTTCGGCATCAATGGACACTTGGATTTGCAAGTGAATTCATTCTGGTTCCATTGGTATGAGGTCAGTTTTCTGCGTCTTGCATGTCGCGGTTGCCACTCCCTTCGTGCAAGTAGTCTGTCCTCCTAGCTAGGAAGGAGCTCATTACGCGCCCTGTAGGAAACGAAGGGTTGGCTGCGGTTCCTTTCTACCTGGTTATTTCTGGACCGTTAGGCTGAGGCGTCCGGGAGTCAGACGAAAGCTGGGACGTGTGCTCTGCTCTGTGTTCTGATTGACCGTCCGTTTGGTTGTCGCACTTTTCTGCGATTTTTTTTCTGAGCGACTGTGACGTCACCCATTCTGTTGTTCTCTTCCGCTATTGAGGACCAATTGGACGTCATAGTAATTTCCGTTTTTGCTTTGGAAGCCCTCCGTTTTTCCTAAGTTTTCGATCGGTCATTTTTTCGGATTTCGTCGACGATGTCGAGTATTCTTCGTTCCTTGAGACCAGTTCGAAACGAAATCAAGAAGTCAATGGCTGAGAAGCCGGCCTTGACTTTGGCTTTCCAAACTGAAGCAGCCCGTGATACCTACATCATGGAGACAGAATTCTTCGTCAATAAGCTGAAGGCCCGCCGTAATGCATTTTTCCAGCTCCATGAGAAACTGATTCAGATTACCTGCACGACGGAAGCTGATCAGAAATCAGTCGATGAGGTCGCAGAAGCCGACTCGAACCTGATACTGGAACTGGATGCTGTGATTGAGGAAATTTCCGTCGTTCTGAGCACCCTCAATCGAGCCCGTGACCGTGATTTTCAGCGCAGGCGAGCAATCGCTGCGGACCTGGATCGTCAGCAAGCGGTGGCCGCCCCGAGTGTAAAGCTGCCCAAAATCGATTTGAAGAAATTTTCTGGTGACGTCATGCAGTGGCATGAGTTCTGGGACTCCTTCGAAACGGCCATTCACAACAACACCACATTGTCTGATGTTGACAAATTTAACTATTTACGTGGCCAGCTGCTTGGGGAAGCCAAGTCGGCCATTACAGGTCTGTCCTTGACGAACGAAAATTATGCGCATGCGGTCGATATTTTGAACAAGCGATACGGCGACAAACAGGTGGTCGTCAACTCGCACTATATGGCTCTCTCGACTCTGCAGGCGCCACCAGATCAGACGCCTAAAATCTGTTTTGTGTGGGACAAAGTCGAAAAGCATCTTCGTTCGTTGGAAGCCCTAGGCGAACAGATCGAGCACGGACATGTCGTGTCAGTCATTTTTTCGAAACTACCGCGCGATGTAATTTTGCGCCTGGAAGAAAATCGGGGAGTTGAGGCTTGGACCGTAGCCGCACTACGAAAAAGGGTACAGAAGCTGCTCGAAGCCCGAGAACTGGCTGATCAGCATCACAAGCCATCCGCATCCGTGGCACCGAAACCTACAACAGGCTTTTTGCATGGGCAAAATGGACCCCAGAAGAGATCTGGAGGATATCACACGTCTGACGACGACCAGAAAAAACAGGGCGGATATCACACGACGACAGGCTCCCTCTTGACCCACTCCAGAGCTGAGAAGACGCAAAGTAGCAAGTGTTTCTTTTGCCAAGGCGACCATTGGGCTGATGAATGTCCAGTGTATACCACAGTTGAAGCCAGGAAGAAACAGATCAAGGGAAAATGTTTCGTCTGCGTTCGGGAAGGTCATGGCCAGAAGGCTTGCAAATCTGAAAAGGCGTGTGTGCACTGCAAACAGAAGAAACGTCATCATCGAAGTTTGTGCCCAAAGAAGTTCTCCATGCAGGATCCAAAGAAGGAAGCGGCCTATCCTGTTTCGGAAGAACATCCGAAAATCGAACCTGAGGGGCACAAGCCTGAAAATGCCCTGGTCAATTTGGATGGGCCGAGAGAGAAGCGAGAAACCGACGCCACTGATGGAGTTGCCCTAGAAGTACGCCTCGATAGCCTTTTCCGGGAATCCCTCAATCATGTCTTCAGCACCGTGTGCCAGACCATCAAGGAACTTCAAGAAATTGATTTGGTCCTCGCCCACGCGGAGCCAACCTTGATCGCTAGACGACTTCTCAACGACAGTCAAATTATGGCGCGAATGTATGGCCAGTTTCTTGAAGTATGGCCGTGCAGCCCGGTGGACCGGTTCGAGTTTTGCAAGAAGGGAGACCGATGCACCGAGTGGATCCCTGTGAACTTTACAGTACGAGGCACATCTTCAAATGGATACATGGATCCCAAAACATCCATTATTTATGCAAATTCTGCCCCCATTGATTGTGATTTAGCCCATGAAGTCTACATCAGTGATCCCAACCAAGGCTTATTGGTTTACACCGCACACAACGGTATCGTCAAGCCGTTTGCAGGCCAATTAATCAAGCATGCACTGCACTCTTCTAAGATAGCAGAATACGTTGACTTTACAGCAGTTATCCACAAGCCGATACAGTTGTATACCCAGAGAGAGCTACGAGCACATAGCAGTTTAAATGACCTGTTCGCCACAGTGGATGGGCAAGCCGAAATCTTGCGACAGTTAGCGCAAGTAGCACACGATACCCCCAAATCCAAGGACGCACAGGCGATTCTCGACGCAGTAAGCAGCCTGACACCGTGGGGCCTCATCAGCCATTGGGCCAGCAAGATTTTGTGGATTTGGGTCTACAGTTGCTGTACTCTGGTGACCTTGCAATTCATTGGGTCATGCGCTGTCAAGTACGTGCGTCGGCGCTTCCGCGCCAAAGGAGCCATCGAGCCCCCAGTCGAGGGGCGTCCACGCATCATCACGTTGGCGGACATTGTGAAAGCGACCACGGCCGACAATCCATGATGAAATCGTTGGCGTGGGAGTGTCGCGTCATCGCGAACTATTAGCTTAGTGTTTAGATTGTAGTGATGAATGTTTACGATCTGCCGAAATTACTAGCACTAGTAGCTATGGGGCGATAGGCCCGACCCGTCTAAACTATCCCACAGTTAGAGAGTAACCTTTGCTTTGTGTAACTTAATGGAAAGGATGTATGTAGTTCAGAGTAAAAGAGTTCGTGAACGGTCGGATTACTTATGTGGGAAGAGTCGCCACAACTACAGTATTCTGTGCCTGCTTATGGCTCAAGGAACCACCACAACCTGTCATTTGTGTGCACTAGACAGCCAGGGCCCACAAACTCAATATTATCCTCATCCAGTTACTCGTACACACGACCCACGACACGACCGACTGTCGAGTGAAGGACCCACAAAGTACATCACTTACTCATTCATGGGTGCGGTGCAAGTTATAGGCAAGACAGAACGACAGCAAATCACTAACCAAATCACACATGCAAGTCAGGGGTCTCCTCGTCCCCCACACCAGCACCCTGCTGACCACTCTCCTCGAACTCGTCCGCATTGTCCTTGGTCGGCGTCGGACACTGCTCCTCGACATCATCGCCACTGCGATCCTGTTGGCCCTCCACCGCATCCTCCATTCCACTCTCCTCCTCCTCCTCCATCATCTTCTCCTCCTGCTCGTCCGCACCCTCCTCCATCTGCTCCTCGTCCAGCCTGGCCTTCTTGCTGCCCCTCTCCTCCTCCTCGACGCCCCTCTTGGCCCCACCCCGCCCCGCCTCCCCCACCCCGTCCACCTTCTTCTTCTCCAACTCCTCATCCAACGTGCCATCCAATCCCAGCCCCAGCAACTCCCTCATCCTGCCATTCTCTTCGTGCACTTTCCTCAATTGCCTCTGCAAGAGGACGATGGTCGACTGCATTCCTTCCATATTCTCGTCCATTTCCAACAAGAAATCATCCACTTCCAATTGAGAACTTTTCAATTCTTCGCACAATCCTCGACTCATGGCCAACTCGCCTTCCAATTTGCCGATACGTCCAGAACTACATAATTTGCCCAATTCTTCATTCTCTTGAATCAATGTGCGACACTTGGCCATCAATCTCTTGCCCGTATTACTGTCCGGGGTGAACTGCCAGGCATTCAATTCTTGCCTCGTTTGTTCAACTTGTTCCTTGGCTTGCTGCAATTCGTATCGCATTCGCTGAAACACCACGTTCACTGCCGGATCCAACAGCACTGATCGCGACGTTGATGCCGATTGCATCCTCATTTCCTCCAATTTATTCAAATAATCTTGCACTTCCTGCTCCTTCGTCGTCAATCGCATCACCAATACGTTCTCTCGTCGCGACGCCTCCTGCTGCTGTTGACGCAGACGATCTTCGGACACGCTCGATGGCTTGGCCGACGAGTTTTGTCGATTCTCCTCAACCGATGTTTCCAATTGACGAATATACCCGAATAAATCACGCATAGCCGACAACATATTCTCTTTAGACAACGAGCACAGGGTGGCTTCGTCCGAATCCAATATCGATGGCCGACTAGTACTACTAACCACTGTGCTGGCCATGATCGATCAAATTAAATCAATCGGTTATTGATCAATCAGAAATGACAGTCGCGAATTGATCCGCCACAAATAACTGACAACTGATCAATAAATGATAACAATCGATAATTGATCCGCAAGATGATCGATAAGCGATCAATCACCGACGACAATCGATAAATTGATATTGGCAGCAACCGATCGCCAATTTCGAAATGACTATTAGTATTAGTCACGCCGAAAAATATCGTTCAATCAGTAATCAGTCAAATCGATACTAAAAATAGACCATCAATTCCTAAAATCAACCATCAAAATAAAGTTGCAACAAATATTAAAAAATTTCACTCACCTTGTTAAGCAAGTTGATTAATTTTAGTGACTTCGAGTTAGTTGGACAAACCGATTAAACATCAATCGATATGTCTATTAATCAGATCAGATAAACGATTAATCGGTTGGGATCGACGAGAAACGATGCAGTGATGGTGAAATTCACAGGGTTAGTTTTTCAGTGACAGAATTGTTTTTACTGATTCTTCGAAAACCAAAAATCGATAAATCGATCTAAAATAAAGCATTGATCAAACATAGGCACAAAATAAGCGGGACAGTCGATCGATCAATCGGTTTCTCAGACACTGACAGTCTGATCGATCGATCACACAGTCGATCAAAGACACTGATCGTTTTGTCAATCGATAACAATCGATCAGACACACTGATCATTTGATCAATCGATAGTCAAGACTGAATAGATCAGCCGATCGATCAGACAAATCAGAAATGAATCCATTCTTGAACCAGTCAAACGCCAGTAATAAATCAGCAAATCAATCACTCACCTTACCGATCGATTTCAAATCGATACTGCAAAAGCGAATGACAAAATTCGAGATCGATAAATCGACAAAAGCCTTCAACGAAAGCTCGATCTTTTACGAACGGAAGTATCAGCCCCCAACAAGGCTATGCATTGTCTGCAAAACACTGAACTCTCAAAAGTAGGGCTGCAAAAGTAGCACAAATAACGTAATGCCTGTTATTTTACCAATGAGAACCTCGCCAATCCTAAAGTGGATCTTACGACTATTCTAGCAGCCCAGTGGGGACTCCCGCCCCGATGTGCAGTGGTCAAAGGCGTGTCACAGTTTGCATGACAGAGCTATAACCGAGTCGGGCTGGCTTCAACTCCCGGGGGGGGGGGGGACTCACCCTTCATGTTTCTGGGGCAGGCGGGGGCACAGGCTTGGTGGGTAGCCACCCACATCATGCAGAAGCGATCAACACGCGCTCGCGCCCAGACTGGCCCTAGTCGACGGCAAGCCCCTTCACCCGCGGAAAAAGGGCCAAAAATCGACCGGAATAGGTAAAAAAGTGGGGATTTCAGCTTAAACGCTACTAGTTATAAGCCGCAAGCCTCATCCTGCGATAAGCGCTGTACCAGATGTGATCGGCGCATTGATCAGTGATCAGCACCTTCAGCTTGATAGCAAGACAGTTATTGACCAGCAGCAGCCACCTGCCAGTGACCACATCCAGCGCACCCTTCAAAACAAACTGTAGTCTGATTAACACGATCAGCCCAGACGCACTGTTGCTGCCGGCACGATCAGGGTTGATCACCACCCGCTGCAGTGCGTCTGGGCTGATCGTGAGTGACCAATCCTCCCACCAGCCGCAGCCACCACGCCCTCCTCGCTCATCACCAACAATAGATCCCATTCTTCCAAATACATGCCCCATCGAAGGGAAATAGCATCGGGACTGAAACACAATTCTGACAACGATTTACTCGTCATTTCGACCAAATTTTCTACACAAGAAAAAATTAATTCCAGCTAATTTAGACAAGAAAACATGATCATTCACACATTCCATTCGATATCACCCGCTTGCCACTCACAAAGTGCCGAAATCGCAATCCTCCCCCGAGAATGTCCTGGGTCGTTTGGAGGCGGGTGTCCCATCGTCGCCCTCCTCCTCGCCCTCCTCGTCCCGATCCGAGCCCGACGAGTCGGACATGGCCAGGTCGGTGTGCAGTCTCCCCGTCCTTCCCATATCGCTCCGATCCAACATGTCCGCGATGTTGGCCTTCCATCGCTTGGCCGCCTCCTCGTCCTCGTCCTCCTCGTCGTCGCCCATCCTGGCACCCTCCTCCATCAACTCCCCTTCCTCCAACTCCTCCACGTCAGCCACACCAGCCACTTTGGGCAGCGACGACGACGCGCTCGTTTTCTCTCGAGTCGACGTCGATTCGACGTGCAACTGACTGAAATCTGTTGGTGCGGTCTCCTGAGCGAACACATCGTCTTCGTCCATGTCTTCGCCCTCGCTCAACTGTAAGTCCTGCTGCAATAGAATACTATTGCTGTTCTCGTCCGCACCCATCGGCGATTCGGCCGCCAGTTCGTCCAATCGTGGTTCCATCGTCACGTCCCCTGAAAACCAGCCGAGTCATAGTTGGAGCCCCTAATTATTTGACAAGGGTCCTCAGGCCCCCATCAACCCCAAGACGATGGATTCCGACACAACCAAAGCTACATTTCCAAAGAAACAAGAAGACCAATAAATTAGTCAAACAAGATATCATTGACCGTGGTCAAAATCATTGACCATCCTTTTTGCTGTCTTGAGTTAAGACGAAACGTCGAAAATAGAAAATATAATAAATAATGTCTTATTTGAGTAATTTATTGGTCTTCTTGTTCCTTTGAAAATGTCGCTGTAAAGACGTCTCAATTTCTACACAACGAAAGCTACATAAGAAATTATTGCCTTTTTTAAATGCGCTCATGCAAATTTTTTCAAAAATTCAAATTAACAAATGGTGGGAAACTAGCCTCACTTCATCTAACGAGATCAATTGCTCCCTTCTACCTCCACTTGTCTGCACCAAGGCCTCGAGTTTAAATTCACAAAGAAACATTTACTTGCAGTATACTTGCCCTGCACTGGCTACGCAGTTCAGCCCACGGTTATATGTAACATACGCCCCCTCCAACCCGGTCTCAATCAGAAAACTGATGCGCATCTTCGGGGGGGGGGGGGGGGGGATAAGAGAAAACTTCGCAAGTCTCGCAGTCCGCCTGTCTGTGCCACCTATGTCAAGTGGGTCCTTTCGTTTGTCTCACTGTGGGAACGTTTTCAGGGGGTGAATCGCCAATACATGTGTCTCAGGGACAGGGCCCCAGTCGAACACTAGTTGCCACTACATACCCGCCAAGCTGCTTGTGCCCGTCACCAACGAGTCCGTCTCCGCCTCCTCCAACGCCTTTTCCTTGGTCGCTTTGATATTCTTCTCCAATTCGGCCAGCTGCTGTCGCCTCTAAAATCCAAGTCAAAGTTGAGTGAGAAGACGTAGAAACTAAGAGCTCATGGCTCCAATACAGGGCACAAGGGCCTTTGTGCATTCCCCGATTAGGAAGTATATTCAGTGCGTTATCTTCCCACACGGGGTATCCTCAGAGAGCCACATGCTGAAGTCGGTAATACATGTCGAGGTGTTCTAGAATTAAATCTGCGGCTGAAACATCAACTCGATGGGTTATTGTTTCCCAGCCAGATTACTATTCGTCTTTCAGTCGTTGTCAGCATAAGCCGCGCCAGCATAAACCACATCGACTCTACATTGCACTTTATCTTTAAATTTGTGTCTTCTGACATGACTTCTGACAGAACCGAGAAAAAATCAAGAACAGATTTTGTTCGTTGAGAGCGACTCGTTCCGGCTTGCCTATTTTTATATTAGGCCAAAGGCAATTTTTTAGTGTAAACTGGTCGCGATACATAAACAATTTTTAAAGAAGTCTTCTGAGGTTCCAAACCATCGATTCCTGATCCTCCCCAGGTCTTGCTTGGACAGGTGCTAATGCCCGTCCCTATTTCCAACTTTACTGTTCCCCCCCCCCCCCCCTACTATTTTTGGCAGTAGAAAATTTTTTTACACGGCGAAGACCCTCCTGTCCCGCCCGGCGAGGTTGTGGCAGGTACCTTTGCTATTTTAGACCCCCAACCCCAAAAGAAAGGTTTCATTTTTTATAGTAAAAAGACCCAGTGTTTTGCCTTGGAAGGCCCAAACTAAATTTAAATTTTCGCGGGATAATTTAATTTAAAAAATTCAATTTTTAAACGCAACCAAAATGGGCCGCCATGTCGCCGACCCCCCCCCCCCCGGAAGAAGATCAGACCCCCCCCGCACACGAAGTCAGCGATGTTGTTCCAAACCCACCAGTTTCATCCACATTCCCAGACACAGCACAGTGCAGGTCACCCCGCCCTCAGTGATTCCATTACCTCATCCACCTCCATCTTTCACACTTCCAGAATCGAGATCCTCCCCAGGTCTTGCACTCGTGCTCACACCCTTCCCCATTCAATGGGCGTGTTTGGCCGGTGAAAAGATTGTGAATTTGGTTGCCTCGACTGGCCGTCTTATACACGGAGCAGTGTATTGGCTTGCCTTCGTTGCCCAGCCGACCTTTAGGGGTCTAACCGTAAGACTGATGAAACATCAACCCAAGAGGTCGACTACGTACGACTTGTGCCAATCGATGGGCACACTGCCGGCTCGAGGCACCAGTCACCACAACCGTCCGGGTAAATCCACCACTCCTTTCCCAAGGTCCAAGACTGTAGATTCCCGATCCTCGGCAGCTCTAGGACGCACAGGCGCTCATACCCTCCCCCATCCAACCAACGGTCTATGCGGACTTTAGACACAGTACTGTACTGTGCAGTGCAGGTCACCCCCCGTGATTCCCTTACCTCAACCACCTTTTTCTTTCCCAGCTCGAGAATTTCGAGAATCGAGATCCTCCCCAGGCCTAGCACACGTGCTCATACCCTCCCCATCCGACCATCAGGCCTCGCACACACATCCATCCATGCAGACCCCCCCACAGAACCCAGTGACTCCCTTACCTCATCCACCTCCTTCTTCCCCACTTCGAGAATCTCCTTCGCTTTCAAAGTATAACCAGACGTTTCTCCATTAAATATCAAACTATTTTTATAAATTAATTCCAAATCCCGTTCGAATATGGCCGTTGTGTGGTACATATGCCTTTTACATTTCTGTTCCATGCTCCCCAAATCCATCGGTTTCATTATTTTCTCATAATAATTTTTCACCTTTTTCCTATCAACCGGCGTATGAAATATTAACGATTTCGGTACCGATTTACAATGTTCCACAATTTTTTCCAAAATAAACGAAAATGCCACTTGATCATCGTCGTCCAATAATGGATTAATAGCTTTCTCCAATTTCATTAATCTCTGTTCTTTTTCCGCCACCCTTCGACTCGCGTGTTCGAACAAAGTCCTCGCCGCTTCCGTTATTTCGTGATTATCCCCATTATATAATCTCGAATTATCCAACATTTGTCGAACATCTTTCAAAAATTCTTCTCTCGTCATATAATGATTTTTCGATATATTCATTCGAATTTTTTGCAAATCCATCGGTCGATCGATAATTCTATAATAATCGGGTACTTTTTTCTTATTCACCGACATCAAAAAATGTCCCGCTTGCGGCAACGCTCTCAATTCATTGGCGATAGCTTCCAAAACGACGGACATGGCCACCCTCGGATCGACCCGTCGTCGCTGTACCGACGGTCGCGGTACTTCCTTCAAATATTCCGCGTGTTGCCTCTTCTCTTTCACCAATTTCGGATTAGCTATCTTCATAACCAACGATGGCCTCGTTTCTTCATCGCCAATTATCGATTCGTCCAAATTCATCGGCGATCCGGCACCGAATCGCGACCAGGACGGGCCTCCTTCGTTCGACACACTCTCCGTATCCATTTGAAATGGTATATTCGCACTCGACGTGGCCATCGACGACAATGTCACAGTCGATGCCCCAGTCACTACATTTTTAGGAAATTTCAATTTCAATGATTTCTTTTTCATTTTTTCCGCATGTTCAACAACGACTTTCGATAATTTCAATTTCGTTCCTTCGACTGACACCAAATTTTCAGTCGATGTCGGCAATTGTAATTCTTCTTCAATTTGTTCATCCGTCAACGCTACTTGAGTTGGTGGTAATTTCTTTTTCTTCCCATACAACGGACAATTCTTATTCGTCTTCATATGACCAGTCGCACCGCACGCGCTGCATTTCATTTTCAATAATGACGGTTTTGGTGGCGGTGGTGGTTTTTTTACTTTTTCCGCTTTCCCCATTTTTGGCAAAACCAATCCACTCGACGTCCTCGTTTCGCCTCCATTTCCTTCATTGCCTCCGCTTTGCAATTGTTGCATTTTCATTTCATTTCTTCGAATTCTTCGTAATTGATCTTGTAATCGTCTTTTTTCTCTTCTTTTCTCTTCTTTATATTGTTCATCCATTTGAGCGAAATGTTTAATAAAAGCTTCGTCTTTCGTTTCACGAATTCGAACATAGGCTTCGATTAATTCCGGTCGAGTTACAACTTCGGCTCGCACATGTTCGCGTCCATCGTCCAAACGAAATGTACGATAAATTTTCAATTTTCGACCCCCGCCAGCAGTCATCGGCATCGATTTGCTCGTCGTATTTTGTACATCCGTTATTTTCTCTTCATTTTCTTTTCCTTTTCCAATATTCGATTTTTCTTTCTTTTTCGAACTTGATACTTGATCACCTTGTTGTAAACTTTTTTGAAATTCCCGCAATTCTTTTTCTTCCGAATTCATCGATGCCGCTGCCTGAAAAACTCCAAATTTTTAAACGTATTCAAAAAAATTTCTGATCAAACAGATACAAATTTTGGACAAATTCGAAAATCTTTGGTTTCACAAGATTATGCATAAATCCAGAAGAAGTACATTCTAAAATCGATGTAGGAATATTGAAAAAATATGATATTCAGATTCAGCACCCAAAATTCTGGGTCTCCAGCATCTCTGAAAAAGTCAAAATTCTTGACTGCAAAAGGGGACCATTGAGATAGCGATCCAGAAATTTGGCTACCCCACTGAAACATGGGTGCTAAATATGAATAGCACAGTCTTTTTTCAAAATTCCCACATCAATTCGAGAGTGTGTTACACAGCGGACAATCACAGCACCTTATAAACACAGCAACAGAAACATCAACTTTTCTGCTCGAGTTCCTAATCTGCCTTCCCGCACGCCCGGGTTCGATTCCCGGTCGGGCCTTAAAGCATTTTGCACTTTTCCACACACTATCTAAAACATTTTGCAATTTTCAAATTGACAGGGCAATATATAAAATACAAATCGAAACGAACTTTGTAGCTCGCTTTCTTTAAGCTCAAACAAAACCATCAAAAATGTCGTTCCTTTACGCTCATTTAAAAATCCCGCAACAAATTGACAATAACTGATAACGGCGAATAGCGCTAGGAAAAGAAGCAGAGAGCGCTAGAATAAGCTGGCTTGTTTTAGGAAGAGCCGTTGAAAAAACTTATAGAGTTCAAAAGATTTTTTAAAAATTTTGGGTCTACGTCCGTTTGTTTTGCCTCAGTCACGGTACCAGGCGAGTCACCCATTCGAAGGTCAGCGAGGGTTATGGCTCGCAAACCGACCTCCATCACCGGGGATCGAACCCCCAGACACTCGCTGCCAAGCAAGCAATACAGGTAGACTAATTGCGAACCACTGCGCCACGGCGTCCGCATTGAGTTGAAAGGTGGTGCGATAATTCAATGAGTTCATTATGGCGAGAATCGCGACTGACACTCCCCCTGACACCCAGCTCGGCTCTACTCACCGTTCTTTTACTGGTCAACATGGTCTCGATGTTCTTGCCCATCTCTTCAATATCCGAATCCTCCGCCTCGCTCTCCTCCTCGTCCGTACTCAGCACGTCCACGCTTTGCAATACTCTGCAAACAAAAACACTGTCTCGTCTCGCTCTGACCATAAAAGGGGCACCTCGACTCAACGTCACTCACACCAGACACCAACCCCAAACCCTATTGCTTCCTGAACCCCTGCTAATCAAGCCACTGGCCAACCCGCCACCCAAACCACATAGAATGGGGTATCATCAGCCAGATCCTGAGTAGACCAGTCGGTCGATGAAACTTACCTATCGACTGCACTGACATGAGTCCAGAACTAAATCAGCGGTTGAAACATCAACCCGTCGGGCTGATGTTTCCCAGCCAGGAGAGATCACGAACACTCACACTAACCATAACCCAACAAGGACGAGGTTCACACAAGGGCCTGACCTCACGACTGCTTTTCTCCACCCAATCCAACCCTTTCTACAGTATCCGCCATATCATCACTCACCCTACCCACTAGCCAACCCGCCCTAGACTGGCCATGACCTGCCACCCACACCATCTGTTACTCAAGGACACACTAATCCAGCCCAGTCTCAGATCCTATCCAGCCAAGACCACTAATCCGACACCTTGCTACTACGCTAATGTTCGAGCAGGGGTGAGTATTTTTGGGACGGGAATGGTCCTCGGGGTCTTTTCGGGTTGGAGATACCCCGACAGGGACGGAGATGAGGAAATTCTGAGTGTCAAAGTGCGTCCATCTGTTCACCCTGACATGTTCTAGAAATTTCATGAAGTTCACTGCATTTTTGCCAGAAATCCGTCAAATATACTGTTCTTTTTTTTCGCCAAGTGCGTCTTTTCGTTCGTCTTACCCAGGAAAGTTTCCAGGAGAGGGCCCTGGTCGAACACTAAAGTACGCTACGCCTAACCATCACCGCTCACTAAACTTATCCAACACATAAAACACAAATTTCGTTCTGGCAACATAAATTTTCAAATAACTTTTAAAACTCCCTCAAATACCAGCCCTCCATTCTTCCTCTAGTTTTGACTCACTTATTTTGCAAATCGAATACTCGTTGGCAATCCTGTTTATACCGTTCCTGCACTTCGGCCATGCTGAATCGCATACTGCCACGGGCGAATTTGGTGATTCCTGAAATGCATCACAAATGTATTCAATACGCAACTAAAACTACACGCTCGCATACCCGTCCCACCGGCTCTCGCTTGTTGCGTGGACAAGGTACGAATCACATCGATTATTTCCCAACGAGTCAACGACTTGATCTGAAAATGAACAAAATTCAATCAGAGTTCACACAAGGAGCGGGAAATAGTTTCCCTCATTTTCCCAGGTTTTCCAAACAAAAGTTCATTTTTCCCTGATGTTTTCATTCTCTCCCGCGAACTACTTAATCAATTTTAACTGATTAACTGACTTCGAAAATGACAAACAGCAACATAGAAAAGGCGGATAATCCAAAATTTGGAAGGTGCCTGCAGCATGGCGCATTCAAAAAACTGATCCACTCCAAGCTACGGCGTTTCAAAACCATCATTTATGTGCACTCAGACTGCCCTGGTACTGGTGAATCCCCCACCAAGACCATACGCTGAAGGGTGCAGGACATATACAGTGCCTTCAGTGCGCCTTCCACTATGCAGGAACTTACACCCCATCCTCATCTCTACGTCTCTTTCCCACATATATCAGTTCTCCACTGACGAGTGCACGTCCATGCCTCAGTCCCACAGCCAACAGCCAACTGCCACCTTCGCCATCCAAATCCAAGCCCAAGCCCCCACCTCACCTCATCATCCTTGACTCCGAATTCTCTGAGCAATTGTTTGGCATCTTTCAAAGACAACTTCCTCAAATCCGCATCCGTACCCGTCACTGTCCTCTTGACTGGCGGTGGCACTTCTTCCTGAAACAAACATTCTTCAAAAAACAAACACACCTAAACATAATTTTAAGCCTACCTTCGGCGGTTTGGCAGAAACCCGAACGTACGAGAAGCCTTCTCCGATCCCCGTCGGGTCCGCCACGCCCGTCAAATCCAACAAACACTTGCCTTTCATGGCCGATATGAAGGCCCGAGTCGTGTTCCACGGGGCGCATTTGATCTGCAATAAACTCTACGTCACATTTCAATACTGCCAGTCACAAGGCCCCATCCTAAGAAAACCATTCACGCCATCCGACACTTGGTATTCTTCCAGCCCGGCTGGTGGCCAAGCGGGTTAAGGCGTCCGCCAGTTACGCTTACAGGTGAGGGTTCGACTCCAGCCCGGGTAACAAAATGATTGTCAATCTATGTTCTTTAGCCCTCGAGTGAGCTGCGGACATAACATGACCCTACGACTATGCCAGTGTGTTCATAGTTAAGCTGGGGGTCTAGGAAGCCTAGTGCTGTGGGGAAAAATTCATTGGGGTCCACGCACAAGAGCGCCCAGTACCTATCAAGTATGGGCAAGGTCTGGTGGGTTAGAGGGGGAGGGGGTAGAGATCAGATCGCCTAAGCCCGATCTGATTGCGTGTGAGCCAGGTCAGGTTTGGTTCGAGTCGAGTGAGTGAGTTGTATGACTGTCTACATACAGTACTGTAGGCTGGCTGGAAAATTGGCCTGTGCTTGGAAACCAGGGCTTGGTCAGTCAGGGCTTGGTCCAGCCCACACAGCTTGATCGCTTTTGCTTCCTTCCTTTTCTTCTTCCTGTTGGACCTGAGGTAGGGGGTTTTTGAGAGGAAGGGTTCAGCGTCCCGGCCGGCCCAGCCCCCCTTGCCCATACATGGTACTATGGTCATTACCCCTCTCATGGCGTCCACCTAATTCACATTAACCTGCATCAGCTCCCTCAAACCCCTCCCTGTCACGGACATTGCAGACCCTCCTGTCAACCACTCCTTCCCGCCACCCACCTCATCAGCCATCTTGGCCTGGTCGTTGTCATCATCCTCGTCCTCCGGTGTGAAGAAATACTTCTCGCCGTACCCCGCGTCCTTCAATCTTTGCTCGGCCGCCAGCATACTGAAGAAGGCGCAGCACGATTCGGGCGTCACCATAGCCCTGATCTCCTCTTTACTCGGCAACCGAAAATCGTCTCTTAGCACCCAAAAATTTGCTTCCGTGCCTGAAATGATCCAAAAATATGAACACGAAACTACTCCCCCCCCCCCGCATCGGCTACCTGGCCCTAAACGTTTAAAATCCGAGCACAATTTCAATCGTTTCCTGATCGTACTCTCGGCATAATGAGGGAATGCCTGCTGCCGAATGTCCTCCATCCGCAATCGACGCGGCTCGTCTTTGCTCTCCCAAAATAGGCGATAAATATAAACCTGCAACGAAGTAAAATAGACTCATGGACCCCACGGCCATCGCTTAGTCCGTGCCTCGATCACTTACCAGCAGATAATCGCGCACAAAATTACTAGCCCGCTTCGAATTCGGACTCGGCACTTCGTAGCACGGGCATTCTTGGCCAACACAGAATACGGTCGGCACAGAACGCACGTAGTAGCTGCAAAGAAAACATCGGGCCCGGGTCTTGGGATCCTACATATCAGGTCCTGGCGCCATCTTATAGGAGCAGCACTATCGAAGAGAACATGCTCGAATCGCGCCTACGATGCCCGGGTCGTGGCCTAGCGGTTAAGGCGTCTGCTTGTCGCACTTGAGGAGGGTTCGACCCCCGCCAAGGTAAAAAGTGATTGTCAAATGTGTTCCCCTCGAATGCGCTGTATAGTGCTTGGCTATGGATAAAGTACGGCATTATATGATGGTATGGGCACGTGGTCCGAAATGTCGCCTACTCAGTAGCCAGCCAGCCAAAGCAGCCATCGGGTCGACCTTGTAGGCCACCGCCCCTGAGGTCGACCAAAGAAACGGTGGATAGACACAACCTTCAGGTCAATGCATCCCCGCACGACGCATTGGACAAACCCATACGGAGACGCCCTTGCTGAAGAGCGGGAACAACCAGGATGAACAAGTCCCATCTCATGCTATGCCCACCCTAAATCTGCGGCAGGCCCTACATAGACGATTGTTAAAATGCATCCTCGTCTTCCTGTCTTTGCGACTTATCGTTAGACCTACCTCTCTAGACTAGCGTTCGTTGGGGATCGGGATTGTAAGATGTTTTTCAAAGTAATACCTGCAACCTACCCCAAGTAGCCGGCAAATAAGAAGCCAAAGATTCCCTTTCCTTTGATGAAAGCTGATGATGGCCCACCATCGTGACTGCACAGGCAATGGAACATGCTGGCTGATACCATATCCAACTGCGCGCAGATTGTATTTCAAAACAAGCAGGACTTCTGCATTTTGTGGTAGTAGTTTATTCGATCATTACATTCTCCTCCATACACCAGTCCCCCTGTTGCAATAAAACCATTTCATCTCCACAATATTCTCCCGAATCCCGACCACTTTTTCTCGGGATCGGGATCGGGATCCCGAACGAACGCTTTTCTAGACCAAGGGCACTCTAGAATCGAGGTCAGAATATTGAAAAAAGAATATGATATTCAGATTCAGCACCCACTTATTACAGGTAGCACCCAAAATTCTGGACCTCCAGCACCAGTGCAAAAAAAGTCAAAATTCTCGATTGCAATCAAGCCCTTTGCCTGATTGCATTTTGCAATCAATAATTTCGAATTAGGAAATGAAAATTTCGACTTCTTGAATAACTGAGATGGTGGTACACAGTTTTTGCTACCCACTCCCCCCTCCGCCATTAATACGTGGGCGCTAATTATGAATATCATATTCTTTTTTCAATATTCCAACATAGATTCTACAAACGTACAAAATCCTTCGACCAATCAAGCTATTTAAGTACCGCCCAACCCTCCTTGCCCGCAGGCCCCACCCAACCACCCGCCTTGAGCACATACCCGTGTCGTGTCCTTATGATCAGGAAATCCGTCTCGGGCATCCGATGCTGATATATGGGCGCCCGATACAGACTGTTCTCCAACGCCTGCAACGATTCGCCCGGCACCAACGTGCCCAAAAATGGCAGTGTGTGCGTGTACGCCGTCTCGCCATAATCGTATCGCGGTTCGGAATTGTCTTTGCCAGGTTTCTAAAACATACCACTCATAATTGCTGACACTTTTCCTATTGTACACCCTTGCACGCCAGCCTTGTCATGTGAACTATGCATTCAAAAATAACGAGTCTATTTTCGGTAACTAGTGCCGCTATAAAACTTCTTAGAACACACTGCGCTAGAATAGTTTCATTCAAAATTGCATAATTGGTGCATGCAAATTACCAAGCCCCGGTCACTCGCGAGCAGAAACTCGAACTTTAAGACTCGATCGCTCGCGATAGATCAGTTCAAGAAAAGAGTTCACACCCCTCGCCTCGACTGAACCAGGCACCTTTTATGTTTCACACACTCCATTTTAAAATCATACTGCATGGTCAGCGTTGTTAGTCCGTACCTGATCGAACTTAAGAAGCACGAGTCGTGTAAAAGAGAGAGTCATTCTCTAGAACCAGCATCGTCCCGGTGCTAACTAACGATCCTCCACAACCCAACAACTTCCCAGCTCCAGCTGGCAAAACAACCCTTCAGCTGCAACACAAACCCTTGCCCCAACCACTACAGTACACCCTCGATCGCGCTACTGCGCCACTGTACCTCAAGTTTTTGTGGGCTGGGCCTCCACCCCCCCACGGGACTTCCAACCCGCTTTGCCTGCAGTCAGCCAGCGTCCTGATAGGGATAGGTCGGGACATTGAAGCATCGGCATTCTGCATATAATTATGGCAGGCATAAGCAGGCTAGGCGCACTCTGATCCATCATATTTTCCATGAAGAGGCAGCAGCAACATCAGCTCAAATCGATAATGATAGCGACACTGATTTTGCTTAGTCTGATTGTGAGCTGACATTGCTGCACGTGTATCAAACCTGCAAATGTACTCATCAATTTCAG
Organism: Mesodorylaimus sp. YZB2_4; assembly: GCA_030248295.1. Lineage (NCBI taxonomy): Eukaryota > Metazoa > Nematoda > Enoplea > Dorylaimida > Dorylaimidae > Mesodorylaimus > Mesodorylaimus sp. YZB2_4. The sequence goes on along the minus strand of JASANH010000167.1, from coordinate 114,225 downwards.
CCGACAATAAAACTGAAAATGACTGAATGATGACTGAAAATCGACCTAATAAAAAGCTTAAAAAAACCTGGACGACTAAAAAGTGTGCTTTAGTCAGGAAAGTAAGCTCATGGCCAAAAACAGAGAAATGCAAAAAATACCGATTCTGATCCCGAAAAAGGTGATCCCGCCCTATCCCTACATCCCACTGAGACCTACTGCCTGTCAGCAGTCACATGATCTGATGAGTGGGGCCGTGGGGCGACCAGCGCTCATGGCAGGTTCTATTTGGCACCGCCGATGGTATCCCTTGCCAGCACCCACCAACGTCTCGGAACAATAGCAGTGGTTGCCGCTATTGTTCCAAGACTGGTCCTTCCCGACCGATGCTCGACGACCAGTTTCCTAATTCCCCACTCGTACTGGACGAGTCGTCCACAGCCACCGAGGATTCACCAAATCGCCCGAGACTGGTTCCCTATCTGAGAACGGGCACACTAGACCCCCGTGCCAGCTGGAAAAGCACTGCACCCTCTCGACCAACAATGTGGGACCAACGAAGGGACAAAGTGAGCCACCATCCACGAGCCAACACACCACAACTTACCCTTTTATAGAAGTTCTTAATCTTAGTGGCCATTCCAGGCTGCATGAGCAAGGGCGGGTGTTCCTCCGAGTACTCGCACAATATCAACTCGCCGTCCTTGCCACTCAGATCCTCCGGCTCACGCATGAAAAACATCTCCCCGCCGCCCGATGCCAGTCGTTGTTGTTCTCTTATCTGTAAACATAAATCAAGTACAAACCAACCATACCCAGCATCTGCTAAGTCACAGGACCCCCCCCCCCCCCCGCGATTGGCCGGTATAAAAATTGATATCCCTCGGTGACGGATTTGGAGAAAAACGAAATGTCAATATTAAACGATCTTCGAAAACTCAAAATTTTCTAAATTCCACAATTCGCTCAACAAATTCAAACTGAAATTTGGCGGAAATGCGAGTCCTCCTCAGCATGACCAGTCCCTACCTTCTCCTTCTTCTGGATATGCTTCTCCAACGACTGCACCGAATGATAGCCCGGCTTCGACAAAGGCCCACGCGCCACGTATCGTTTCAATGGCCAACGATGGAAATGACGCAATTTGGCAACGCTCAAAAAAGTCGGGAAAAATGGTCGCATCAAATTCTGGGCTGGGATAGAATGCTGAAACAAAAAATTTCACTGTTGCCCAACCCGATTTATTTTTCACCCGAGCCCCGCCGACCAAGTGACATCGACTATTACATAAGAGCCCATGCTCGCCCTTAACAGTCCTACCTTCTTGTATCGCAGATGTATGCCTAGGCAGGACGAGGCAGTCTGAACTCGACAACCCCACCCTCGGCACTCAGATCAGTCCTGTCTCTGACACCCCCCCCCCCATAGTCTCATCGAATTGCCGACACCCCACACTCACCTGGATCATACTGCCACCGAACGTGCTGACAGTCGACGTCCCTTTGGGCAAGTAGTACTCGTCATTGGACAAATTATACGGGTCCTTCTCGACCATTTGCGACGCAGCCTCTTCCTCTTCCTCACGCTGCCTCTGCGCAACTTTGCCGAGAATCATCTGCGATTTCTTCGTGAACTGATGGTCCTGAAATGTAATACCATAAAGTAAACACACCTCACGACATACCCGCCCCCGGGTGACACCAGAGGCCATACCACAGGAAGTGGCGCAGGGAAATATCTTCTCAACAATCGTGGCCACCTGCTAAGCTTGTCTTTACCTCCAAGCACCTCTACCTAACCTGCGGTGCGACCTCTCGTAGACAAGATGTAAGCTCGGAATAGAAAGGTTTCATAATTTTATCAAACGCCATGCAAAAACTTGAGCCTTGCTCGGTCAGGCGCCGAATACAGGCCTCGGACACCCACCTTCCTAACCATTCAGTCTGCACCATCAAAACTCTCAGCAGCACGGCCACATATCGCGTGTCGACCAGCGCCAGAACACCATTTGACAGTTCGCTTTCAGACCTTCCACGAGGGGTTTGACTCCCACTAAACGCTTACTTTTTGCGTGTATCCCAATCAAAAATTCGCCCTCTCTTTACTCCTACCTTCCTGTCCGACGACGACTTATTCAGTCCCCCATCGTCCGACATCATCGATTCCTGATTCTCCTTGGCCACATCGTCGGGAATACCGAACAGCATCTGATCCTCCGACGCATCCATGGTCACGATCTTTGGTTCAGGAATGTGATCCATCTGCTCGGGATCGATAATCACATCGTGCAACCAACGCCCACTCAACAATTCCTCGTTATCCGCTGGGAATATACAGAAGTTTGGTGCCGGATCAGACGTATCTAGGAAAGAAAAAACAATCGTGATATTGAAATTCCACGGTCAACGTGTATTTCAATCTTCATTATATAACATTAGCTTACCAAGACTCATCGACGACGCAGGTTTGACCGATGTCGTCGGAGTAGTTCTGCCACCAAAAATTTGAGCAAATCCACCACTTTTAACTGAAAAAGTAAGACATTACGGAATCCACGCTCAAGCGATATCATCGATAATCGATAATCATTAATGAAACGACCAGATCATGATGATCGATAATCGATGATTGATCAAGTTATGATGATCAGGTCATGATTATCGAAGATCAGATCGCAATTATCAGCGATAGGATAATAACTATCGACGATCAGATCATAATTATCGATGATCATATTATGACTGTCGATGATCAGATCATGATTAACGATGATCATATCACAATGATCGATCAGATAATGACGACCAATGATTGATCAGACCATGATGATCGATGATTGATCACTCATAAGGATCAGGGAGTGATCATATCATGATGATTTAAGATCAGATCACAGTCAATCGATTATGATTTATCTTACATCATCAATTTTTAATCCAGCAATCAATCGATCGATCATCACCGATCGATAAGGATCTGATTTCAAATCAATCTCTGATCAAAACACCAATCGAGTTCCAATCGATCGGTAAACAAGCACTTATCGATCGCCTACTAATCGATAACGGACTTACGCGTGGCCATAAAACTTTCGTACGTCCTCGTTTGTTGTGTGGGTATCCATCCACAAATCGGCTGCCGTCCCGAGGTCAACTTGTGCAACATGTCCTGCCTGATATCCTCCCCATCGAACACCACCTCGTCCTCCCATCGTGTGCACGTGATGGGCAGATAGGCGGCAGGCGGGAACATGTCCTCTTGCTCTTTCCACATCGAGTTCGACTGTTCCTGATCAAACCTCTCTTTATGATGCTGATCTTCTTCCACATTTTCATCCTACAAAACCGAATTTTACCAACCACTTCATTTTCCTCCTCGCCACTTACATTCTCCTCCTTCCTCTTCATCCCATAATCGAATCCCTCCCCGTCGGGGGCCACTCCCAACAAGTCGTACCAATAGGCCGCCGGACCAAATCGCCACGGGGCCACCGACCCCAACTCGTTCTTGTCATCCTGACTCGAACCATTCTTGTTGTGCTTGTCATTCGGCTCGTCCGGTTTCATTAGAAGCAGCTAGAACGGGAAAAAGATCAGATCACAGCCTACAGGCCAGTCCTACAATGCTCGCGCTCGACATTACACTTTGGTCATCCGCAAAGAACTATCATATGTCGTACTATTCTTCATGATATGATCATCGATCCTCCTAATCCAATAATCAATCAAGGCAGACAACGTCCCGCGGTCAGCTCCGTCACCTTGGCGAGGCGGACTAACTCGCAAGAAGGGGGCACAGCTAGCTCAGGAGGGGAGGGGTTGGGTCGTCGGGCAGTTCCCACCTGCCAGTTTCTGAACTGGTCTTTCAAGAATATCTGATCATCACTGCTTTTGTTTTTATGCTGCTGCTGTTCTGATACTGCATCTTGAAGTTTCAAAAAACTTTTAACAGAAACTTCTTTTGCCTGATGGTTCCCTGAAGGTTTTGACATGAATACGGACAGATCAGGGTCAAAAAGTTGAAACATGCAGGCCCACAAGCACACTTACTCTTCGTAACCGTCTATAGCAGAGTAGTGCACATGCCCCCACCTGCAAGAACGGCCAGCCCAAGCCACCTACCTCATCATCCATTTCGCACTGATCGATTGGTGGTGGCGGTGCGAAATCCCACTCGAAACCACCTCCCTCCGTTCCACTTGTCTCTTTACCCTCATCCACACTTTTCCGTTGCTGACTCGTGCTCGCCTCCGAACCTGGAGCGGCTGGTTTTCGACGGGACTTGACACCACGCCATATTTGGGGAAGACTCGTCGGCTTGCCCGGTCCGAACAAACGTGAGAATCGCAGAGTCTGAAATGGAAGTGTGATTAGCAACCATTGAAATCGACTAGGTTATGTGTGCGTGTCATTATTAGTGATGACGTCAATTTTTGACTGATTGAAACAAATCGATTCAATCGATACCAGCGACTGATTAATCCAAAATAGTGATCAGTAGCTCGATCGCCAACACTGATCACATAATCCCGCCAAGCATTTCACCCAATCGGAATAACAGATGAGTGATCACGATCGATCGATCATCATTGCGGTCAATAATCGATCAAAGACCGATCGATCACCACTTTGACTGATGATCGATCCTGATTATCAGCCCCAAACTCACCTTCCCTTCACGAAATTCTGGAAAATATAGACGGACATCGGTGTCCCGAAATCCAGTAGGCAGCATACTGGCCAAGGGTTTCTCGATATCGCCCTCCTTCGATACTTCCTCCTCGTCCAGGACATCGCCCTGAATAAAGACAGATCAAGAATATTAGTATCTCAAATTTCGTCACACCCACCGTCGATCAAGTCTACGCAACAATCGGCAAGTACTTTAAGGATTATTTAAAACATCAAAAAACCAGAAAATTTTTTCATAAAGCCAAAGTCTTTTGTGCTGTTTTTGACGGGACTTTGCTTTCACAAAGGCCCGTCAAAAAAAAGAATAGTAAGCAGATAAATACTTTCTTATAAATTTATTAGAACCCACAGATTTTCAAAGGCAAGAAAATTTTGCACAGTAAAAATCTGACTAAAATGAAGATTTTTCTAATCTCTTACCTCGATTCGCCCATTAATATCCTCATTTTCGTCCAATTCTTCCTCGATTCTATCCTCTTGTCCTAAAAATCAAGCAATATATTCCAAATAATTGCAAAATAAGTGGATGCGTCTAATTTACAGTTTTAAAAGACTTTTTTCCGGACGGGCTTTCTAACAAAAAAAGCAAATTTTCTAGCTGACTAAACGAAGGGTTCCATTCGAGAGTCGAGACCCAAGATCTTTCGACCAAAAGATTCTGCTCATCGAATTCTTAAGTTTTGAAAAAACCCTCAAATAATTGCTTGGCTTTATGTCACCAAAAAATCAAATTTTCGAGCTAGATCAGCCAACGAAAACTTATTCGACTCATAACTGAGTGCTCCCTACGTGCTTCCATCGGCGACTATCTACCTCGAAAAGATTACTCATGTATCTTCTCTGATTTCTATCTGCTCAGCTTAAAAAACAAAAAAGATAACGTATTTTCTCTGATCTGATCACTCATTCGTCATCTGCTCAAATTTCCAAACAAAAAAGCGCTAAATTACACGTTTTTAAATCTAAAAAATTCCAACTGCAAAAAACCATTCAATATTTTCTCGAATTACCAAGGATCAATGACCTAACATTGAAAAAAACAAAATTCTAGTTTTTGGTGCAAGAAATTGCTTCTTTTTTTTAAAATTCTTCTTTCAATCTCACGAAATTCAAAAATCTTTGGATTAAATGATGACCCCCTGTCCTCATATGGCCATCTGCAGCATCCGAAACCTAGCCCCTGGCCGGGGCTTTGTACCATGCAATAGCCTGTGCACAGTTGAGGGGCAGCAACATACATTGCAGAGGATGGATACCCCAGTGGGCCATGGTCCCCAGCTCGGCACTAAAGGTTGGTCCCAGGATAGAGTGCCATTTCCCTGACAGTGACTTGAGCTTGGCTCGCTCCGTGCCTCAGGTCTTAGACTCATACACAAGCTCGATTCCTACAGGGGGTCCGGCCAGGGTGTCACATAGGCGACCCCCAATGTCGGATGATCAAGTCAGTTTTTCACACAGCCATCTTGGAATCCAGTATCGACCAATCCGAACCGGCCGGTCCAGCGGTCGGGTCAGATCGGGAGCCGACCCATCCCTCGGATCGGCGGATCAGTCGATGCTGGCTTAGGATCGTGTCAGTCAGAAACCCTGGCATCCCTGAGCTTTCTAGTCAATCGCGACTTATTCTGTTCATCTGACAATTGTCTAACCCAAGATTACTGTAACCCAGCATCGACCGACCCTGGTGTAAGGTCACCAAACCGACCCGATCCAAAACCGACCCAACGTTGTATTGCATCCATTCATTTGTTTTCTGGCATGATGCGCTTCCTTTCTTTGATAAAGGACCATCGATAACAGACACCCGCAGTCAGGGAGGAAGGGGCTGACGGATTTCGGAACAAAACAGACAGGAAAGGAAAACTTCAGGAATAAGTTGACGTGATCGTCCCTTGCCACATGCTGTCTAGCTGAGCTGATAGCGAAGAATTTCACAAATTTTTACTGTTGCACTTCAGCTGCAATATCCCGTTCCGCTTCTAGACTTGACTTTGTAGAGTGGCAGGTGGCTAGTATGAAGACAGCCTTTTAAATATTTTTGGGCTGGGCTCACACCAACCCCACTGCCCTGAGGGTTTTTCCAATTGCCAGCCAGCAGTCATAATGACGAGTGCGGCAGTGTGTGAGGCGATCAAGTCTCATGGCAGGCTCCCTCTCACTTGGAGCTGCTCCGCTGGAGTATCACCGTCGAGGGCATCATGCGCCAGCACCAGCGTCCCTGGATGATAGGGAGCGAGAACAGAGAGTCTCGACTGGCAATTAGGACCAGTTTTCTCAATCCAGGGCACCACTTCCACCTCCAATGAAAAATCCTGTGAATCGCCCGCAGCCAGTTCTCTAAGAACGGGTGTCCTAAACAGACGTCTTCAGCCGGAATATAACTGAGGCGTTTCAGTCAGGGTTGCCCCCAATCAAGCTCTCACAAGCCAAATCAGCCCCCGCGCTCCTATGTGCACAGAAGGTGGGTGGGGTCGAAAAATTCAAAAATAGCTTCGACGTCATGCATGGGCGGCCACTCTAGTGGGTTGAACTGTCGATCCTGGCTGCCTGCATGAAGACATGACTTGACGCCAGAGAAGATATTTTGGCGGGAATTCAAAATTCCGATCCGGCCGACCCACACAAACCGATCCGGCCCGGATCGGCGGGTCGGTCGATGCTGGACTGTAACCGCTCCCATACTTTGCCAGGCCATGCATATTCCTAACAATATCTCAACAATGAAAATTCTCGATTCTGATCACCCTCGATCCACCAGTTACAAAATCAAGGACTCGAAAAAGCCAACATACTTTCATAAAATGCTGGCAAAGCTTCCTCCCCGTCAAGAAAATTTGCTTCCTCGTCTATTGCGATTTCATCGATTTCGGCAAAATCGACTGCACTTGAAGCTAAAAACCAGAAAATATTTAGAAAACAGTTCCAAAAAATTCAATTTCCAACTCTTAATAAAACTTTTATATGAAAAATGTTTAGAAAAGCTAAATGAATTAGGAATCTTCGAATGGAGCGGCAGCTTCATCAGTTGAATTTTAAAGCCAAGCAGATATAAACAATAGCTTTGTATAAAAGATAAGATAAAAAGCAGACCCGCAAAAAAACCTAAAATCTTTTGATAGGCCTTTACAATTACTCGAGAAAAAACGTTTTTTATTTAAAAAAATGCGAAAAAGGTTTTTCAAGGTCATTTAGTCATTAAAAATTGGCGAAAGCTTCTAAAAATTTAATAAAACAAATCACTTTGTTGGATTTTTTCAAGAAAACATGTTTTATCCTTGAAAATATCGAAAATTAGATTTTGCAGGGCCTTCGGTCACGAAAAACTTGTAAAATTTAAATTAAATTGCAACAAACAAAGGAAAGAGCATAACTCGTCCTACCTTTCGATTCGGGGCGGCCGGACGCAGGGCTTGAATTGCTTGATCGATCATCATCTCGATTCGACCCTTCTTCCTCGCCTTGCCCATCCGCTTCTTCGAATGCAGCCCCAGCTCCGTCAGTTGGATTTAAAAAATAACTAAGATTTGAAAGATGAGCCTTGGTTTCCTAAAAAGAAGAGAACTTCGTTGAATTTGGCACATCACTAGACCTGATCACGGCAAAAGGGTCATGCGATGCGCGGAAACCTGTCCCTGATTTTTCTGGTTTTCTAGTTCGAATTGCGGAACAAGGTAGAAATTGCAGGCGGTGGGACACAAGAAAAAGGAAACATTCAAAAATCTGCCAACAAAAGCACCTCGCATACCTCATCGAGAAAATCGCTTTCTAAATTTCCGTCTTCGTCAACATTTCCAAAAAGGAATGAAGTGAATTCTGCTGAATCAGACATTTATACAAACGATATTTATCCTAAAATTTAAAAAAGGAACCCATGAAAACAAAATATCATAAAATCCGATTGACGAATCCAAATTCCAAATGGGGGTTACAGTAAGACGTGCCTAAAATGATGCGCAGGTACAAACGCGCTTAGTGCATACAGAGGCAATATGAAAGAACCAAGAGAGATGACCTAGTTGGCGGAACAGGGTAGGTACGTCCTTTGTCAGACTTCACTTTTGTAACTTTGAAGAAATATCATACTAAACTTTTTTGGAACTTGAAGAAAATAGAAAATTGTTGACGGAAACTATGCTGACCTGATCCATGTCAAGTGGATGCTGAACAAAAAAAACCAAGAAAATCACGCAGGTGGCTTTATACTATACAATCAATGAATGAGCAGCGCCCACTGACCACCGATTAGACGGGAATTGCAACCTGAGGCCGTATTCCAGAAACTCGAAGAAAGCCTCGAGGTGAAAGGAAAATTTTCCTTCAAGGTAACTGGAACTTTCATTGGAGCTCGCGGGAAAAAATCTCTTTGAGCTCGACGGGACTTTCCTGTGAGCTTAAATGAAAATCGCCCATCGAAGTGACCCTATTCCAGACGCACAGCGCCCTTAAAGGAAACTTCCAGTGAGCTTGAAGGAATTAGCTCAGTGGATGTCACGGTTTCAACCTAGCGACTACATGTTCGGGTGCTACTACATGCACTCACACATGCCTGACTGAAGAAATGGCCCTGCACTGTCAAGTCTCATCACCCAGCCGTCGCCAGATGATCATTTTGGTTGCCAATGGCGATCACGCCGTCCTTCATCTATTTCGGCCTCTTCAACAAACTTGGGCATGCCTATAGCTGGACCATGGAGCACAGCGCGAGCAAACGTATCCAACATTTTTGAGACAGAATGAAGCAACGTTCTGACGTTCTTTCACTGGCCAATTATGTCCTCGAGTTTCACCCTCGTTTTCTTGTGAGCTGTACTGTGCTGAGCTCACTTCTTCTGCTAACTTTTTTAAACTTCCTCCGTAAGAGGCTCTTTTTAAATGGTGTCATACTGTACGCCATTTCCAGCATGGATAGGCAGAGTCGCCTAAAACGATCCTCGCTGGTTATCCCTCCACGATATCCCAAGACAGCTTTGTCAAAGAATGTGCGATTTGTGGGATTACCCAGGTCAGCGAGCGACTTTTGTGGAATTCTGATGATGATCGCACTGACAGGCTTTTTTCGGATCGATATTGCTGGTGGTTTTTCGAAGGCGCCTCAACAGCTAAACCTCACCGAAAAATTGGTCAATTCGTAAAAGCCTCGCACACGTTCTCAAGCATGCGTTTTTAGGAATTTTTGCTTGACCCTTTCGCAAAGTGCTTCAGAGAAGCTGTAATCGCTTTCGATAAGCGAGTTGTAAAATGCCAAGTGAATCACCACCGAGCAGTTCGCTGCTTGCATAAAACCGAAGCGCAGGTGAACATAGCTGCTGGTCATGTTAGAGCATAACCACGTCGAGTCTTTCGTTTTTCGCCTTATTAGGTCGTGGCTAAGCAAGAATGACAAGTCATTGCCTCCATCCTCCATAAACGACAGTGAGTGGTCATCGTACTAATTATACGGATCGATACGATGATAAAAAACTGCTGGAATGCTGCTGCTGCTGCTTGCAAGATGCGTGGGCGCCTGCCAGTGTGAGGGATTCGACCTACTGCACACCTCAGGGACTCGTGATCTGACGTGCAGGAAGTCTCGAATAATTAGTGACAACTCACGTCAGCTCGAAAACCCAACACAAGGATTTGGATGATTTCTTGTTGGAAATGGACGAGAATATGGAAGGAATGCAGTCGACCATCGTCCTCTTGCAGAGGCAATTGAGGAAAGTGCACGAAGAGAATGGCAGGATGAGGGAGTTGCTGGGGCTGGGATTGGATGGCACGTTGGATGAGGAGTTGGAGAAGAAGAAGGTGGACGGGGTGGGGAAGGTGGGGCGGGGTGGGGCCAAGAGGGGCGTCGAGGAGGAGGAGGGGGGCAGCAAGAAGGCCAGGCTGGACGAGGAGCAGATGGAGAAGGGTGCGGACGAGCAGGAGGAGAAGATGTTGGAGGAGGAGGAGGAGAGTGGAGTGGAGGATGCGGTGGAGGGCCAACAGGATCGCAGTGGCGATGATGTCGAGGAGCAGTGTCCGACGCCGACCAAGGACAATGCGGACGAGTTCGAGGAGAGTGGTCAGCAGGGTGCTGGCGTGGGGGACGAGGAGACCCCTGACTTGCATGTGTGATTTGGTTAGTGATTTGCTGTCGTTCTGTCTTGCCTATAACTTGCACCGCACCCATGAATGAGTAAGTGATGTTCTTTGTGGGTCCTTCACTCGACAGTCGGTCGTGTCGTGGGTCGTTTGTACGAGTAACTGGATGAGGATAATATTGAGTTTGTGGGCCCTGGCTGTCTAGTGCACACAAATGACAGGTTAGGGTGGTTCATTGAGCCATAAGCAGGCACACCATACTGTAGTAATGGTGAGGCACTGGTTCTTTGATCACAGGACTGCCTGTATACTGTGGTACCTTGGTCATTGACGCCTGCCTGGCCATGTGAGCAGAAAGTGTTTGTCGCCCAAATAACTGTTCGTAAGCAAAGCGCGTTCAGGAAAAAAGAAAATCCTAGCAGAGCAGTCGTGCAACTCGTATTCTCATGTGATGACCTAATAAGCAGAACTTGGACCTACAATTCAATTTTGCCGAAATCCTCAATGCAGCAGAAACCGAGTCCATTTCGAGCCCGATCCTGAGTTATTGCGTGCCCACCAGTCAATCCTCGCGTCAGTGCCACCTTGTCGCCGGGTCAAGTAAATGGATCGATGACCAGGCGCCTGAACCCGTCGATTCGATGTTTCACGACTGGGCTACTCCAGCTGCTCTCCGTTTTCAAGTTGGTATTTACCCATAGTGTTGAGGTACGTCTCAACTTCGAGCCTTCGCCTTGCGCGATGCGCTTGATGGGAATTTTTTGCTTTGGTGGCGGGGTATCCGCTGCCTGTAATTCTCTGAATATTTGATGCTACGCGCGTGCTTGTCGCAGCCGATGTCAGCGATTGACTGCGATTGTTACGATCGTGCGTGTCTTTAGTCAAGCCAGGCAGATGTGTACGTGTGCGTTTGTGTGTACATGCCTTAGTTTCATGAAAAGCCCTCAATAAAGTCTTTCTGAGGCCCAGACACTTCAGCCTGGAGAACATTTGCAGCTGTGCCACCAAACTAATGATTGGGGCCGTAATGGGCGGTCGTGTCTGTTTTTGCTCCGCGGAGCGCCTATTCTCCCTCTGTAAAAAACAGGTTTCGCCTTGGAAAAAATGATTCATCGAAGAAAGTCTGCAGAGCTTGGGTGGGTTCCTATAAAGGGGGCTCTACTCAATTAAAAGCAACTCTTTATTGGCTCACCGAAACTCACGAACAGACTAGAGCACACTAATGACACGAAAAGGCGAGCTTGTATAGGTTTCGTAGAACACGCAAAGATAGCATGATTCACGATTAGACATAACAAATGTACTAGTGCCAAATAAAAATGAAGGCAAACATATTCAAATAGCAATGCGCGGTAAATATGAAACTAACATCATCCTGTTCACTACACTCTCCCCTTCTTAAAAAACGGACGCCCATTCCGATCACAAAAAAATAAAATAAGCAATAAAAGGCAAAAAGGTCATGATATACGCTCTTGTAAATAAAGATTAGATATTACGATAAAGTAACTTACGAATCATGCTCATAAGAGAACAAATAAGTCCTATGCTTCTCTTCCATTCTTTGTTTGGTGTCTTTTATTCTTCCTGTTTCTCTTTCGCTCTTGTCTGGGGGTGTCTTCATGACTAGCCTGGGCAGTGTCAGCCTGCGGGGCCAAAGGGCTGGGCCGCCGTGCTTGCTGACAGCGCGGACGCAAATTGTATGGCACATTTGCCAGTCTGTCGCTATGCTGCGAATGTCGAGGGCTTACCAAAGTCTGCTATATTTGATTCAGCATCAGACGAATTTTGTGGGATGGACTCCTCATCGTCCGATGTATCAGCTCCGGCTGGAACCTTAGGTGATTTTTGTTTCGGGTCAATATGTGGGATTGTACGTCGAATATTGATCCACTGGGCAGCAGATCGTGCCTGTTGTGCAGCACGAGCCCACGCCTAATCCGCAATCAGCGTAAGGACCCCCCTTTTCCAGACACCAACCTGGTCAATTCTACTCCACTCGATCGAGCGCACCGAATCAACTCGCTACACAAAAACCACGGGTAAGCAATGATAAGTGTAGAAAGTGTGGCAGCGTAGGCCACTATGCGCGTGACTGTCCGTCTCCGCGATTCCTTACCGTCCTGCTCACCGTGCACCAGACACCTAATCCGCTTTTCCTTGTCTTGTGGCAGCAGCACACCATCACCATCCCAGCCGACGACGACCGCACCGTAGTCGCCACTCATGTACCCACCTCGTGCAACCGGGAAGCCATCTAACTCACTGCTTCATTCATGGACTAGTCGAGTCAGTCCGCATCTACGCCACTGGCCGCACTCCAGCGAACACGGCATTTATCGTATTTGCCCACCATGAGTCGGGCTCAGCTCTGATCCAACGAGCTTTTCTGCAGTTGCCAAGCGGTCAGATTTCCTTCGAAAAACCACGTCCCCGTCATGCGCCAGAGGAGCAGCGCACTTCCCGCACACAATCCGCCCCGCCCAAGCACGGAAAAAACAAACGCTCCGCCAGTTCTTCATCACCGCCGTCCGAATCACCAATTCCAGCCATCCCACCCATCACACCGCCGCAACCAAAAGGACGACGCGAACGAAGTCGTTCAGAATTCTCCACCTCTTCCTCTTCGTCCAGCACGACATCGAATGGATCATCGTCTGCGACAACTCTTTCAGCCAGCGCTGACAAGACTGATCCCACCATGGTTCCCACAATGCATGACCCCAACGCCACCACCACAAGCCGATGTCGCGACTCATGCAATAACCCTTGGCCCAAACCCGACCGCTCCAATGCCTGCCCCAAAACAGGCAAACGCAAAACCGGCGGAACCTGAAAAACCAGCATCGCTGCAGCCGTCACTTCAGCACAGATCCGTCCAACCTACACCAGCCAAGGCTCTGACCCCAATTGAGCAAACCCACTCGCCGCGAGTGATGACAGCTGGCAGCAAACCTGCGCCGAAACTCGCTCATCCAATGGCGGAGAAACTGAGAAAGAAGCCAACCAAGGATCGTTTCGCTGCCATTGATTCACAGCAGCCAGTACCTGACCTGCCGGAATACCAGGACCTTTACAGTCTCATCAATCGCCTTCGCGCCAAGGTCAGCGGAGTCGATGGCACGATCCAACCAGGGAAGCACGAGGAAGTCCTACGCATCTTGACTGGACTCATGCACCAACCTGCCGCACAATCTCATTCTCATTGGTCTCATTCAAGCGAAGAAGATCCGAATCCCCTCTGCATAAGACTTTGCTGAAGAGTTAGGCAAGTAATCTGATGCTTCTATTAGCTTGTTTCTACACGTAGGCAAGACTATAGTGCTCGAATGACCATAAACAGGCACTACCGGCATCTCCTTATTAGGGCAAACTAAGTATCTGCAAAGACCATTTTTCTGGCCCGTATAGTTCCTCTTGTAGAATTAAGATCAAACTGACGCTGCCCGAACTGGGACCGAGCAAGCGTCAAGTCATCATTTTCTGGGCGTTTAGTCCGCCGCGGGGCAGGGCCTGCTTTTTTGCTCTTTTGTCTTTATTTTGTACAGCCCTCTGCGTCTTGCGGATTCAAGCTCACATTTCTTCCGGTTCTTTTGGTGAACATTTTTTTTGTCCTGCTGGAATTTGTCGGGGCTTACAATAGTTTAATGGTTGGTGTACTGTATATGCACACAAGCACCGATGGACTTTGCTGAACGCTAGTTTAGATACCCTGTTTTTACGTATATCGCCTGTGTTGTCCCGTAATTATAACACGGCAGCAAACCTATATCCATCCGGTCATCAGTCGCCCTAGGTTGAGTCGTCTAGGCTGGTAAATAGAAGATGCACTTTGCGCCATTGAAACTGCGCGTTTACGCTGACGCTGAACTTTTCGTCCACCAAGTTTTGTTTCGAGAATGGCACAATTCCGCGAGGCCTTTCTCCGGTCACCTCACTGGAATATTAGGGTCAGCTCCGCGTTCACCTCATCGGAAATTTAGGGATGACCTCAATGGGTTTTTCCAGTCAGCTCACTGTTTTCCAGCCAACTTTCGAGAACACGGCCTCTGGTCTGACTAGTAAATGAGTTCCACCAAAACTTTGAAATCAATGAGCTTGTCACTGGTCGTGACAAGCAGCAGACAAGTGCATATTCAGGGGTTTACGAGTGATCGGAAAAGGTTGTCAGGAAAAGCAGGTTACTTGCCAGTCTTTATTGAGGGCTTTTCGTTGTATTTCGAGTCCACCAAGTCCATTTCGAGCCCGATCCTGAGTTATTGCGTGCCCACCAGTCAATTCTCGCGTCAGTGCCACCTTGTCGCCGGGTCAAGTAAATGGATCGATGACTAGGCACCTGAACCCGTCGATTCGATGTTTCACGACTGGGCTACTCCAGCTGCTCTCCATGTATCGACTGGGATTTACCCATAGTGTTGAGGTACGTCTCAAGTTCGAGCCTTCGCCTTGCGCGATGCGCTTGATGGGAATTTTTTGCTGTGGTGGCGGGGTATCCGCTACCTATAACTCAAGTAACGAGGAGGGATATATATGTGCGCTCGGAGTAGCCGATGTCAGCGATTGATTGCGATTGTAATGATCGTGCGTGTCTTTAGTCAAGCCATGCAGATGTGTACGTGTGCATGCGTATTTACATGCCTCAGTTTTTTGAAAAGCCCCCAAGGGCTGTCATAGAGTAGGATTGTTTTTGAAAATTACTCTCCAGAGCAAGATCGTGAACATGCTATGGACGCATGCGCTTATATTGTCGTCATCGAATAAAGCATCGTAAACTCCTATGACCCCTCCACGGAAGGCCTGCATACTGTTGACCATTTCACACGAATTGTACGCGCAAAGTTTGAATTTCCCGCTGCAAGCCGCTTATGACAGTTTATTGCTGATCAAAAGTTCCTCGCTTCAAAGCTTGTGCGCAGTGCGTCCCGCTCTTGAAGCTTTTTTAAACTGAATGGCAACAAATTCGGACCACTTAATTGAGAAGAAAACCAATTCAAATCATGAATAAGGAAAACTGTCGACTAAAAATTTTTGTTAACACAACCAGCACACAGGGCTCAAAGTATAATTAGGGACACGCGTCAAAGTCAAAACGAAAAACCGACGTCATTTGCAGCACTAGTTTGGTCTAAAAAAGCTGGTTCGTTTCGGTGGATTTAAGGATTCGGTCGATGCTGGCCCACAGTGCACATAAGACCACACAATAGGGTACGTGTACAGTAGATGCGAAATTCCTACAGTAAATTGCCCTCCCATTAACCAAGATAGAGGCTGAGCCATAATTTCTATTATCTGTTTTCTTCGGGAATGTACACGCGGACTATTCTTTAACGCGGCAGGCGTGTATATTCCCAAAGAAAACAGGTTATAACTCTACACACAATGCTTCTAGGGCCAAGATAATTGCTAGCATTCATAAATCCTGGAATTCAAAAATCAAAAACTGTTCCGTAAAGTGGGAGAAAGAAAACCATTCATCGATCAGCAGAAATAATGGAGAGTGTGCTTGAAAGGCGCTTGTCAGACAAACTGTAATTGCTTACAAATCTTGGTGAAACTCATTTACAACAAAGACGAGCACCGGGGTCGCGGCCAGTCGAGATGGTGCGCCCAACATTAATTGCTCTCCCGACAAGAATAGGCGCTGCATGAAGCACAGGCCAGCAGAGAAGTGACCCACAATCCTCTCATCCCCCATCAACGTCAGTTGATTATGTTAGCACAGCCTGCCACACACCCACCCGAGGCAATGGCTCATACTCCCTGGCCACCTTACGCACGCACAGTGCAAGAATGCCCCGCGTACCAGTTCGAAGAATCAAACAGATCAGCGCGAATGCAGGCAGGGTCACGCTCACTGCCATGTAGTACTCGCCATCTGAAAAGGACGGAACTATCGCCCCCTTCCCCAAAGTTCACACACTTACTATAGTATATGCTCACACAGCGAATACACATTTTTACAAGGACTTGTCTGACCACCCGTTTGGCAGGCAAACTTTTACTAGCACTAACGTAACGTAGCGACATTAGTGCTGGCAGCGTGTGGGTCAAGGCGTCTGCCTCTCACGCTTACAGGGCAGGGTTCGACTCCCGCCTGGGTAAAAAATGATTGTCGAGTATATGATTCCTTAGCCCTCGAGTGCCCCTCATGGTGATGGCTATGGATAAAGTATGGCATGACTCGCCAAGCTCATCAACGCCATGGTGAAACTGAGCCCAAACAAGATTACATTGCCTCAAAAGCTGCTTTTCGGCTGTGCACTTTTATGCACCAGTGTGAACACATGACTGAGCATGACTTGCACTGATAGCGGATGATCAGAGCGGCTCATTCGTCGCACCCTGGACTGTACTTTGACCTCTAGAAATCTAGTTTTTGTTATTCCCAGGTGGAGAGGTGGAGAACTATCGATTAATCATTGTAATGTGAGGCCTAGCACAAAATGGGTGCGATTTGATCATGACTCGCCCTTTGGACTGTGGTTGGCTGGAATCATCCTATTGTCAAGTTTACTTGGAGCGAATGACGTGCATGGCTGAATGACAGGGCGTTGACGTACAGGCACTGACACAAATTCAGGGGATACTGGCTGGACTGCTCTACGAGAATCACGAGATCCAGGCTGGGTCGACGATAATTACTTCATGCGCTCGATGCCTTGTAATGATCAGGCTGGACGGACAGAGTAAACATGGTCCACGCCCTCCAGCCACACCCATCCCTTCAACAAGTACAACATTCAGTTTTGTTCAGGCACGATCGCAGTGCAGGCGCGATTGGAAATCACCTTCATCTGCAAATATGACCATAACACATATGGTCAGTGGTCAGTTTCAGTGTCTCGAGATCAACAGAGATGTTTTCACTCAAGTATGGCCAACTAATAATATGCTATTTCTGTTAGCTGATCATTTCTGCCTGCAAAAAACCTGACAAGCGGGGGTTTCTGACACACCTGGGGCCGGTCTCACAATCAGCTAGGACATGTCCTAGATATTAGGACACCCCAAGTCCCATCCTGAATCACTGCGATTTTATCGTCCTAACTTTAGGACATGTCCTAGCTGGTTGTGAAACCGCCCCCCTGGTGTCCAACTGGATAACTGACAATTCTCCGTGATTTCTGATTTCTCCAATCGGGGGTCACAGCAAACAGAAATACAAAAGCGGGGTTTCCGACACACCTGGGGGTCCAACTGGGTGCTTGACTTATTTAGCAGTCAGAGGTCACGGCTAACAGAAACACAACCGGAATCGGAATGTTAGCAGAAGAAGTATTGCAGGAAACTCTGGACCAACGCTATGTTCCTCGTTACGTGGACTACAGTATGGCATCTCGTTTACGGCGGGAATTCAAAAAATTATGCGGTGATAAGAGGCAAATGGCAGAACATCTCTGCTCCACCTATTTCCCACCCTCCGAATGGTTAAAGGACTACAAATGGAAAAAATATTTTGCCAAAGATCTGATAACTGGTCTGACCATCGGTGTCATGAATATTCCACAAGGTGAGTATCCTTTAATTTCGACCCGGTGTTTACAGCCTGCTAATCAATTCTAGGCATGGCTTTCGGAATGTTGGCTGGTTTGCCACCAGTCTACGGCCTCTACACTTCCTTTTACCTGCCCTTCATTTACGCCTTTTTTGGAACTTCCTTGCACATGTCGATTGGTAAACCCCAAAGTTGCATGAAGTTTTCCTGTTAGCAGTACAGTTCGCATGCTGCCTTCCACCCTCTTTTGATTAGTGCCACTCTGCAGTGGGTAAAGCTAGAAGCTATCAGGTTGTCAATTGAATTCGTAGCCTGTCGATCATCGCTGGGCAGAGAAAATAAAAAATTTGAGTTGCACGGCTAACAGAAAAACTACGGTTCCACTCAAGCTGTATCTAAGAAATATATTTTCAGGTGTGTTCGCTGTGATCAGTCTGATGGTTGCAGCTGGAGTAGACAAGGCAGCTCCTTTGATCGGCACTGGAAACAGTACCGATACAAACGCTTTATTATCCTGGTTTTGCGGGGAGCAGGGCATGCATCTGGCTAGAGATGAAAAAATGGCTGTTGATGCAGCTCTCACTCTGACCTTTCTTGTTGGAATATGTCAAGTAAACTTATTGATTTTTCAAAGTAAGCTCATAATCTCGAATCACTTTTAGTGTCTTTTTGGTTTTTTGCAACTTGGATTTCTCTCAGTCTATTTATCCGATCAACTAGTGGAAGGCCTGACAGCAGGTGCTGCTATTCTTGTGCTCACAAGTCAGGTAGCCCATGTTTTCGGAATCGAGGGACTGCCGCAAGCTAATGGCGCCTTTGGAATCGTAAAAGTAACTCAAAAAATACTTGGAATTTTCAACAAAACAAATTTTTTTAGTTTTATGTGTGCTTCTTTTCAAAACTCTCTCGTATTAATTGGGCAACAGTGGTTATCGCACTTTTGTGTATCGCATTTTTAATTGTGGCTAAAGAAGTAATCGGGCCACCATTTCGTCGAAAATTCAAGTTCCCAATACCATCCGAATTGTTGGTGGTAAGTAATTTTCTGTAAATTTTCTGCCAGATATAAAAATATTTTTCACTGCAGCTCGTCTTTTCTACTATGGCATCTCATTTTGGACATTTGAGCAAATTCTATGAGATGACTATTGTCGGACATATACCAACTGGGTATGCATCATTTTGTGCCTGGGTGACTTCATTTTGTGCCTTTAACTTTTTGCATGACTTCTCTCGAACCCCTGTGAAATACAGTGTGCTTGAGAGCTATGTTTCTTGCACTTTGGCAATTACTGTAGGTGACCCCCTATTTTCAGCTTGAAGGCTCCTAGGCTGCCCAACATGGAACTCATTCCCACCCTTCTGCCCAATGCAATAACAATCAGCATTGTGGTCTTTTCGATCGGAATCTCCATTGGAAAGCTTTATGCAAAGAAAAACGAATATGAAATAAAAGCCAATCAGGTGCGGATACTGGTTTTTCAGAGATCAAAAACCATTGATCGATTGATTTGTGCACAAACTGCCAGATGATGCCTCAAATAAACCAGGTAGAGAATTTCTACCTGCTCTCTTTGAGGCACCAGGCTGAGCAAGAGGACAAATCGAGAACTCACAAAACTAAGGTATAATTTCCATAATTTGCAGGAATGGTTCGCCCTGGGCATCACACATCTCATAGGCAGTTTCTTCTCCTGTCATTGCGGCGGCTCATCGCTGAACCGCAGCGCTTTGCAAGAAGAGCAAAGAAGTAAAAGTCAGGTCAGTCCTTGCATTTTATAGTTTCAATGCATCGATTTAGGGCACCCTCTTTCTCCTATGCTATTCCTTGACAGGAGTGCTTGGTTATAAAAGCTCGAGGATAATTTCCAGTTAATATCTCAACTTCTCTCGCAGAGACTTTTTTTGACAGTTCTTGACTTAGCAAAGATAAAGTCAGGTTTTAATCCACAACTTGCAGATAAGCCACCCAAACTTACGAGCCGAGTGAGGTTGTGGATTCAGGTTCGGTCAACGGCTGGTCCAAACATATTGGTCCATTTATTTTGAGCATATTAAATGATCCAGCTGCTTCAAATTCTGTAGCCCACTCAGGATGCTGTGCTCTGCTGTTCGGCGTCTGCCTCTCACGCCAGCCAGTTACGGGCGAGTGTTCGACTCGCGGCCTGGTGAATCATTTCTTATCTACGTAATGTCCCTTCACCTTGGAGTGCGCGCAAGCTTTGATGATGTGGTCTAACATGATTCCAGCGCAGAGACTTTTTCACCCATTCCCTTTCTTTTTTGATCCATTTAGGTCGTTCCAGGGGGCCCTTTTCCCACGGACTAGGGGACTTGTTAGTTGACCCTATGTAGTCATCGACATGTCAATCCGGGATGCATGCCATGCCAGGGCGCATGTTAGTCGCCATCCCGCGATGTCGGTGGTTACACCATACCCAGCCCGTGCCCCGTGATGGGACCCAGATTCGATAACCTCTCCTGGAGGGATGAAGGCTAGATGGATTACAGTAATTTTTGACCCCAAGATGCGACACGATACCCGAGAACACTTTGATGGGGTTTCGCGAAATTTGATCGATTTAGGAGATATCGATCAAAAACACCCTCGAAAGTGTGGGCCCTGCATTGTAGAATATGAATCCACAAATTTGACCTGGACGTCAGGAACTTGCCTTCACATTCTTGAGTTTAGTTTACTTGAGCTAAACTAAAGAGAAGCTAAACTTAAGCTTCTCTTTTAGTCAATTACCAAATGACAGATTCCACGAAGACTCTTTCCCACCGTTTCTTGTCTGTGCTACAAATTCTTCCTCGCGGATAACCTGAAGCCATCGGACAAGTCACAGCCTTGCTGCAGCTGTGAAAGCGGTACATCCCAAGCTTAGTAAGCATCTACTTGCAGACCCAGAACCGAGCCAAGGTTTATAACTGATGTGTATTGCACGCAGAGTTAGGCCATGTCAATGCTAGTTTCGAATTGGCCTTGATCACGTTAGCTCCCCACGCTTTGCCTTTACGCACTTGCTTTGCTTTCTGGCTAATAGTTTTGTGGCCAAATCGAGTAGAGCTTCGCACCTTCTGACCAGCCAATGGTCATTGTGGCAGCAGCATCAGCTTAAAAAGTTTTTCGGAAACATTAACTGAGCGAGCTTTTGTTGGACTCAACCAAAACATAAGAAACCTCATTTTTCAGTTTTCCGAAGCACTTTTACTCTACGTCCCCAAAAACGCTTTTTGTGTAGAAAAGATAGAAACCTTTTTGCGACCACTCATTCATGCTACTCACTCGCTGCGGTAAGCCAGGTGTCAAAGTTTGCACGCAGTCACATCCTCATCGCCAGGCACTGTCTTGACTGCAAGAGCTGCCAAAAATTTCAATACACTTTGATTTTCAAGTTATTTTCTCACAACATTTTGTGTTCCAGATCGCAAATATCGCTGGTTCCCTTGTGATTTTGGCTGTGCTGCTTTCACTGGGTCCATTATTCCAGAATCTACCACGAGTATGAGAAAGGTTGGCATCGCATCTAGAAATTTAAAAACTGATCTTCTTTCAGTGCGCTTTGGCTGCTGTAATTATTGTCAATCTGAAGGGCATGTGCCTTCATTTTCGGAAATTACCTCCGCTATGGAAAAAGTCAAAACCTGATTTTGTAATTAATAGAAGCACTTTTTTTTCTAAAAATTTTCCCACAAGCTGTTTATATTTTGCAGACCATTTGGCTCGTTTCCCTGCTCTCGGTCACGTTTCTCGACATAAGCCTGGGCTTAGCTGTCTCAGTTATCTTTGCTCTGCTGACTTTTGTTTTTCGATCGCAATGGTAAAGTGGCTGCCTGCAATTATTGTTTCCTACTCAGATGCTTATTCTTCCAGGCCCGACAGCACTTGTCTTGGTCGACTGCCGAATACTGAACTGTACAAGGGACTCAATGCTTATCAAAATGTAAGTTGATTTTGTAGAGTTCTCGAATATTTTAGAATGTTTTCATGCAAGATCGACCTATGATCTAGAAAATGACTGCTAGATCGATCGAGCTGCATGACAGAGGCCTCTCATTCACAAAAGTAGTGGGGCAAGGTACAAATTTTTTGCATGAAATAGAAATTTTTGCAAGCAGGCCATCTTGAAAATGCGAAATAGACTAAATTTTTGTCTATTTTTTAGCATTGACTAGGTGAATGATTCAATCATAATGTCGTACTGTTCATTTAAATTCTTCGTTTAGCCTACTCGAAATCAGTTCGGTGGTCCCCCAGAGAGAATATGTAACCCGCATGTAGTGTGTGTTGTACCCAGTACGGTATGTGCATCACATCACCCACCCATGCTGAGGGTCATATTACTGTATGAAGGACTGAGATACACTGACATCTCACATCAGTTGAAATCTCAAAATATTCCATTTCTCATCACCAAATGGTCCAATTTGTAATGATTCCTGACTCGTCATCGATGAAGAGCTTTTTGATCCCTTGTTTCTGATCTCACCTTCGTCGAGTTTCTAATATGTACAGCCGATCGAGAATACAGCATATGCACATCTTTGATCAAAATTTTGGTTTCCATTCTCAAAGGTAATACTTCAAGAAATAGAGGGAGGCAATACACCTCAGTCGCATACTGCAGGCATACTTTGATTATCAAAAAGTTCAAAGCAAAAGAGGCATGAAAAGTTGCAGCTGAAAGTTTCGGCTTGAATCAGGTCAATATCACTGCTGTAGTTTGAATTCCCAGTCGGATATGAAAATTCACGCATTTCTGCTCGACAAGCAAGCACTGTCGAGTGTACAGTAGGCGAAAAGTAATTGCAGATTGCAGCATAAATCATCATCTTATCCTAGTCGCTACCAAGCAACGATTAACCAGCAGAGATTTGCAAATCGAGAAGAAGGGAATAAGAAATGTCGAATGGTTGGAAGCACTAAACAGTAAGAGAGAAACCAATGGCGTCAAAAGCTGTATGCAAGACCAGCGATAAGATTAGAAATCAAATTCAAACTCATCAGTTTATCAACCACTAAAACACATTGGTGTACAAGACTGACCTTAGTATCTGACACTGCTCATTAGACCACGTACATAGCCAGCAAGAGGATATTTCTCCATCCATGCTCTCCGACAGAGCTGACGATCCTGTGACGCAGTTACGATGTTTTATTGCACTTGTTATCCGACTCTTCTCTAAAGTGCTAGGTTTTCGCACTCCATCCAGCACGGAGCTCCAGAGACTTGATGCGTAAATAAAGGAGGACGTCCTATCCACACTATGACGGTGAGGTTGCTTCAAAAATGGTGACGCTCACCTGGAGATGCCAATAATTTGACCGGGCTGCAGATTTTGACGCTTACCAAAGGGTGCGACCTCTGATTTCCATGATCAGGATATCTACTGTAATGACCCCAAATATAGATGCAACAAAAAAACCCGCTAACAATTGACCTGGCGAACCATTCGCCGCGAACAAGTGCCCGGATACCAGCTGTCAACCTGACCTTGCCATCTGCTTTGTATATGCACAGTAGACTTTGGGCGAAGCTGCTCGACGACCATCACTCACTAGTCACTGTCAGAGTAAAACCTTGCAGGACAATGTTTGGCTTGATTAGCTGCATTGCGGTTATTCTCTGCCCGTCAGAGGACCAGATGGAAGACTGTCAGTCAGGTGGTCAGCTGATATTTTGCTGTAGCCACTGCATTTTCGGTGATTTTGCGAAATTCTGCATTTTCTGAAGATCCATGAGAAAAGACTGAAATGCAGATTATGTGCAAAACTAGGCCAACAAATTCACTGTACACAGTTTCGCATTGACTCATGCGACACTGGACCTGACGACACCGCTGACTGCTTGAGTGCAGTTCAATAGATTAGTTTCTGCACTGAATTTTATCAATTATTTGATAATCAAAACTTCGAGTTCCATTTTTCCACACTTACTGTTTTAGGCTGTAGAAATTCCTGGCATTAAAATTTATCGTTTCGAATCTTGTGTATATTTTGCCAATTCGGATGCATTTAAGAAAGAATTGACTCGTCATACTGGCATCGATACAGCTCGAGAAAAATATTTGCGTAAGAGGAAAAAAGCCAAACAAAAATCTACAATTGCACCAGCCTCTGAAATAAATATGGCTGAGGTAAAGTTTGTAAATTTGATTTTCTGCCGTGAAAATCTGATTCATCTTAATTTTGAAATTTTCCTTGCTGTAGATTTGTCGTGAAGAAGGTCTTCGATCAATCATAGTGGATTGTTCGCAATTTTCTTACGTCGATTTGACAGGATTGGAGGCATTAAAACAGGTTTATGAAGATTATACCTTCCTTGGCATCAAAGTAGCATTCGCCTGCTTCAGTGGTAAGACAACAAGCATTCTTTTCTGAGAAATTGTTTTTGTGCAACAGGAAATTTTATTTTCAGTGGCAGTCAGACAAACGATGGAAGCCTCAGATTTTTTCGCTCGCGTTCCCAAAACTGCTCTCTTCCCTTCAATACACGATGCTGTCTTGTTCTTATCACCAACCATTTTTCATACCGAAACAAGCGCAGGGTAGCGAGCGGATTGGTCAATGACTTTTTGGCGGTACATCTTTTTATTTTTGTAGGAATATTGCCGAAATGCGTTTGTGATGGAGGCTTGACAAAAAGATGCTAGTCGCAGAATTCACTTATTAGCTAATTAGCTTATATTTTTAAAGATACTCAGCCAAATTTCACTGCCGATTCTGGTAATAATTACCGACTTTCACTCACTTTTTGGCTTGGCTATATGCTCACTCATAAATACGTATATTTTGGCCTGGCAATGTATACACATGCTTGAATAAAACCTTTTTCTTGTATCCTGTCTTTATTTTGATTTTTTTGGTAAGCACACATCCCTTATTTTAAAAGTCAGTAAATTTGCACTGCAGTCCACTCGCAGCAAAAAACCTTATCTGAAACTTTATTTTACACATCATAAAAAGAATTTGGCGCTCAGCGTAAGAGTCTGTTGCAGACAAGACTCCGAGACACTAACTACAGCAAAGTATGAAACAAATAGGCCGTATCTACAGTATTACTACTTAAGCGTCACATTCTTTGTAAAAGTGTGTAAAATATAGTTTCAGATTCACGTTTCCTTAGATCGCAGCACCCATAGAGCCCGCCAGCTTTAGTTCACCACATCATTCAGTTCTTATCACTGCAGAGTCAGCCCTGTAGGCTAAATGACGCACGAAATGTCTGATGGGCCAATTCTTTATGTAAACTCCTGACTCATGATTCGCCCTCTACTCACCTTACCACTACGCTATCCATTTTTTTAAAAGTGCACTTTCCGTTTTTGCGGCCATCAGAAGCTTCTATTTGTGCACAAGCCCCTGCTGTCACTCACTCTGTTCTCCCACCCCATGTTGGACATCCAATGTGAGCTCAGCATGTAATCTGTATCCACCCGTTGTTGGACTGGCCTCCCAGAGCGCCTAGTTCCGTCAATACTCAATTCCATTTCGAACACGAGTTTTTGTCCGCGCTTCTCTTTCTAACTATCGAACATAAAGAAGGCCTTTTACGGCATTGGCAGCAGCTTGCAGAAGCAACGGCGCCTGGCGTGCCTATATCGAATCAACGGGCCCCCTCCGTCGACTATGATGGGAGATTGTGACTAGCAATAACGTTCCTGCCCTCTCCCTCCCTTCTTTCCACGTTTACTTACGTGACGTCAGCCATCGACGACATCGCCAAGGAGACCTAGCCACTCACAAGCTACCATACAGATCTAGCTTGGTTCAGGGAGAGGCCAGTGCACATGCCGAGTGCGCGCAGGATACGCTTTGATTGACTCATTTTCATGTTTTACAGGCGCTGCCAAAGGTCGCGGAATTTTATGCTTGCCGCGCATCATTTTGGGAGTTTTTTCTGACGGAATCTTTGACCTTCAGGTAGAATTAGTGCAGTTTTACAGATGTACGCTCCAACAACCGAATCATTACTTGTGTGAATATGTCTGTTCCCGCCACTCTGTCCCCAAAAGTACTTGCTCCCCTTTGCTGTATATTGTTGGCCTCAAGTGGCAGCCTTCCTCGTTCCCTCAAAATGGATCACATCTGCCAAAATTCTGCTGAAGTATAGGGGATTTAGTCCTCTATGCACCCTATCGATCCGCGCCCAACTTCATAGCCCTATCAAAGTTTACCCTTTTTGTTCCGGCTATAAACTCCTTCAGCCAACCAATCCATCGTGCCATGGAATGGGCGATGGCCTTTTCACTTTCGACTCTCCCCTCCATTCATCCTCCGCCTATCATGCCCTATTGAAACTGGCGGCAGTAGCGTAGTGAAACTGGTCGTTTTGACTCATCGTGTCTAGATACCTGGCGAAGGTGAATCCGTGTCTGTGTATCTTACCCCACTAGTTTCACATTTTATGCCAGCCAACTACCTAACTGTTAAGAATATGGACAGTATACTTTTATTGAACCAATCGTAAAACGTAGAATCTGCGACTGGTTCTGGACCAAGTCGAAATTTATAACCGGTTATTGCGCTCCTATTCAAGTGTGTGTCCTTTTTTGAAGCCTATTTACACTCGGGGTGGCAGGAGAATACGAATGGTGCCATTTCGCCTACCTAGGCACGCATATGCTGACAGATCCGTTTCTATCCTCCATACTGCCACTTCGGTGAGGCTGGCAGACAATGTTTGACATTGGCGAAATGACTACTTTTCTTAGAAATATGAGATCATAATTTTATGTGATTTAGGTTGGTCAAACGGTACCAAAGACAACAAAGGCACCAATTTAGTAATTTGATCCTTACTTGGAGGAATTCATTCAGCAAACAACTCGGAAACTTTGGTTTTTTCAAATTTATTTGAAACTTCATGAAAATGGTTCACCAATGTATTTGTCAAATTTGCACTTGCGGGTGAGGTTGCAAAAT
Organism: Mesodorylaimus sp. YZB2_4; assembly: GCA_030248295.1. NCBI lineage: Eukaryota > Metazoa > Nematoda > Enoplea > Dorylaimida > Dorylaimidae > Mesodorylaimus > Mesodorylaimus sp. YZB2_4. The sequence goes on along the minus strand of JASANH010000167.1, from coordinate 87,065 downwards.
GATTTTGTTCATAAAATATGAAGCAAATCTTATTGGTAGCATGCCTATTTCAAAAGATTCCGCATCCACCAATGCAGTCACAATGCACTACTCTTCTTTTAGACGCCATCGTTGCCCACACAACCAACATCAGCACCTGCCGAGTCACATTCTGCTAGACCAGAATAATGGTTCTGCCATTCTGCAGCATTCTGTCTACACAGAGGTACGTGGCACGTTTTTTGTCACTCTCGCGTGACAAGGTGATCTGACAAAAATGGGACCTCGCAAAAATGTCCGCTTCTGGTTTGTTTGTCACCAGCCGCGAGAAAAGCCGCTTTTGATTTTTTTTCAAGGGGGTTTGACGAATTTTGTAAAATCCTGGCGAAAGGTGCGATTAGTGAGCCCAAAGTCCTAGTTTGGAGCGAAGAAAAAGTCATTTTCAGATCATCTTTGTGTGAGCTGATGTAAGGAATGCAAAAACTCTTCGACGCCAAATAAAGCACCAGGATTGCATCAGATGCGAAGTTAGCTTGTAGCAAATATTTTTTATGGAGTAGTCATTGACTAAAATTTTGAGATTGATAAGGTGTGGTGATGAGGTGTTACTGGCCAGCTGGTCCTCCGGACCTTTCTCCCTCTAGATCGTCCCACCAGCTGACTGTCCTAACTCCGCCTGCATGCGGTGTGGTCTACTATAGCTACCACGGTGACACTGTCAAATCGATCAGGTCAAGCTTTAATTTTAAATTTAACTTCAACTTCAACTTTTGAAGTCAGAGACAAGCTCTACTGATTAAATTTTTCATTCTGTCTCCGCACTCCTCTGTTCATGACTGTGGTCCTGAGAGGTCTACCTCAGAGATAGTACCTGAACTGAAGAAGGCAGTATTGAACCTGAACAGAAGCAGGTCGAAGAGTTGAATGCTGAAGCAGATGATAAGCACAGTTTTGGTAAAATGTCTTCAGCGCTTTGATTGGTGCGATTTTCTCGGGAGCCTTTTTTTTTCAGCAGCACTGTCGCAATGATCAGATTCCAGCCATTTTGGTCCAGAATCACTAATTTGGGATAGAATGTGGACTGATTGAAACTTATCCCTGGGTCCTGGCCTTGACAGCTGTTAGCCCTTACAGTACGGTTAGTTCAGTGTCTAATTCGTTTTTCTGTCTGAACTGGTTTTTGTATGACTTACAAGTATGGTAGTGCAAATTATCGCATCGATTAGGCTGTTCTCAAATGCTGCCTAAAAGGCAAAAAAAAACAAGAGTACGTAACCCTGTTTGACAAAAGAATCGATAAGATTTTAGTATGTTCCATCATCGGACAATATACTGTAGTCAACACTGAAAAGCATGGCTAATAAATGAAAAAGTGTCCGCGATCCTTTTGGAGCTGACAGAAATAACTGCTGGATGAGCCACCTCAAGTTGACAGAAGGATTCGGCACTTTCACGACTTTGTCACTTTTGAAAAAGTGTGACCAAATTATCAGCTCATTGCTGTTTACTTGCCCACTTTCGCTCCTGATTCCATGAATTTCTAATGACCCAACCTTGGATTCCCTCATTCCCGCTTATTATCTCCCCAATTCACTATTTTCCCTGTCGTATTCCATCCACGCCTTTCAAAGCACGCTTTCCTCATTTCTCTCATTCCCTGCTTCTTCGTGGCACGTTTCTCGTTTCCTCTGCTCATTTTGTATTAACTCAAGAAGAGTGCTTCGAGGAGCTAGAGCTACGGTCCTCATCAAGACTTCCAAGAGAGGAGAGGGGAGGCGGCCAACAATCGTGAGTCAATCTGCACCCTGTTTCCCACTACAGCTTCCTTGCTGCTAAAATTTCTTGGCGTAAATATTGGCAACACGTCAGCTAGCTAAGCTTTTTTTCGTCGATTCTTTCCTAAGCACCTTTTCATGTTGCTATTAGACACGATTCCCCGCGGATTCGTCTCCCCGTCTTGTACGTGAGTCAGTCGGGCCAGCTAGCTCAGCAAGCATTCCATCGCCAGATGGCCCGTTGCCTAACGATTAAACGGGCCTGGCTTGCTTACATTCTAGCATATATGGGCTTGTTGGTGGGTGGCGTGTGAGAAAGCAATCGCCTAGGCGATTCCTTCTGTTTTTAATCCTTTTCGCTAAATGTCCAACCAATCGATTTTGATAGATTTTAAATCTCCAGCTGCCACGTCCAGCGAGAGATAGTAGATTGTTTTTTTGCATGTTTTTCGTCGTATATGCGCCAGTCAGTGCATCCGACAGGCAATATTTCCCTGCCTGCCGCGCCTTATATGGATATGCCAGTGGCTTTATTCTCGTCGCTGATCAATATCCAAGCCCGAGTCTGAGACGCGTTTCGCGTGCACGTGAATTGCATCGACCAAGTTTCTTCTATCGAATGCATTCTACTGCCTCCATTCTCAAATTCTGCTCTACCTCTTCGTGTAAATCGGTTGCCAAGTGATGTTTGACTTGCCTGTTTGTATTAAATGTTAGCCTTTTATGGACGGCCTACCTTTCGACTCGCCAGTGCCTAACACTCCCGTCAAGAGTTTCCTTAGGAACCGCCTTCAGACATAGTAACGGCGTACATATGGATATGACCCCGCCATAATCACTCAAAAAATACTGTCTAGAATATGCTATTCCGCCATTTAGGAATTCTCGACCAAATCTGCTTCCGTCGTGAGGCCAACACCAGTCTACCCGAAAAGTCAGTTGGATCCGACAAATGCATCCGTGGGAGGAGATGGAGCGAACGGGGCCAGTGGAGCTTGTTATTTCGATGGCAAAACAGTAACGCAAGAAACCTACAGGCAATTTCAAATTGAAGAAATCAAATCGAGTCAACAAAGTGTAGTAAAAAGAGAAGAAACATTACGGTTGGACAGTGGAACGATCGAGACGGATAGTGTGCAAAAGGTGAGTGACTTTGGGCAAAGAGAGGTAGGCCTAGTGTGGGCGTGGATGTGTGTATGAGCTAGTAATTTGCAGAAGGGGTAATTTCTGAAACGTTAATGTTTCGCACTTTTGAACTGCATAGCACACAGCTTTGTGCATGTGGCATAGTGGTGCACATACTTATGCTGCAGATTTTAATGCGCTCTGAGTGAAGACCAATCATACAATGTAATCGATGTCAGAATAGTAAAAAAAGAGCATGATATTCAGATTCAGCACTTGATGGGGTAGTAATAATTTTGGACCGCCATCTCAATTATTTAAGGAAGTCGAAAATTTCATTTCCTAATAGTCCCCCTTTGCAATCAAGAATTCCGACTGTTTTTGAATACGTACTGGGGGTCTAGAATTTTGGCGCGCGTGGGTGGTGAATCTAATCATCATATTCTTGTTCAATATTCCGACGTCGATTCTAGAGTGTACTTGGTCTTTAACAGTCCACTTAGGGAAGTACTCTGGTTTGCTAGAACTGCAAACTTGTTACCTCAGAGCATTGTGGCCCAGGAAAAGCAGATATCACATGTTCAATTTTTCACAGTAGATAGAAGACACCCAATTAACAGTAAGACTGTATTGTAGACCAGCAGCCCGGCATGGGTTCATAAGTGAGGGGCAATAGTTCGGTGTTGTGACTTTTGCCGCTTGATGGCGCCTAGAATTCTTAGGTTGTGGCTCGGGCAGCTGGCTCAGTGGGGAGGAACTGGGTCAGGGACTTCGATTAGCATACTTTCAAGGGACCTTCTGCAGCCATCTCTCTTTGGTTCACACTGGAAGAGTCCAGGAGTTGACTCCAGGCCAGGTGCATGGTTTGTCTGCGGGTAAGACGTCGAGTCTGCGGGACTGCGGGTCTCCTGGACTGTTGAGACATCGTCGTGCATTGCTGTGCTCTTAAAGGATCTTTTGGTTTTGTCTGGGGTCTTTACTGTGCAATGGACAGTGGCACTGTTCACCAGCGTAGGCATCTTAGGACTGGGTGCATTCGACCAGCAGCCAGGAAAGTGTATCACTGCACAGAGCAGTTGCAGGCACCCCAGAGAGCTGCTGCAGGAATCAGGGTCTCAGCAATCGATACTCCGCAGGATAATCCCTTATACCAGACTTTAGCTATACTGTAGAAGATCTTGGACCTCTCGCTTGTAAGATCAGCCTGCACCCGCCGCCCCATGAACCTTAGAATAACTATCTGTCGTATGTTACAACATGGAGCCTGGAGCCAGGATCAGTAGGCGAGTGGCTGATGAGGGGGCAAAGTGTGTCATATTGCCCATGGTCTTGATAAGCTTACAGCCTGGAGGATAAGAGACAGTACCTATCAGTTATCTGATGTTTGGCATGGGAGATCATAATAGCAATATGTATGTTAATTATAAGGCTTTCTGGAATTTTACCACTTTTTATTACTTTTATCAATATAATCCAAAGGATCTTTCATAGGAAAATTGAAAATAATCCAAAAGCCATTGCAAAAGTTCTTTAAAAAGATATTCCAATGCGAAAAAAATAATCTTGTCCTAATGTGGCGGGTTAAATGCACAGGATTTTTTTAGATTGCAGGATATTGTTTTTTTGTAAACATCAATGGACTTACTAGTTTTACTTGAAAAACATGCATCTATTTTTGCACACACTTCATTCATGTATTCATGCTTTTTTATCGTAATACCAAGGCGCAACTTTGGGATACGAAACAGTTGATGATGTTACAAGGAAAAGATAAAGTCAAGGAATAAGCAAAATATCATACTAAATTACCAAAACGGTTCCGAAACTGAACATATTAAACACAGCTCACAAATGTGTATCTTCTCACCACTCACGTTAAAAGTTATCAGAACTGACACCTTCTTCTTTCACGCCAATTCAAAAATATCTGACATTTTTCTTTGCAGACTGACTATATTAAACACGAGAACGCCTCCCGCTCCGAGCCAATTCGACCACCGTTAGAGAGCCAACTCAAATTGGAAACCGAAGGACACATGCACTTGTTAGCAAGTGCTTACAAAGAAGAATATTCGCCCAAGCAAGCTGAACGCGAAGTGCCGAAAAGACCAAACCAACAGATTCGGCTGGTGAGTGGTGGAAAAATGCGATCAGATACTGAACACAAAGAAAAATATCAAGCGACGAGAGGCGACCGTTACGATGCGAAAAAACCGAAAGATCAGTTTCCCAAAATCGAAGGAGCATTCCAAGCCAGTACTGTTGCCAAAGATACATTTACTGGTGCTCGTGGTGAGCGCGTGTCGGCCAAAAAGCCTGAAGATACTTACGAAAAACTGCAAGGTGCCTTCGAAGGAACAACAGTTTCAAAAGAAACTTACAAGCAGACCAAAGGAGATCGTTACGAAATGAAGCGTCCTGAAGATGGATTCCCCAAACTTGAAGGAGCCTTTCAAGGGTCAACTGTAAATCGAGAAACATTCAAAGAAATCAAAGGTGAGCGATACGAGCTCAAGAAACCCCAAGATACATTTCCAAGATTGGATGGTCATCTGGACACTACCACCATGTACCAAGCGAATTACACAGGTGAACATGTCAGGGGCGACCGAGTCGACGTCAAGCGGCCTATAGACGGCATTCAAAAAGCGGAAGGTGCATTCGATGCATCCACAGTCCATCGCGAAGCATACAAGGAGACCAAAGGAGACAGATACGATGTCAGGCGACCAGAAGACCATTTGAGGCTTGAAGGCCAGTTCGACGCGAGCACAATTCATAATCAGACTTACGTCGTCACCAAGGGAGACCGATATGAACTGAAGAAACCACAAGATTCTTTCCCTGTGCCAGAAGGCTCCTTCGATGCAACAACTGTCCACAATCAAACCTTCACTGTGACGAAAGGTGACCGCTATGACGTGAAAATACCCCAGGATACCTTCCCAAGGCCGGAAGGCGACTTCGATGGCAAGACTGTCAATATGGAAGCGTACATAGCCGCTCATGGAGAAAGGTACGACATAAAGCGACCAGCTGACCAATTTCCAAGGCCAGATGGTGAATTCGATGCCATCACGGTCAACATGGAAGCCTATGTGGCCAGACAGGGAGATAGGTATCCCCTCAAGCGTCCTGAAGACAGCTTGAAACTTGAAGGAGACTTTCAAGCACTCACAATCAGCAAAGACGCTTTTAAGCAGACTAAAGGCGAACGGTACGACATGAAACGACCAGAAGATCAGTTCCCAAAATCCGAAGGCACCTTTGATGCGACAACAACAAATAGAAAAGCTTTTGTGGCTGCACAAGGCGAACGCTACGATCTAAAACGCCCAGCAGATCAATTTCCACGACCCGAAGGTGGATTTGATGGAAGGACAGTCAACCAAGAGGCATATACAGCCACTCATGGAGACAAATATGACCTAAAGAGGCCGCAGGATCAGTTTCCGAAACCAGAAGGCGCTCTTGATGCCACGACAGTGAGCAAAGAAGCTTATATTGCCACACAAGGTGAAAGATATGACCTGAAGAAACCAGCTGATCAGTTCCCCAAACCTGATGGTGGTTTTGAAGCATCTACAGTGAGCCGGGAGGCCTTCAAAGAAACCAAAGGAGTAAGGTTTGATCTTAAACGCCCGCAGGATCAATTCCCAAAACCTGAAGGCGGGTTCGATGCCACGACAGTAAACAGAGAAGCCTATGTGGCCACACAGGGAGACAGGTATCCACTGAAGCGTCCCGAAGCTAGCCTAAAGCAAGAAGGTGACTTTGATGGTACCGCTATTTCAAAACAAGCCTTCACGGCCACCCGTGGAGAGCGATATGAAACGAAACGCCCTGCTGATTCTTTTCCAAAGCCAGAAGGAGATTTTGATGGAAAAACAGTCAACCAAGAAGCGTTCATCGCCACTCAAGGGGAAAGATATCAAATGAAGCGACCGGAGGACAGTTTAAAATTAGAAGGTTGTTTTGAAGACACCACTGTAAGTAAGGAAGCATTCAAGGAAACTAAAGGTGATCGATATGAAATGAAGAAACCAGTAGATTCATTCCCGAGACCAGATGCAGAAGTAAATTCACGAACAATGTATCAAGAAAATTTCACAGGCGAATTAGTTGGCGAGAGAGCAAAAGCAAGGAAGCCCATGGACAATATTCAAAGGCCTGAGGGTGTCTTTGATGCAACGACAGTTCACAACCAGTCCTTTATCGCCACAACAGGAGACCGCTACGATGTCAAACGACCAGCTGATAATTTAAAAAATGAGGGAGATTTTGAAGGCCAAACAGTCAACAGAGATGCCTATGTGGCGACGCGTGGAGAGCGCTATGATCTGAAGAGACCAGTGGACCAATTCCCCAAGCCTGAAGGCCAGTTCGATTCCACAACTGTCAATAAGGAAGTTTTTGTAGCAACTCATGGCGACAGATATCTAATGAGACGACCAGAAGACACTCTGAAGCTTGAAGGCGCCTTCGATGCCACCACTGTCTCCAAAGACGCTTTCAAAGAATCGCGAGGCGATAGATATGAGACAAAACGCCCATCAGATCAATTTCCACTAGCTGAGGGTGGATTCGAAGGAAAGACTGTAAATATGGAGTCATATATCGCCACGCATGGGGAACGTTATGACTTAAAACGACCTGCAGATCAGTTCCCTAAACCTGAAGGGGGGCTCGCTGCATCTACAGTGAACAGAGAAACGTATAGGGAAATGAAAGGTGAACGTTATGATTTAAAGAAACCACAAGATCAGTTTCCAAAGCTGGAAGGCGAATTTGACGCAAGGACGATGAACAGAAATGACTTTATCCACACGCATGGAGAACGGTACCAGGTGAAGCGTCCAGAAGACAGCCTGAAGTTTGAAGGAGATTTCGATAGTACAACTATTTCAAGAGAAGCTTTTAAAGCAGCCAAAGGTGACCGCTATGAAGTGAAACGACCAGAAGATCAGTTCCCCAGGCTAGAAGGTGTCACTCAATCAAAGAGCATGTATCAAGATACATTTACTGGAGAATTACTTGCAGAACGATCAAAGCCCAATAAACCATCAGATAGTATCCAACGACCTGAAGGCGACTTCGACGCTAGAACTGTCAGTAAAGAAACATTTAAAGAAACTAGGGGCGAAAGATTTGACGTCAAGCGTCCACAAGATGGAATTCAAATACCAGAAGGTGCTTTTGAATCGAAAACTGTAAACCAAGAAGCCTATATTGCCACTCAAGGAGACCGCTATGATATGAAAAAACCATCCAATCAATTGAAGCTTGGGACAGATGGTCAGTTTGATGCAACGACTGTTAACAGGGAGGCTTATATTGTCACCCATGGAGAGCGGTATGACATGAAACGGCCAGCAGATCAAATTCAGTTGGAGCTTGGCCGGTTTGATCCCACGACTGTCAGCAGCGAGATGTACATTGCTACACATGGTGAAAGATTCGAGACTAAACGACCAGCTGATCAGATCCCAAAATCAGAAGGAAAATTTGATTCAACCACTGTGAACAGGGAAGCGTTCAAAGGAGAAACTCATGGAGAGAGGTACGAAATAAAACGACCACAAGATAATTTTCCCAGACCTGAAGGAGAATTTGATGCGACTACAGTCAGCAAGGAGGCGTATGTGGCCACCCAAGGGGATCGATACAAAATGAAACGCCCTGAAGATAATCTGAGGTTCCAAGGAAATATTGATGGAAGCACTGAGAATAGAACAGCATTCAAGGAAACTCGTGGTGAAAGGTATGATGCAAGAAGACCAGAAGATCAACTCAAACTTACATCTGGAGAGCTATTCGACGCAATGACAGTAAACAGGGAAGCTTTTGTGGCTACATATGGGGAGAGGTATGAAACAAAGCGACCACAAGATCAGTTTCCAAAACCAGATGGAGAACTACACACCACAACCATGTATAAGGAGAATTTCACTGGTGATATCTCTGTGGAAAGAGTAAAGGCAAAGAAACCAGTCGACTCTATTAAACATCCTGAGGGAACTTTTGATGCGACCACTGTAAATAAGGAAGTATTCAAAGAAACCATGGGTGAGCGATATGAAATGAAACGACCAGCTGATCAGATCCCCAGATCAGAAGGAAATTTTGATGCAACCACTGTGAACAGAGAAGCGTTCAAAGGGGAAACTCGTGGAGAAAGGTATGAAACGAAGCGACCACAAGATAATTTTCCCAGACCTGAAGGAGAATTTGATGCGACTACAGTCAATAAGGAGGCCTATGTGGCCACTCAAGGGGATCGATACAAGATGAAGCGCCCTGAAGACAATATTAGGTTTGAAGGCAATTTTGATGGGAGTACTGTGAACAGAACAACATTCAAGGAGACACGTGGCGAAAGATATGATGTGAAAAGGCCTGAAGATCAACTGAAGCTTACATCTCGAGGACAATTCGATGGAGCGACTATGAACAAAGAGCCTTATATTGTCACTCATGGAGAACGGTATGACATGAAACGGCCAGCAGATCAACTTCAGTTGGCGCATGGTGTTTTTGATGCAACCACCATTAACAGCGAGGCGTACATTGCTACACATGGCGAACGATATGAAGCAAAACGCCCTCAAGATCAATTCCCAAAACCTGATGGTGAGATCTATTCGACAACCATGTATCAAGATGCTTACACTGGCGATATGAGTATAGAAAGGTCCAAGGCAAAGAAACCTGTGGATTCTATTCAAAAACCAGAGGGTAGTTTTGATGTGACCACTGTCAATAGGGAAGCATTCAAAGAAAGCAGAGGTGAACGATATGAGACAAAACGTCCAGCTGATCAAATCCCCAGATCAGAAGGAAATTTTGATGCAACCACTGTGAATAGGGAAACGTTCAAGGAGGCCATCGGGGAACGATATGATATGAAACGTCCACAAGATAGTTTTCCAAGACCTGAAGGTGAATTTGATTCGACCACAGTCAACAAGGAGGCTTTTGTGGCAACTCATGGAGATCGATACCAGATGAAACGCCCTGAAGACAATCTCAGGTTTGAGGGAAATTTTGATGGCAGTACTGTGAACAGAACAGCATTCAAGGAGACTCGAGGTGAAAGGTATGATGTAAGAAGGCCTGAAGATCAACTGAAACTTACATCTGGGGAGCAGTTCGATGCAACAACTGTAAGTCGAGAGACTTTTGTGGCCACTCAAGGTGATAGGTATGAGACAAGGCGACCGCAAGATCAGTTTCCAAAACCAGGTGGACAATTTCAACGAAAAACCATGTATTCGGAGAATTTCACTGGTGATGCCTGTGTGGAAAGAGCGAAGGCAAAAAAGCCAATTGATTCTATTCAACATCATGAAGGAGTGTTTGATGCGACCACTGTCAACAGGGAAGCATTCAAAGAAGCCAGAGGCGAACGCTATGAGACAAAACGACCAGCTGATCAAATCCCCAGATCAGAAGGAATTTTCGATGCAACCACTGTGAACCAGGAAGCGTTCAAGGAGACTAGAGGAGAACGATATGAAACAAAGCGTCCACAAGATAATTTCCCAAGATCTGAAGGTGAATTTGATTCAACTACAGTCAATAAGGAGGCGTATGTGGTCACCCAGGGGGATCGATACCAGATGAAGCGCCCTGAAGACAATCTTAGGTTTGAGGGCAATTTTGATGGGAGTACTGTGAACAGAACAACATTCAAGGAGACACGTGGCGAAAGATATGATGTAAAAAAGCCTGAAGATCAACTAAAGCTAGCGCGGGAAAAATGACAACCATTGAATAAGAGGCTTTGTTTCCCTAAAGGGGAGAGGTGGATAGGCGGGAAGATCAGTTTCCAAAATCAGATGGCGAAATTCAAACAACAACCATGTACCAAGAAAATTTCAGTGGGGATATTTCTGCAGAACGAGCAAAGGCAAAAAAGCCAGTCGACTCTATTCAAAAGCTTGAAGGCACGTTTGATTCAACAACAGTCAATAGAGAATCATTCAAAGAAACCAAAGGGGAGCGATATGACGCAAAACGGCCAGCTGATCAGATCCCTAAATCAGAAGGAGATTTTGATGCGACTACTGTGAACAGGGAAGCGTTCAAAGGGGAAACCTGCGGAGAAAGGTATGAAATGAAGCGGCCACAAGATAATTTTCCCAGACCTGAAGGAGAATTTGATGCGACTACAGTCAACAAGGAGGCATACGTGGCCACTCTTGGGGACCGGCACCAGAAAAAGCGTCCTGACGACAATCTCGAGTTAGAAGGCAATTTCGATGGGAGTACTGTGAACAGAACAGCATTCAAGGAAACCCGCGGGGAAAGGTATGATGTAAAAAGACCTGAAGATCAACTGAAACTTACATCTGGAGAGGAATTCGATTCAACGACTGTAAATCGACAGACTTTTGTGGCCACTCATGGGGAGAGGTATGAGACAAGGCGACCACAAGATCAGTTTCCAAAACCCAATGGACAACTTCAAGCGACAACTCTGTACCAGGAAAATTTTAGTGCTAATGCTTCTGCAGAACGAGCAAAGGCTAAAATACCCATCGACTCTATCCAGAAGCTGGAAGGAGCTTTTGATACTACCACAGTAAATAGGGTATCATTCAAAGAAACCAAAGGCGAGCGATATGAGACCAAACGACCAGCTGATCAGATCCCCAAAGCAGAAGGAATATTCGATGCGACCACTGTGAACAGGGAAGCGTTCAAGGAGACTAGAGGAGAACGATATGAAACAAAACGTCCGCAAGATAGCTTGAAGCAGGGTGGAGATCTTGAAGCCAGGACAATGTACCAAGAGAACTTTGCAGGAGGCTCTGCTGAGCGAGCAGTGGCAAAACGACCGACTGATAACTTGTCAAAACCTGAAGGCGAATTCAATTCTTCAACTGTCAACAGAGACACATACAAAGAGACTCGCGGGGATCGATATGATGTAAAAAAACCAGCTGATGGCATCCAAAAATTTGAAGGGGTCTTTGACGCGACTACAGTAAATAAAGAAGCATTCAAGGAGGCGAAAGGCGAACGATATGAAGTCAAGCGACCACGAGATGGTATTGAGAAAGTCGATGGGTCATTTGATGGTGTGACTATGAACAAACAGATGTATCAACCAACAAAAGGGGAACGATATGATGTGAAACGGCCTCAAGATACTTTGAGGCAAGAGGGTCATTTCGACAGCGCAACTGTAAACAGAGAAGCTTACATAGTCACTCAGGGTGAGCGATACGAGACTAAGCGTCCCCAAGATAACTTCCCAAAATCAGAGGGCGAGATCACAACAAGAACTATGTACCAGGACAATTTTACTGGATCTGGAGCAACTGAACGAGTGACTGTCAAACGGCCAACTGATAATTTATCACGCAACGAAGGTGCTTTTGATGCGTCCACTGTCAACAGAGAGGCCTACAAAGAAATGCGAGGAGAACGCTGCGATGCAGTAAGGCCGAAAGACATGATGCCAAAGTCTGAAGGAGCGTTCGACGCAGTTACTATAAACCAAACCACCTACACTGTCACAAAAGGAGAGCGCTTTGAGGCAAAAAGACCAGAAGGATCAATTCCGAAACCAGAAGGAGCTTTTGATGGGACCACAGTTCATAAGCAAGCTTTTACAGCTTCGCATGGAGAACGATATGAAATGAAGCGACCACAAGATACGCTAAAGAATGAGGGACATCTCGAATCAAAGACAATGTACAAAGAGAGCTTTGTGGCAGGATCTGCAGAACGTGCTGTGCCTAAACGTCCAGTTGATAACTTATCAAGACCAGAAGGCGAATTTCAGGGCCTGTCAGTCAACAGAGAAGCCTACAAGGAGGCCAGAGGAGAACGATACGACATGAAGAAACCAGCTGATGGAATTCAGAAAATTGAAGGTTCCTTCGACGGCACCACTGTAAATAAGGAATCATACAGGGCTACAAAAGGGGAGCGATACGATACGAAGAAACCTACTGATACATTCATAAAAGCTGAAGGCTCATTCGATAGTGCAACAGTGAATAAAGAAGCTTACAAGGCCACTCATGGTGAACGGTATGAGACCAAACGCCCAAAAGATCAGTTTCTGAAAGCAGGTGGTGCTGTGCAGTCGAAAACAATGTACCAAGATGCCTTTGCTGGAGATTCAAGCGCTGAGCGTGCGAAAGCTAAGAAACCTGTGGATTCCATTGCAAAAGCTGAAGGCAATTTTGATACAAGAACTGTAAACAAAGAGACATTTAAGGAGACTCGAGGCGACCGCTACGAAGTCAAGCGACCACAAGACAGTTTTCCTAAACAAGAAGGCTCATTCAATGCCACAACGATTCATAAAGAGGCTTACTCAGTCATCCAAGGAGAGCGCTATGAGACTAAGCGGCCTCAGGACACTTTGAAATTGGAAGGCAATTTTGACGGCACAACTGTCAACAGATCGTCGTTCAAGGAGACCAAAGGCGTACGATATGATGTAAAGAAACCAAAGGATAACTTCCCCAGATCTGATGGAGAAATGGATACGCGGACAATGTACCAACAAAACTTTACTGGTGGTGCGTCAATGGAACGAGCTAAAGCTAAGAAACCCACTGATTCCATTCAAAGATCTAGTGGAGCATTTGAAGGATCTACAGTCAATCGTGAGTCATTCAGAGCGACTAAAGGGGAGCGTTACGATGTCAAGCGACCACAAGATAACATACCAAAAGCGGAAGGTGCATTCGATGCTGTCACAGTCAACAAAGCAACCTTCAAAGAAACGCGAGGAGAAAGATACGACATGAAGAAACGCAAGGATAATTTCCCGAAATCTGACGGAGAACTCGATACACGAACAATGTATCAAGAAAATTTCACAGGATCGTCAACAAGTGGACGACAGGAAGCAAAACGTCCGAATGACTCCATCCAAAAATTAGATGGTTCATTTGAAGGCACAACAATGCACAGAGAGGCTTACAAAGCGACCAAAGGCGATCGTTACGATCCGAAGCGCCCAGTAGATACTCTAAAGAACGATGGCAAATTGGACACAAGTACCAGTTATCAATCGGCCTATCACCAACACACCAAAGGAGATCGAGCAGAAGTAAAGCGGCCCGTTGACTCAATGCCAAAATCAGGAGGAACTTTTGATGCAACCACGAGTTCCAAGGACGCTTTCAAGCATACGCGGGGTGAGCGATATGAAAAACGGGTACCAGCAGATGGTATCCAAAAGGCCGAAGGAGCATTGAATGCGACAACAGTCAACAGAGAGTCCTTCAGACACGTTAAAGGCGAACGATACGATGTGCGCAAACCAGAGGATAACATTGGAAAATTGGAGGGCGGCCTGGACGCAACGACAGTTTATCAATCCACTTTCAAGGTACAGCCTGCAATTTTTTTTAATTTGCATGTACGTAGTTCAGGCACAGGCACAAATTTTACTGCTAATTCATGCCAGTTATCAGAATTCTTTCATTTCGCACTGCACATATATGTATTTTGATAAGGTCATCAGGGGCTGATATGTTTCAGTCAAGATTAACTCAAAACTGTTTTCACTCGTTTTTTAGAATCACACTCTAAATTTTTATTGGGCTCGGGCAAAACTGCTTTTGCAAAATAGTGCCGTAATTATTTTTGCGTGGCATCCAAAATTTAAGGCGCCAAAAACCCTATCACTAAAACGATACTCTACGATTCAAGACAGCTCAATAATTTCCATAAGCTGTCTGAATTGCTTGCCTATCATTCTCACTGGGACCACCCAATCTCTCAATCACATTATCTAATTCTCGTTTTCTGGCACTGATCAAATTTTCATAATCTTGACGTTTTCGCTGAGACATTTCTTTGATGGCATCTTGGGCAGAATCCGCGTCGTTCCGCAATTGAATCAAGAGCCTGCCTCGATCGGCCTCATTATCGGTAGCTAGCATTTGTGCCAGCCCAGCCAAGCGATTCATCAAGAAACGAGTTGACACATCGAAATAGGTGCTTGACAGGGTGTAAAGGAAGTAGGCGACCTGAAATGGTAGCAAAGGAACTACATCTTTTCATCGTCAGACAGCTCAGTTTAAGTTACCTGGTTGATATCGCCCGCTTGGTCTCGCAATTGATTCAGGAAGAATGCGCGGTCTTCTTGACTCAAACCAGCTTCGCCAATCATTTGTTCAGCAGTTTTAGCATGTTCTAAAAATGTGGACAAGGTGCCATTCAAAGCCACTTGAGCTCTAACTGATACGAGAGAGAAAAATTGAACCAATTTTCCCCATTGTTCTCGAATCTTTGCTAGAATCTTGATGCCTTGTTTCAGTAATTCCAAGATCTCTTTGAAATTAATTTCGTTTATATTAAGTGATGCCATTTTGCTAACCAGCTCTTTCATTTCGTTGTGATATTTCAACATTTCGCCAAAAATTTGATCATAGCGACTTTCTGCATCTCTCAAACGAGCTCGCGCTAGTTCAGCTTTGAACCGCTCGTTGCCGCCTGTGGTTGAGGGGCCGCTACCGCCTCCAGAACCGCCCTCTCTGCTGCCTCCTTGTCCAGTCGCCAATCCACCAATCATCGTGGACGCTTGTGCGACCAAGGGCTTCATTGAATTCAACAGACTGTCCAAACGAGCGTTTATTTGAGCCTGCTCAGACTCGTTGGCCGAACGCATCGGATATTGGCTGAGCAAACCTTGTAATTCTTGACAAATATCTTTACCTTCGTTGATGAATTCTGATGCTTGCGTACCAATTTCGTTTGGCGATTCAGTGTTCAGCATTTTTTTGTAAGTGTTCAAAACGGTAGTGAACGCTGCTGGCATCTCAGCCGGATTGCCCAATCCAGGTTGCATAATTCCATTGAAAAAATTTGCGAGAATAGTTTTGAGATTTGATACAGTATTAAATAAATTTTGAATAACACCAAAACTTTTTGATTTTTCAAAATCTGGTGATGGTCCACCACCGATCGTGCCCGCATTGCCGCCACTACCTGATCCCCCACGAAGCCATCCCATGCCGAGCAGTTGAGGGGCGATATTGACAAAATTCACCATGGCGCGTCCCAGATCTTGAGCAATGGCGCGCCAGCCGGTCGGAATCTCGCGAAGAGCGCTGTCGTACTGTTGACGATATTTTTTCACTTCCTGATCGATCGCTTCTTGATGTTTTCTTAATTCTTCTCCAATCCTCTCCAAATGTTGTTTCTGAATGGCTGTAACATTCAACTCGGCTTGAACTTCGGCCAGTTTCTGTTGGTGCGTTCCTCGACTGCTTTCGGTGACCGCCAACAGTTCGCCCAACAAAAGCATAACGTTGCCGAATTTCAATTCAGTTTCTGCCGATAGTGCGACGCACGTGGTGCCTATTTCTTGAATCTTATTTAAAGATATGGGCAGAAGACGAGCGATCAGTTTGGGCGATGCTTGAGACAAAAGCTTCATGGCCGTTTTTACTTGGGCTGGAATTTGCTGCATGTACAATTGAATTTTATCCATGTTCCTATGAGCGTTCATGAACGCCTCCCAACCATCGTTGCTGACTTGAACCAAAGAGGCGCGAAACGACTCAGGATGACGCATATATTTGAAACCGCCATTAGGAGCGTTTGGTACCAGTGAAAAATCGACTTTTCCCGAGATGACCATCAGTTGACCGAGGAGAGCGATGACGGTGGGGGCTGGTGTGATGAAGTCTTCCCATGGCGAACTGATGCCCAAAATCAGTGAAACACTGCTGGTTTCGTTATTGAGAGTCAGATCACCAAAAACGGATGGCGCAGCGGCTAGAATGCAAGAATCAGCAATAATGCAGTGCTCCTCGCGGTCCACTTGTCACTGATTTCTTTTCCTGCCATGCCGCTGCTTCTGAGGTGCAAACCTGGCCTACCTTATCCTACACAGCATCTACAGCCTGCGCAGATGCTGCCTGAAACTATATTTTACACATGCATGGTTGTGGCGCCACCAGTCGTTTTTAAAGCTGCACCTGTCTCAAAATATAGTTTCAGGCAGGCATTCAGTAAATCCCGACATAAGGTTAATTCCGTTTTGTACATACCTTGCCTCGCAGTCCTAATGACCAAAGCATTCGATGGCGCTGCTCTCACTGTCCAGCTGTCCGCGAGCCAAGTCGTGGCTACAAGGAACACGCAAAAAAGGGATTTCATTTTGACACTTCGATCTTCAGTTCAGTCGATCTGCTACCTACTTTGTCGAAAACTTTGTCTGTGCTGCAAGCTCTGGCTCACCTTTTTTATACCTAGCAACCACCCGCTCAAAGCAGCTGCCCTAATCCATCGTTATTATGCGCGTTATCCAAACGCTGTTCCGCGAACAGCAAATAAAATTGTGTGAATCTCGTCGAACAACTGCCCAAGCCATTCATTACAAATTGGCTGGGCGTTAGCGGAACGCAACGAAATTTTCTCTGTTAACGTAATCTTCAACAAAATCTTGTTCGACGAACAGCAAAAAACGCAGACTAAAGTGCGAAATTTCCTTTAACTTTTGTGTCTAAAGACATTGACAAAAGACTCACGTTTAATTACTAGCACTTTGGTCCCGTTTCATTAAAGTCCAACGATTTTGACAAACAGCTGGCCTATGAGGACGTGTCATAACGCTGAAACAATGCTAGTCCAATAAACTAGGCTAACGATGCGCTCTGCCCCTTCGTTCAATGCAGACTGGTTCGTTCAGTGAAATGCTAGCGCTGAATCTCTGACTATTTATGGTTATACGCTCAAAAGTAAACCAGATGCTCCAATGGATAGCGTGAAAACTAGCTAATCTAATCCACACCCCAAACCACGAACGTCAATCTGAAACCATTCAGTTTTACCTGATCGTTAGTGCAAAAGGGAGCCAATAAAACTTATGTCATCTGTCTCAGAATGTGTTCGCATGCTCAAACAGCTATTCAATATATTGTATTTGTATCTGTGCAGTCTGTATATATATATCCCATCATTCATTCCATCTAACATTATATGCATAGTATATTTATTTGCTTACATTTGTACATCTATATGTATATGTGCATGCATATGTTTATATAAGTAAATGTATATATATGTATGTATATATATATATATATTTATAAATTTATATATATAAATTATATAAATTTATTTATATGCACTTTACATACACTATATATATCACTATACATACACTATATATATCAGTACATACACTACAGTATATCTATATATATATAGTGTATGTACATATATATATAAATATTTGTGTGTGTTATATACTTCTATACATAGGTATATATGCTGGGTTCAAGAACAATATCAAACGGATGACAATTTGAGAATAACTATAGCTGTCATTTGAAACATAATATGCCTTCAAATGTATGGTATACTGTGTATGTAAAGCGTAGGTGCACGCATGTACATACCTACAAGACACCTCCTGGAGGTGCGCACATTCAGTAAAGCGCAGTCATCACTGACATGCACACGCTACGTTTCAAAGCTTTGCCCACTAATCATCCTCATTTTAGCAAGAAAAAGCCGAACGGGTCCAACCAAAACGTCCGACGGACAACATCCAAAAATCAGATGGTTCATTCGACGCAACCACAGTCTCCAAGGAAACTTTCCATCACACACAAGGTGAACGATTTGACGTGAAGAAACCGACCGACACGCTCCCCAAACCATTGGGCACTTCGACACCGATCAGCTCAGTGCACCAGGAGTCCTTCCAACACGTGGTTCGTGGTGAACGCTACGAAGTGCGACGCCCCCAAGATAATCTGAGCTTAAGTGGTGCAATGGACACTAAATCGATGTATCGAGACCAGTTCCAAGAGGCCAGGCACGTCGAGAAGAGCACACCCGTCAAACCTCGTCAAGCTTACACACCACCCAGTGGGCGTATGGACGTGAAGACCATGTACAGCGAGACATTCGGTCCGCATCCAATCACTTTCGTCCCACAACCCTGCGTGGCTGGTGAATTAGTGCAAGGAGTGGCCAAGCATGTGCCGGCAGTCGAAACCAAACAGGGTCGATTCAAGTATTTGCATGAACGTGGTGGACATCAGTATTTCGCCCCTTTGCCCACGGCTAGTGGTCCGCCCAAGGCTAACGGGGCTGCGTCCAGTTAACGAGAGTTTTGGGTTTTTGTGATATCCAAGTCGTAATTTATCGATTTGCTGATTTTACGTTTGATAGTTAGTGACTTTAAAACAAAATCAACTTTTGAATTATCGATTTGTATATGAGATTACTGATCAGTGGTTATTGGGTATCGATAATCACTTTTTCAACTTTTTTTGGCAGCATGCGTGATTATGTTTTGCCCAATCAATCGGTATATCAGAGCTGCATGATTTCATATATCGATTGTAGACGGATTTTAAATGCCCCCTACTTGTTAGGATTTGTCTGTTACAGCCAAAAGTGCTAATCGAATACTTACTGTATAACAGTAGTTCTAGGCAGTATTTTTCATGTAGTCGTATCTATTTAAACACTGGGGAATTATTGAATTGTCGATCTGAATGTGACCCGGTTATTTGTCATAGTTTTGGTGAGAAGTATGTGCGTTTAGGTGTTTGATCTTTTTGGGGTAATGTTTGTGCACGTATAAATGGCCTTTGCGGGACTGTAAACAAGGCCTATTGCACTTTCGCCTCCACAACCGAAGGAAAAGTTATCAAAAAGGAAGTAGGTGTCGATCTGGGGCTAGACGCGCTACCATTGTGCTGACACCCAGGCGTGCGGCAGCGTGAAGAGACTTCGCTAGCTGAACCTAATCTTGCGGCAGTGAGTCTATGAGCCAGCATGTATACTCATCGTCAGTAGAGACAGCGGCCAGTATACGCATTCGGGGCGCAGCATGTTACAACATTGCTGCAAGCAAGATTTTTGTGCTGCGCATCAGAATAAAATGATATGGTTGCATGTCGCACATGCAGAAACGCAAAGCAGCCCTCAGGAGGCCAGCCCACGCTGGACTGTACTTTACTCCACACGTAAACGCTTCAGCGCACTAAGATCGTGGTACACGCAGGAAAGAAATTGCACATAAATAAGTCAAAGCACAAAAGAACAGTACGGTACACCAAAGCAGCACGTGGGAAGCTAGCACCACGCTAGACTGTGCCAAGTTCCTGTGAAATCCATTCAATGGCCTCATTTCTGATGGATTTTGTATAGTGTTCCACTGGGGTTTTTCACTGTCTAACCTGACCCTGACCTTGACCGACCCTTCAAAAAATTTTCTAACCTGACCTTGACCTTGACCAAACCCCAAAAAATTTTCTGACCTTGACCCTGACTTTGACCATTGGTCGGTCAGTCAGCGTTTTGACAGAGTTCTGACCTTGACCTTGAGGTCATTTCGGACTCTAGCTGTGTGCACAGCGTATAAACCAGGTTTGGGGCCATGCGTGCCTGAAGACTTCGCGGTACCCACCCTTGTGTGCTACCGCAGGGAGGGCGCGGCACCCTGCGTATACAATGCCCATCAGAAATGAGTCTATTGCGTGGATTTCACAGGAACTTGTCGCGGTCTAGCGTGGTACCGGCCCCCTACATGCTGCTTTGATGTCCTATACTGCTCTTGTGTTTTTTGTAGTATGCTTCCAGGGTGCCCACTCTGCAGTAGCAGACAAGGTTCTAGTTCTAGTTTTACGTGCCAAAACGCATACTGTGCGGTGCGCACTCGAATAGCAAGTCACACAGTAAAACGTGAAAAAGCAAAAAATACATCAACGAAAATGTTAATTTAAAAAACGCTTGATAGAAGGAGTTATAGTTCGATAAAGCTACATCCTCAGTCAGAGAATTCCACAAAGTCATGGCAGAAAAAATAAAGCTCTGCTTGAAACTTTCAAAAAAAAGATTGTGCTACAAAATCGCCATCTCAATGTGGGCTTACTCAATTCTCAAGAGAATACCAAAAAAAAAATAAACCTTGCTTTTCTAATCCAACTCTGAGGCTCTGATTTAGCGTAAGACTCGTGCGAGCATAAAACAAAAAAATTGTAATTATTCTCTCCAACATTCAGCCAAGCATAGATTCTTTCCAATTATCGCTTTACACATCAATAACCCTTCCGATAACGAGACCTGATTACATCTTTCGTGTCCTTATTCTGACTGACTGGAGGTCCGTTAAGGGCAAATGCATGATAATATAAAAAAGACAGCGAGGTATAAAAATAATCAACCCACATCTACTTATTTCTGTTGCAGATAATTGGTGTGTGGGCGTTGGTCGTTGGCATAATATTCGCTCGGCTAGCAATATGAGGGCTGCCATCCACCAGGTTCTGGGGTCTCTGGATGATGACTCGGCTTGGCTTCGTACACACACTTTTGCATATGATTGTCAGATGGCCCGTTCTTAGCTGATGCTAGGCTCGATCTAGGTTTTCCCATCAGGTTCATTCTCCTCACTTAGCCTCCGAATGGCCCACCAAACATCAATAGCTGTGGATAGGTTCGAGTCTAGACACCTACCACACTTTCGGGAATCCCTGTTCTGGCTTCCACCTGTCCTGTCCCTGTGTTAACACCAGTGCATTGTAGTGGTCTTTTCTGAATTCAAGAAATGTACTCCAACAGAGTGTTGGCCCGCGTTGAAAACTATGCTCAGTTTTCTAATTTGTGGCCCCTGAAAAAAGTGCGCGAAGTTTAAAATTTGAAAACTGTAAGGAAGTAGCTAGATGCACTCCGTCTAACAATACGGGACATTCATCAGCAGACATTCTTGGATTCCCGGATGGTCCAGGCATGTCTTCATCCTTCGCTTCAGCAGGCTGCATTGCGATGGAGGCAGGCTATGATAGAAATCTGTAGGATTGCTTCTGGTGCTGTAGGGTCGACGAGGCCTCTGCTGCCTGTATGTGCCAGCAGGAATAGTCTTTGATGCTTATAAGGATATGTTAGAGATGGACACATGACTATGCTAGAGTCATATTTATGGTGCCCAAATAAACACTCGTTCTTCCTGTTTTTCACAGCACTACAAGGGCCCCGAAAGGATTCTTTCTAGCACAACAGCCTACTCAAAACTTCTAAACTATGTCGAAATTGGAAATTAACCGAGCCAGATGATGGAGAAAATAAAATTAGACCAGAGGTGCAGTCAAGAAACTCATTTTCAGAACTCATTAAAGAAAATGACTTTATAATTGAAATTGAACTAAAATTGAATTAGTCGTGTAAAAGCTTTCTTGAAACAAACTCGAGTCTAGAAGAACTGAGATGGTGGAAGTGTTTTCAAAAAACCCGGGACGTAACCAGGTTGCCGCGATAGGTCGCTGTTGACGTCCGTGATAGCCAGGGGTCTGCTGGTCTGCGTCAAAGGTAGCAGGCAGGTGGTTGATATTCGGTCTGTCAGCCTCGTGTACTCGCCAGGATGTCCTCCCGAAGAGGGCCCATCTAGTTTATACTAAAGGGTGCAAAAGTCAAGAACATTTGAGGTGGATTAAAAGAAAGTGGTTGTGATCCTAAATTCGAGCGTGAGTGCTCTCGGGTGCGTGTGAAACGTCATGTCGGCCAGTGGGTGGTCCTTGAGACCTCAAGGAGCAGCTGACTAGCACGAGACATCATCCCATGACCAAGGCACCCTCTTTTCTTTCTCCTGATCTTTAACCACGCTTCAACAGTTCGATGCCAAAAGAGGCACCTTGCCCCTTTAACCATTCGAGCAGTAAGCATTTAATCTCTTGAATAGCTCGAGCGAATTCGAATCTACGAGAGCTCGTGTTTTTCGCATCACCTGCTCATCGAATGAGAACTTTCCCAATCTTCGGAGGTGAACTGTCAGTGCGAACTATGTCACCTCAAAAGGAGGATTGCTTGGAAAAAAAAGGCGGCTCCTGTGTGAAGTAGCTATGACAGAGTGAGCAGATTAGGTCTGTGGAAATTCTGACCTTACTGACGTGAAAATCGCGCGTTTACTTTTTCCTACAATAATTTTTTTAGGCTCGCATTCTCTCGCCTGCAGTTCTCAGCTAGCCATAAAAGGACAACGTTATCAAAGTCGGTTTGTTCGGGAATATTTTCGGATAAGAATGGCCTCTCAGCAATTGCTTCTTGGTTGCTTGGCTATCTTAGCTTCGATCATGGCTTCGAGCCAAGCATCAGTCATCGATTTGTGCCGATACAGCAATGAGCACAATGAAGTGCTGGCCGATTTATGCGGGGCTCAGATGGATGTGGACTCGGTGCAAAATCGATTGGAACGTTTGGCTGAAAAATTGGTGCCAGAGCTTGGTAAGGTGACCAGAGGGTGATAAGGTGCTGCTGAAACACAGCAGGTGTACCCACAGAAACCCTTACGAAACCAACTTTTATCCGCACGTGCGGCTATGTGGCACCGCCAGCAGAGAGATCTTACGCTGGCTTCGTAAAAACAGCTATAAAGAATAGGGCAGCCGAATAATAAGACCGAAAATGGCACATAACTGCACAAGGGTAAACTACGGTTTCAGATGGGAGCTTCCATGGCTGCGAACAACAATGAGACAAAGAACAGGTGACATTTTCCACAATTCAGGGGGGAATAAGCACATAGCAGTCTTGCTCTGGCTGTATCCTATAAGCCTCTTCAGTAGGGGAAGTCCTGGGTTCGAAGCCTGGTAAGGTGACTACTTTCTATGGATTTCTACACATTGTCAAGAAAACAGCTTGAATGTTTGGAGCAGTAGCCGGTGCCACTCTGGTCTGTCTTGACCTAGTCATTGCATCGCAGTGGGGCAAGTCTAGCTTCAAGCTGCAGGACTATGTACTGCAGGTGCGGACATGCAAAAACGAAAAAATGAGTTTGTGCGATTCGGACGTTCCGACTTGGACGACGCATCCGCGGAAGATTCTCACGGTAAAACATTTCATAATTGTTCAGGTTCCTCAAAAATCTTTTGTTTCTACTGCTGTAGATATGAGCAAGCGTAAAAATGAGTTTGTGCGCTTTGGTAAACGCAAGAACGAATTCGTCCGTTTTGGCAAGCGCAAAAACGAATTTGTTCGTTTTGGAAAGAAAAGCGACGACGGTTCCGAAGGTAAGCAATTTCCATCAGTTTGTGAGCCAAACAAAAGCTAAAATTATGCTTTATATTTTTCTAGCCATCGAAAAGAGGAAGAACGAGTTTGTGCGATTTGGCTGAAAAGAAACAGCTTTCTGTGGAAAAATAGAACTTGCACATAATGATAACAAATATACAGTAGTCGAGTGAGATTACTTCCTGTGGCAGCGGGTCTTGTGACTCCAGCGTTGTGCCAATAAAGGTCCATTATTGGGATCCCAGCAGGATACAGGAGCCAGATGACCTTGCAGTCCACACTGACAGCGAGACGCCCCGCCAGGTCCATAAAACTGGAAGAATTGCAGTGACGTTTTTGAACAACCATAACTAGTTACATACGTGCAAGCTCCCCACGTCCAGCTTCTGCTCTGCATGCAGCACTGTGGTGTCAGTTGCAGCCACCACCACCCACTGCTATTCTTTACCACACCCCACGTTTCTGGGGATCATAAGATCATAGCAAGAAAAGCATGATCGTCAGGTCATAACCAAGTATATTGACAGAGGAGGGGCACTATCCAAAGTGCATATATTCCCATTTGTCCGCGGCAGCTCGTTTGTCCACATTCTCATTCGTTTCTGTCAAATAACCTACAAGAAATGCTTTATTAAGATTGAAAATAAAAAATTTCCTAAATTTTACCATTGTGATCCAAAATCGTTTTCAATGCAGTCGCTGCTTGGTGAATATTTCCATACGCTTTCACCAGCAATCCACGTTCGTTGTTTCCAATCAGTTGATTATCAACCAGTCTTTTAACAAGATTTTTATATTTTATGGAATTCGTTGGAGATGCTTCTGTTTGCTCAAATTTTGACAGCAATAGAATCAAAAATGGGAGAATAGAAACTGCAGCGGAAATGCCGTGTGCCATGATGCTTCTAAAAAGTTAAAAAAGTCGTACAGTAATGCCATATCAGTATAGGGGTCAGTTTTGGGGTCTCATCAAAGTTGATACCAAAAGGAATGAAAGATACGACAGTTTGGAAAGGCAACGCACAATTCACTAGTACGATTCTCGGATTATACTGACTCTTGCTGCCGACCAATCTAACAGAACCAATTAATCAAAACTGTAGAGTCCCCTGTGCGTAAACGCGTTTGTAAGATTTGGAAGCCTGCCACGTGGTGTCGGGCTTAGCTACGCTGTCAAGGACGCTATAGTAGGAGCGCTTTTTAAATTCGATATAGTTCGATGCGATGCGACACTTTTGTGTGAACTGAACTGGAAAGGTGCCCGAGACGTCGCTTATTTGACGAATCACTTCCAGCCTCTCGTCTGTACAAGAATGCCACTGTTTTGGTCACTTCTGCCCCCCCCCCAGATGTGTACATTGCCACACATCTCTCATGCACTACACTAACCCCCCCCCCCCCCCCAAATGTGTGCCCTACCTTACATCTGATGTACTCGCTCTATCAATTTCCGCCCAATCACCAGACTTACCTCGCCACGTTCAAGAAATATCCACAAGATCCCGCAGCAAACTGGTCAACCAACCCCGGCCCCAATATTACACAAAACTGGGATGCCTTTCATCCACTCGACTATAAAATGTGAGCGAAAAAGGAGAGTAGCGTGGATTCAATTAAATGTTCAAGTGATTTATTGGGGCTAAATTGAATGATGATTGCCATCGCTCCAACTAGGCAAGACGATGGCCATAAAACTATTTTTCTTTCATCACATTCTCCTCAACGACGCATACGAGGCAGTCACGCGATTTTTGTTGATCCTCGTCGCAATTAGTGAGCATTCTTGTAATGGGGACGAGGCGTTTCCTGCCAGTGCCAAATGTCAACAAAACACTGCATTTTACTCAATTGCTTCCTTGGATCATGTTCCAACAACCAATAGGAACATTGCTAGGCACAAGTTTTATGACCGTACGGAGAAGGCTACTACTGCCAGCACACAGGATTTTTCCTTTCTAAAACTGATAGTCACTCTTAAAAAAATAGAGGCAACACGGTGGAAGATTTAGTCGGATATTTGGTCAAGAACAGTCAGTTTTTGATAGTGCAACTTTTTTCAAAGATGTTTCTTGTACGGCGTAAAAGCGATGGCTCTCTGCTTCTGGCTCTCTCACTACAGTAGCCTCGGCTCACTCCTGCTCAATCCTGCTGGATCCTGCTTAACCCCTAGTTGGTCTCACTGTTTGCAGCATCAACTGTACGATGCCTGTGCTAGAAGATAGTTCTTCCTTTCGTACGATTCATGTTTCAATTGAAGTTATTATTGATTTTGGGCACTTTTTTGGGGTTTTCGGGCCGCCGCTCGAGAACCGCTTGATCGATTTCGATAATTTTTGGTACTAGCATGTCCTACCTATCAACCTATGATACTACCAAACGGTTTTGCAAAATAATGGCTGGTTGTCGAGATATGCAGATAAAACCGTTTCGCCCTGTGTTATAACATGCGTTGGGTCTGTGGACCCAAGAGTTCGACCGACTACGGGCTAACGGAAAATCAAAAACAGTTACTGCACAGTCGAGTCCAGGGGTCCTGTGGGACTGCTTATCAAGTCCAGACTATCTAACCAGAGAATTGGCCTACATGCAATTTTTGTCAGCCGGGTAGCATGTCAAGCCAGAATCCTTCTGATAGTACATTGCTAGGCAGAAGTTTCATGTTCGAAAAGGAGAAGGCTAGTACTGCCAGCATACAGGATTTTTCCTTTTTAAAACTGATAGCCACACTTGGAAAATAAAGACGAAACGGCGGAAGATTTAGACGGATACTTGGTTGCTGGCCACAGTCATCGACAGTCCTCTGACAGCCCTACTTTTCGGAAAGTTTTTGCTTGTACGGCGTAAAAGCAATTGGTCTCTAGCGGCGCTAATGTTGTTTATCGGCCTTCGCGATGGGGTCTGCTGCTCAACGGAAACACCCGGCTGTGCAGAGGGTGAAATCACATGCCACATTTCGCATGATTGAAAGGTATGTACAGTAGGGTGCTTGCACCGTGAGACCTGACGGACTCGACGGATACAGTGACTGATTTTGATTTCCATCATCGCCGTTAAGTATTGAAGCTCATGCAGTCATGCACTGTACGCACAGTCGAGTGCTCCTCCTCCTCTGGCGCAGCACTGTATTTCCTTGCGCCTCAGCCCTCTCTGTGCTCGTTGTACCCCGAGTTGTGGGTCTGATCGTGAGGAGGTAATGGACCTGGCAGAGTTCACTATGCCGACTTGCGGATCGGTCGTGCAAGAATAAGCGAGCAGGTAATATGGGAGTCGAGGGTGCTAAGGATCTTAGGACCAAGTTCTAAACGCACTAGTCTTCATCAGCGGACTGAAAAAGACATTCCCTGAGCCAGGAGAGGGCCTAGAGCCTGTAAGGAGACAAAAAGTTTGGGCTAGAAGCGGGTTAAATCCTTGGCGTATTCTAGGAAGTGCTAGGACAAGCCAATGGAGGGCCAAAGTGCCACCGTGCAGACAGGCGTGGGTGAGAGTGTGCAGCCGACCGAAGTCGGCGGGACACGGGGTAGGCAAGTCTCGCGACTATACCTGACCTAGAAACACCAACCCGAGGGGTTGACGTCCCAGCCAGGGGAGAGTATCGATTACTCTCTACCACTCGCCATGGCCTGCCCGGTAGGTGTTACACAAGCCACGACACCTCCTGCACACACGGTTTATCTCTCCACCCGCACACACGGGCTGCTAAGACTCACAACTCGGGGAGCAACGATCACCAGAGAGGACCAAGGCACAGGGAAGCGAATGAGGAGGAGCAATCGGCTATGCACGCTTACAACAGACTGCATTAGCTAGAATACTCAAGTGGTTGGTGCGTGGTCTTTTGTCAACAGCAAATACTGGATAAGTGCAGAAACTGTTTTCGTATCCTGCAAGACATGCCAACAGAGCGTCACAACCTGATGTCAGATTTAGGTTTAGGACAGAGAGAATCCATATGGAGCCTCGTGGCAGGAGGAATCTGGAATTACATCGAGCTAACAAGACTACAATAGCTTAGTACTAAATTTGGTGTTCATACTGTAAATATCAATCGCCTGAAAAACATCAATATTCTAGGACGGCTAACAGTGCATGAAGGCTGGTATTTCATGTCATGATGTTTCTAAAAGGTTATAAAAATTTTGAGCTCGCGTAATAATCATAGACTCTGCACGCTCTACGATGAAATGACTGATACCGCATAAGAATTCGCCCGCTTGCTTCAGCGTGAGTTCTGGCTCGGTCTGAGCATAGCCACACGGTACTTGCACTATCCATATTCGGCACTCCGTAAACGCACTATGTATATGGTAGCGGGAAGCGAGCGAAAAATTGTGAAATCGACTATCTCAGTGTATCTTGTCCGATGTGCATAGTACGTACAATGCAAATGCGGTCGATGAGTGTCAGTGACTGATAGTGCCATTAAGTTGACGATGACGAGTTCTTAACTTTTGTAAGCTTTCACAAACATCATAACTTTAAGTACCATCCCTCGTGCACTGTAAGCTTTCCAAGCTATTGGTTTGAAATTATCGAAGCAGCCAAACGCACTGGGCCCACACTTTTACCAAGGATCCCTTGTGAAAGTTGTGGACTTATATGCTGTAAAACTATCTTCTTGGCCCCCACGACTGAAATGTTGCGGAGAGCTCAGAAGATAGTTCTTGGCGGTTCTACAAAAAATATCTCTTTTGACGTTAGAAATGAGCTGGGAGGGTTTTTTCGGCGTCATTTGAGCACCCGTCGCTGGACTTCCACGATTTTACACCCTAGCATTCAGAACACGGTACCCGATGTGCCTGCGGTTGG
The DNA here is from genome assembly GCA_030248295.1 of Mesodorylaimus sp. YZB2_4. Lineage (NCBI taxonomy): Eukaryota > Metazoa > Nematoda > Enoplea > Dorylaimida > Dorylaimidae > Mesodorylaimus > Mesodorylaimus sp. YZB2_4. The sequence goes on along the minus strand of JASANH010000167.1, from coordinate 58,374 downwards.
ATTTCGCGAAAGTTTGATCGGGTCGAGAGAGATCGATCAAGAGCACCATTCAAAAGGTGGACCCAGTACTATAGAATATGAGTAACTTAAACCAGCGAGTGGGAACTGTTCGACTGTCTCTCAGGGAATCCATATTTTCAATGCGGTGAGCGAATGTGCAAACAAATCATCGATATATGTAGTCCCCACTCATATGAACTGACTTTTATGAAATCAGTAGATACAGTGCTCAGGTATTGTAATAGTGTAGGTATGTCGACACCAGCTCATCACAATCGACATCCGCCGAATGGCGCGGCCCAAATATCTTGCAAATATCTGCGGCTTGTCGCACTGAAGAAAAACCCATGCGATGGAGGACACTTTTTTCCTGGACATAATGGAAATCGATTCCCCTGTACGATCACTTTTGCCAGATTATTCGCAAGCATCGATGGAGCTGGCCGACCCAACTCCAGCATGTCCATTTCCTTGATCCTGATATTTGTAAAATATTGGGGTCCATGCGATTTGGCAGATTTAAGGCAGGCATTTCCAATATGAGCAAAGTTTCAGCTGGTCCAACAAGGATGCACCAGGGTCAGTTGGCACATTGGTTTGATGTATCACTTGTTTTATATGACTACACGAATATTGTAGGTCCCACAGTAGTATTACTTTCATCGCTACATGCACTAGTGTGCACTTTCATCTCAATCAGAGCCGAATTCTTTTTGAAAGCAAAGTTTTTGCAGCACTCTTCTAGAATCCGATTGGGCAACATGCTTTCCAAGCATTTCTAGAAGTGGCGTTTACCCCAGATAATGATATTTACGGGCCCATAATTCCTAGGCACAAATGTTGCGAGGCATTTTTGACATGCTCTGTGTTTTGCATACCCTATGTAAAGGATATTACAAAAAGAGCACATGGTGACTCCTCAGTCCAAATTCTCAACCCCCGAATGAAAATATACAAAAATATATTGGATGACAGAATCCTCCTTTTATGTACTTCTAAACCTATCTACCTATTTGACCCGGATCGTGGCCTAGTGTAACCCTCGTGCCTGGTGGGCCATGGCGAGTGGGAGAGAGTAATCGATACTCTCCCCTGGCTGAAAGACGTCAACCCCTCGGGTTAATGTTTCAGCCGTAGGTATGGTCGCAATACTTGCCTACTCCAGTCGGAGTGTTCGACCCGCCGACTCCGCTCGGCCGCCTCCCTCCTATTTCTGCCAGGCTTGGTTTCACTAGCGGTTAGGCGTCTGCCTCTCACGCTGGGTGCGCACTACAGGGGAGGGTTCGACTCCCGCGAGTGCTCTCTATGGTGCTTGGCTATGGATCGAGGTATGACAAGTATTACCATGAGCTATTACATATCAAATTGCGAAAACATTACGAATTTTTCATTGTACCCATACTAATTCCTCTGCTTTCTTCTTTTAACAAATTATCCCATCAAAAATCAAAGGCGCAGGGTTTATTACGCTCAAAATTTATGTGGACTTTCTTATTTAAGCCAAACCACTTTGTCCCAACTAACTGTAGGAGGACAACAATGGCACTGGCACTGACTTTTCAAAAGAGTCTGGCCACTGTCTTTTTGCGGAATTTAGCTGGGTCACAAGTTACACACCCTTCGCTTGTGGTGAGCTGAGGAAAGCATAAGGTGAATCCTCGTTTATTGCAAGCATAGTCATGTTTGGGTGAACTCGATCCTGACTGATCTTGTAGCTGGGCGGCATCAGTGGGTTTGTATGTGACTGTGCGTTGCACTGGCTCACAGCAACAATGGATTCTTGATGCAACAATTTCACGCGTGCGCACCAAAACTCTTGCGCACACACATTAGATGAGGGTACAAACCGAAAATATTTTTGGCGTTTGCGACTGTCACGCGATGGGCTGACGGCGTGATGTAATTCATTTTTCCAAAATTAGATGGAGCTGGTGCATATCTTATTACAGTACAGTAATGTAAGTTTCAATCCAATCCAACTGACTTAACCAAGTCAGATACAGCGGTGAGTTTCAAGGCTATTCGCCGGCCTATTGGTGCACTGGCTCGAGAACCGTTCCGCTCTCCTAAAATCGAGTCCGAGAGCGAGATCGAGGTCGAATGCGGCATCCTGGTCTGAACTGCTCTGTGAGCTCCAAAGCCCCTTCGACGGCCGCCGCGTGAGTCTGTCCCCCGAGTTGAGTTGTGGGTCTACACGGCCTTTTTGGTGTGGGATAGTAAAAGTCGTCGAGAAGTGTCCTTGAACAGCGTGGGGTGGTTCCTTTCACTTGATCCCAGCCCTAGTCAGCCCTAATCTATCCTAGGGCGAGGCAAGCCCACTTTAGACCACATAAGCCAGTACTAGTCAACTCACATGGTCACACGTTTGACATCACATGTTTCACTTCATACAATGACAACGATTCCGGTTGGCTCAAAGTTGCCACCAGCACTTCCATGGCATTTTTACCAGCGTGGCGAATAGATTTCACCCATAAGCTTCCGTTCAAAGATGCAAAAGCCGGTATTGAACGAAACCACCCTACTTACAGTTACAGCTCCCATAAGCCACACTTTTCACATTTTATGAGGGGAACACGACTTCTAAATTATGACCCGCCCTCTTGTGGATTGCCCATGTGGCTTTCTGTGCCACCCAGTCTATCCTTCTCTGCTTCCATCGTCATTGCACAGGCGCAAGAAGGCGGCGATCGATCGATTCGCGGTTTGTTTCTGTTTTTGCTAGCGATCGTAAGTGATAAGTTGATGAGTGATTTCGAATATCCTTTTACCGTGAGCTAAGAGTATCATAATTTGGCAGATATTTTTGTTATTATAATTTTTATGTTGAAACACTTATGTTTTTCCACCAAAACCTGGGTGCTGCAATAATACACCACTCTCTCATCCAGGATGGTGTTTCCCTGATCGTGAGGCGGACAGTGACTTTTGATTGGCTAGGCTGCAGGAAGCTTACGCACTCCCCATAAAACTCACGATCAGAAAAGCAGCGTCTGACCTCCAGTAGTCGCAGGCTTTTCTTGGCCATCCTAAAAACACCACCACCAAGGGAAGCACTGCCCGCTCCGCAGCCTGTGTTACATTGCTTCCAGGTCCCTCTTTATCTCGGTCGATCCAACTCTTCTGCTAACTCTCTGTTAGACCCTATTCAAATGTTGATCGCGCATCCTGCTCATCAAGCAGCCGGAAGAGACCGAAGTGAGCCAAGTACCCTCGAGCCTACTCGAATGCCCTTCCTGAGTCTACATTTTAGTCAGTTACTCATCCGAGCCTAAACAAAGGGTAAAGGTGCAAAGAAAATGCTTGCTTGACCAAGTTATCATGTTCCACTCTTTGCAACTTCGCACATTCGAGCGGTATGGCAAGCCCAGGGAAGTGCGGCCTGTGCCGTGTATAGAAGGCGAGGCACACTTGGAAATGGAATGCAGGCCTCGGACAAACTCATTCTATTAGGTCCGGGTGTTCCAGCTTGGCGAGATCCCACTCGGTGTTGGATCACTTCTAGAGACGCTTCAGCATGCTGTATTGTGGTGACATCGTGCCTGTTGATGGCTGCTATACATATATACGGGGAGTATATGAAGAAAGTTTTCAATCATTGATCGTTTTTATGCGCTCATCTTCTCTAACCTTCTGATTTCAAATTTATATCTGACAATGTAGTCGAATATCCCAAATCTATAAGACCAAGTATGTTAGGGCTTATAGTTTATTTGTTATCATAGGTTTTATCGGTTATGATTGTGTCAAACTTTTCGGCTACTGTAAATTGGTTGTCAGCTTTCATTTACCGATTGTATCGGTTATATATTGTGAATGATTCACAATATAATCGATATAATTGGGTTTATGAAAGAGCTGGGCGAGACTTCGAAAATTGTTGACTTAAGTTCGCCTTAGCTATGATATACCTTGATATTCGGCTTAGTTAGACAGTCCCTATTCTGTACTGTACCTTCTCGTACCACAAACGTTTACGGGCATTTGTACCCTGGTGCTGTCTACTGTACAGTAGCTATACAGCTGCAAACCAATGGTGTTCACTGGGCTATGAATCTTGGATATACAGGTTTCAGTCCCAGTCAGGTCAGGGCTCAAGTTTGAGGTTGTGTTTTGATCCTTAAGATAAGGTGTTGATCGAAAATTGAGACATGTGTTATTGATTTAAAGGGTATTTTTTATTCCCGTGCGATGGATACAATGAATATTATATATGCGCTAGGAATATGTCAACTGTAATATGGATATTTTAAATATATAATATAAACCTATCACATCAATCAAAATCCAAAAGTCAAAACCTTTATGTCATAAAGGCTTAAAAGTTTTTGGTGTGGTATATGATGTAATTGCTCAGGTAGAATAGACATCAAAACACTGCCCAGTACACAGAAAAGACAAATCAGGGCTGGCATAAAGTAGAGAGTCAAAGTAAACTACACCTGCATATTATGTTTATTCGTACATTCAAAAATAAGCAGCATTCTTACGAGTAAAGACTCAATTGGCTGCCTTATATTTTATTTGTTCGTCCTTGGACTCAATTGGTTAAATATCCTCGAATAGTTTCCCCGGTGTAGTGTGGCGAACCCATACACGACAGTATGTGGTATATATGTTGTGTAATCCATCCCATGGACGCCAGTCTTGATGTTCTCGATGGGGAACTGCGAAAAGGTGAGCCTGTGCTCAGTATATTCTATGACTTTGGTGCCCGCGCTAGTTTAGGGAGCAAAATCATTGAATTCTTTGACAGAAATTGCAAGCCAAAATGAACGAAGTTATAGAAAGGTGGAGAGCAACAATCCCCTCAAAATTAACTCAGTTCAGCTCCTCTCTAATACTTAACCCAGAGTATTACGCATGGAGGGTGATCAGGATAACCCTTCGTAGAGACCCTAATGCTTTTAGCACGCAATGGAGCCACAAGATGTTCTAATAACTCGCCAACCTTTTAAGCCACTCTGAAGCATGATTCCGTTGAGTTTATCTGCAGAAACTTGCTTACACATGTGTTTAAAATGGAAGACTCACTTGCTTCCTTAATTCTTTCTTTGTACATTTGGTCTGTCACGCAGAATGTTTTTGGCTGATGTTCCAACATCCTTGTTCTCATTTGTGCCTTCCGAGTTATTCAATCCATTGACCTTTTATACAACATTTTGTCCTCTCCCTCTAAACATCTTCATCATCTTTCCCATGTTACCCCTGGCCAGCCTACTCGCACCTTCTACTTATCATTATGACGCATAAAGGGCTAATTAGGGCGAGAGTACCTTTTTCTCTAATAGACTAGGCTCATATTTTTCCACGCCCAGCCGAGTATTGTTTGTTTCTAGCCATATACCATAAACCCGAAACAACCCTGATTTCGCTCAACTTTTATGCAAGACTCATAAAAAAGCCTGCCCCGCTCACAAATAAGAATATCATCTAGCCCTGCTTTAATTTCAGCACAAGCCTAATAACGAGGGCGTATTTTTGGCCACCATGCAAATGTTATTCAAACAGTAACATTAGCTAGCCCTGTCCAAATATAGTTAGTAACAGGGATATTAGCCTTGCCAGGTCTAAGCCCCGCCCACCCACCTAATGTCAATATTACATCAGTGGGACAATCATGATCGCCCTGATTATTAGTCTCACTCCGAGACATCCGATCTGCAATCGAGGCCTATGCGTAGTCTGAATTCCAATCCTGGGTACATACTGTGTAAACGAGAACATCCATATTGCTGCTCTGTCTCGCGCATCTTTGCTTCTGGCTCTGTTTTATTAGTCTTTACCGCCTTCCTAAATGAGCTTTCTTCCTCGCCGCCCGTGACATATAGAGGGGAGGAGGCCCCTTTGATGCTGGCGGGTGGTCGACACATTGGTCATGGATTCTTGAATTAGACTAACACATCTTAGCAGATCACGGCCCGCAAAATGACACCCGCCTTACATGGAGGCCTGCTAATGCGTTAGCTAGACCCGAGGCGGGAGTGCCACCGGGAGATGGCGTGAGTTTTGGTATGTTCTCAACTTAGCTAGGGTGTTTTCGAATGGAATTATGATGCTCGAAGGGGAAAAAGGATTTTCTATTCTAAGATTTCATAAGTTTTCTGACGCAGATTTAGTGGGCCGCTAATTAGGGGCATGCAAATTAGCCGAAGGGTTTTTAGTTCAATTTAGGATGTTTTTACCGATCGTGCCATTTTCCTATGCTCCATAGCTGATTGTCCCTTCAAGCATTAATACCCGTACTCGAATGCGTTGGCAAATATTTGCTGTCTTCTTATATCAACTTAATTTTCAAATCCAGTCGACATGATCTCAGCCTAAAATGGAAATCTCTCTCATAATATTTTCCTCATAAGTTTCAGGTTCCTTTTTGAAAGCGAATAAATTCCAAGACGGGCCAGTTTCTACGAGAGTCGAAGCGAAGGACGGACGATCGTCGACCTTGATCATTATCTTAACACACAGTCAGGAAGCTGGAATAAAAAGATGGCCGTGACTGGTAAAACTTATTATTGCGCCCTATTCGTTTGCGTATACGCGTTGGCTTTATTCACGCAAACGGTCGTGTCAAACGAAGAACAAGACTCCAACAAACGGTAAGTTTGCTGGACAGTGCGAGGGGTAGGGATGCAATGTGCGTTACTGAACTGCCTTTCTGCTGGACCAACAAAGGGTGGGACTATAAGATCAGGTCACACTCCCCAGAAGCCCCGCATAATCTGAAAAATATCTTGCACAGACTTGCACCAGAGATAGCTACGACATGGTGCCGTCCCTGGCGTGGTTACGTATACAGTAGAGGGGCTCAGATGCTCTGTCCAACATGGCAGCGTATGAGGCTACAGTTTAGGCATTCTTGTCTACCTGGCTCCCCTAAACCGAGTTCCATCCATATGATAAACACTGCTCATGCACTACTACGCGCATATCTTGTGTTTTGGTTATACATAAGAAGAAGCATCAGCGTACTGAGTCCCTCATGGATCGCAAAATGCCTCGTGTAATGCGTGAGTCGCATTTATGTACATTCTGCTCATCTGATGCTATATTCAAACGGTGTCAGAAAATGTCAAGTTTCGGGCTTGGAACTGAGGACCCTCGTGAGAGCATCAGGTTGGACTAGGTTAGGTCAGTGCTGGCAATATTGACTGGCATGTGCTGGTCAGTTTGAGTCAAAAGATGGACCTAGTCGGTCGCGGTGGTGCAGCGGTTCGGCATTCGCCTAGCCGCATTGCTTGGTGGCGAGCGGCTGGGGGTTCGATCCCCAGTGATGAAGGTCGGTTTGCGAGCCATAATCCTCACTGACTGTGCATGCCAGGCTGTGAATCCCCTGGTACTAATGGGAGGGTCCGAGACAGAACCCGAGGGGACAGTCTCAGCTGTCGCACAGTAGCAGGGTAACAGCACCCGCTATCGCCAGAAGCTGCCCTCGTGTAGAGGTGCTCCCAGTGAAGACGCACACAGGGACGCTGCTGTGTGAGCTAATCCCCGCACAGCCGGGCTTAGAAGGTGGGACTTCTAACCAGCCAGAGGCGAAAAACGGACTCTGGCCCACAAAATTTTTATCAAGAAAAGAAAGATAAACCCTGTTTCAGTCTTCTTGACTTACCCTGTTCTGTTAAAGTTTCCTGTTAGCCGTTTCCACTGATTTTCCCTGAGCAGATGATCGCCGACAACGCTGAAACGTCAACAAAATTTGAAAATTTGATCATATACGAAGTCTAAGCTGTCACTATTCCTCTGATTTGTCAAATGATTGTCCGGTATCGACCCTTCATATGGCCAATATCAACAATCTTTGGTCGATATGTTCTCGAATAGGTCCTAAAAAATATATGCCCTACTTGCGGGTTGGGCCATTCTGAAATCCATCAGCCCCTCACCAACATCCCCCATAAGTGAACATGAATTATGAAGAATGGGTTCCTCTGTCATTTTGTGCGCCCAATTCTTCATTTTTTTATTGCGCTTTTTCCTGTCATCACAAAAATGCCTATTCATGAGGGTACCTCCGAGCAGACACTTTCGAAACGTACACTAACACGCCAGATTTGCTCTGAACCATTGGTCTACAACTGTCACAACAACGCGTTCTGTATAGACACGGCATCCACCATGAAAGCACCTGGGGCCGTGTCCACAATGGTCCCTGTCCAACGAAACGCACCATTGCGGATACCGCGAAAGGGGCTCCCAGTGTGGGTCCTTTCGGCCTAGACAAGGCACTGTCGTGAGAAAGGGCACTTTGCTTGAAGGGGACCGTTGCGGATACGGCCCCTGGCCACGCGTGCGAGTTGTGAGATCAGAACAGGAACGTAAGGTTGCGACATCAGCGTTCTCGAAAATTACTACAGTATTTCACAGTCCGCTAGGCAGACTCAGTATGCTGATGCTTCTTTTTATATATAACGAAAAACACATGGCACAATGCTAGTGCTACGAAATAACCTCGCTCATGTGATAGTAATCAAGTAGTAACTGTACAATGCCCGTGCAAAAATACAGCACTTTGCTCATAAACAGTCCTCTAGCACGAGCATCATACAGTTGGCTTTTGACGTTGCTAGCATGGTGATCAGAATTCATCCGTGCCTGAAACGTGCCATATGTCACTGGTTATATATATGAAGAAGCACCAGCATACTGATGAGTCTGTCTAATATTCTCTCGTTCTGATCTTCCAAGATCCAGGTGCCTTCATGGTGGAGGCCGTGTCTATACAGTCAATACAGTTCGGGGGGGGGGGTTATTCGGCACGATTTGAGAACCGTTCGATGGATTTCGATGATTTTTGACCCCAGTATGGGAAACATGGTATCCGATGACCCTATGGTGGAATTTCGTCAAATTTTGCCGCTCAAAAACTCCTTTTAAAGAATGGACATCTGTACTGTAGAATAAGAGTGCACAACTTTGGCCAGGGGGTGTGCAATGTGATACAAATTTAGGGATGCAACTAGCTGGGTAATAAATATGATACCCTTGAGCTCATGCGCATACTATATATATCAAAGCATATGAAATACAATCTACAGTAAGAGTACATGGGGACATTACCAGTCTATATTCATATGTATCCTTATTACCTGGTACACCAAACTGTCTTCGTATTCATGCTTATGCACCGCCATGCACAGCCGAGGTATTCCTCACCATATACTATGCATAAGTGTGACTTCATATGCTTGGGTGAGGAATAAAACGATGATGATTTCTAACAAGATTTTATTTTCAGCATACAAAAACGTTCGATCTCGTTCGAAGACTGGAAGCGGGCCAGTCAACCCGGCTACATGAACGAACTGGAGAGCGCTTTGGGTTCAATGCAAAGACCGAGATTTGGTAAACGCGCTTTCATTCGCGATGACTCGCTCGACGACTACCTTCTCTACAAGTAATAATGCCTAACATACCTGGCTTACTGTAACCGCTCTCTTTCTTTGCAGCGATAAGCGAGGCAATTCGCTCATGGACCTGGAAACTGTGCTCGGAAGTATGCAACGTCCGCGGTAAGCACCAGTCGCATTCCCCACGCGTGCTTGATTGGACTGGACTTGACTGTTTTAGATTTGGTCGCAGACGTTAACGACGGCACCCAGGTCGATGCCACGATATAAGAAGCCGATTGGACAGCGTAATCTTTGATTACGTTGGCGTGTAGGATGGATCTTTCATGGCCAGACAGCATATATCCGTCTGGTCGCAGTGGCAGGGCTGACAATGGTATCAGTGCGCGTATAAGCTGTTTCTTTCTCGTGTTTTAACTGACATCCCGTAAATATGGCGCAATGACAAGAACAATCCGGGCATCGATGGGAGAATAATGAGACACGCTGCTACAGTATGTGCATATGCTGGCATAGACATTGGTATATCTGCATATATCATCCAAAAAACCACAGGTACGCACATTAAATGCATATACATCTACAGTAATTGAAGAAGCTACTTATAAGCCATATATACAGTATACCCGTAAGAATTAAAAATAAAGAAGTCGGATGTAGTCAAGAAATATGGACTTCTTTATAAATCTCATCACTGAAATAATTGTGGAACGACATATAATGTATATATATTCTCGTGCACACATTAAGTATGTATTTGTACATATCAACGTTCATCGCGGCCTGCGCAGGTTGAATACAACATACAGAAGTATATATGTACTACATGCAGTTTGCATATGCGTAAAATACATGCATAACACATACACATAAGTACGCAAGTACAGTGATATATAATATATATTGTGAATCACAGCCTGCGAGGAAAGAAAATACGACATTCAGAAGTCTATATCTGCAGTATTATATACAGTGTACGCACAAACAACGTCTACATTTATATACATCGAATACTCAGTTTCTTCTCCCAGGATAAAAGACGACAGTATGCAATATGGCCACCATTACAGGCACCTTGTCATGATGTCATCAAAGATGGAGAGGTGAAGAATGGTGTGCTCATTGAATGAATTTCATGTTCTGTGAGGATGTCCACCCATTTTTAAATAAAGGCACTAGACTTAAGCTGATAGAACTTACATGCGAATTCTGCAGTATATCGTCCACGACTTTTTGCCAACTAGACCCATTATAACAATTTTTCTACGCTTGGATATTACCAGAATACATTCTTTTTTGCACATTCATAGGTATAACTAACCGATTCTTATATGCATGAATGCCCCAGGAATACAGTTTATGATATATCCACTGTGATCGAATCCCAATCAGTAACGAGCTACACATACACAATCCGCGTGATAACCTACACCCTTATCCTGCGAGTGTGGTCTTTCAAAGAGGACCTCTCTTCTGATACTCGACTATTCTGCCATTTTCCATTGTGTTCCTTAGCCCTCGAGTGCGCTGAATGCTGCTGGGCTACGGATAAAGTATGACAAGACATTGAAGCTCAAAAAGCAACAAACTTTACGCATAATAGTCTCACCATCGATTCCTTTCAAGGAACAAGGCCCTGGGTGTCCACCTACCATTTCGGTCGGCCGATACTCATTTCTCTTCCATCTGCACTTTGCTGGCTGATTTCGTTATCAGAGGTCTCTGCTCGCAAGCAGCACAACATTCCATAAAATTACACTTCTTTTTGGAACTACAAAAATAATCAACTTTAGAAACCCCAGAGACGTTCGTTAACCAGCAGAAAGCACTCATGCGTGAAACTGGCCCATTTCGAACCTTTTGAGTATTGCCTAAAAGCATTTGAGAATTGAACAAATTTAATTAACTCGATGAACATTTTGTTGAAAGAAAGACAGTTTCTCGCAGCCCGCACTTTCAACATGGGCCACCAATGCCATAGCCATTTTCTGTTGGTGTTCTGACAAGCCGGCCTACCTCGTTCACCCAGCACCGAGTCTAAGCTCAGTCAGATCATGAAATCCGCTCTTGTACTCCTCTTCCTTTGTCTGGCTCTACTGGCCACTGTCCACGCGACTGGCCCATGGCATCCCAACTTCTATCTCCGAGGCGGACGTGCTTTCAATGACGAACATCCACCAGAGGCCAGTGACGGCGAAGTTGGTCAGGCCGTGGATGGGATGGGCGAGGAAGTGGTCGAGGGTCCTGGAAAACGGTAGGTCATGGAAAGTCAGACACTGGGTCAGTAAGTCAGTCATTCTATGTGCAGTATGCCATAACAAGGCTGGCGTACAGAACGTTATAATCAAGCCTTGCTTGTACTCGTATGAAACGTGAATATGAAGTAAGTAGAACCATTTCATAAGTGTCATCCAACAAAATCATTGCTTGCTTCAGTTGGCTGGTCTCTGAGCTGTTAGCCTGCAGGTGCCTGGTAGGTCGTGGTGAGTGGGGGAGTGTAATCGATCTCCCCTGGGCAGGAAACGTCAGCCCCTAACGCAGATGTTTCAGCCGCAGGTACAGTCGCCTCCAGTCGCAGTTTTCTATTTTGCAACTGCCAGGCTTGGTCACAGAGCTAACTCGTCTGTCTGATTGCAAGGTCACAACTAAGATACAGCTTCGACCTAACCGCCGAACCGGCCGAGCTGACCCAGGACCAGCATTTTGGAACCAAACCAGACCGAACTAGAACCAACCCGCGTGCCTGGCATCATTTCACACCGACTGGCAGTGCAAAAATAGAAAGCTTGTCTGGTCTAAGCCTGGCTAGCGTCAAGAAGTGGTTTAGTTCGATCCTGGTTCGGTCCTGGTCTGGCCGGTCTGGTCCGGTTCGGGTCGTGGTTCGGTCGAGCCAGGACTAACCGAAAGATCACAACACTTGTATACACTTACCTCCCACCACCCCACCACCCTCGTATATGCCATCACAGTGATAGCATAAAATTGTGATATGCTCTGTCGCCGTATTGTAAGGGCTTGAGCCCGACCCAAAACAAGAAGCCAATCTCCACAAGTGCTTTACTAAGCAGCCGCACACGAACGAGCACAACGACACACTGGCACGGGCACAATAACAGGAAGCAGACAGGCCGCACCCTCGACCCAGACATTTAGGGACCAAAGAGAGGCCAGGCGCATATCCTGCTGCACTTGGGAGTCAATCCACCCTAGGCTCAGCCATTAGCATGGATCTCAAGGGTAAACTAGGGTTTCAGGTAGGGCACCCGAGCATGACTGTGCCTGAGCATCAAGCCTGAGCATCACTGGCGCCTTGTCACTCAGCGATTACCATATTCCAGCCGTGTCCAACCCGTTACAGGTTGACCTCATTGTGCATATGCGGAGGTCATATAACCTTCCCTCCACATCAGTAGGACTACACAGCAATCATACGGTAACAGTGTCAGCAGAAGCTGCCTAAGGAGTCATCTCAAAACACCCACTTTAAAGTTGCTTCAAATGTAAAGTCCGCGTCAAATTTGACTGGGCAGAATTTGATCGCTTCAAATTTGAAGCAGGCAGTTGCTTATATGCTCATAAACGACGACGGTGACCAAATCTGGCCAACGGACGGCAGCGAGAAGCCCTCGCACCGAACGGCTGGCGTGTGGCGGTTGTCGAAAGAGGGCGACATTTTTTTCTGCAGCAAATTTGTAGCTGTAAAAGTCTGCCCAGCTTCAAATTTGATGTGGTCAAATTTTACGCGGCCTTCACATTTGAAGCAACTTAGCTTCTGGGTCGACATCAACGAGTCGGATCAGTGGATGTACCACAGTGTACCAGTCAGCACAACTGTAGAATCCTGTGGCAGGAATAGATCCCGCTTATGAATACTCGTATGTTCTGTGCCCTCAGTGCACTGATGTGTGTGGGATGAGAGTAAATGGCAAATAGGTGAGTTCGGCCACTAGGGGGCGTGGTATATGCGATTGCCTTGACCAGGCGCTTGGCGAGCACCTCCAGGCGGGGCAAGACCCGTCGGGTCGATGTCCCTGGCCCCTACGACTAGGAGACCATCCACTCCCGCAGTCTCTTCTCTGTTGCAGGGCTATCCAGCTTATTAGACTGCTATCGAGGTAGTCAAAGTCGACTAAGCAGGCGGTTTTCACGCTGGGGCTCGCAAATACCATTCCTGATGCATCAAGTTTTGTGTACAATGCACGAGCTGCGCATTGATCAATTTGAGTTTCATTTGAGTTTATTACTGCTTCATGCGCTTTCCTCTGAGATCTTGCCTCTGAGAATTGGCGGCGCGCCACACGTATCAACCACTCATCTTGCCACTCGATCAATCCCAGCCAATCGTCGACATACACATATCTTACCGACACCCTCCCTGTTATCAGATACAACACTGCGATGCCCAGTTTTAACTGGTAGGAGCCAGGTACAAGACAACACCCAATGAGTTGTTGCAACCAGACACAGGGGGCACTTCCACATCACACCAGAGCAGTGCTACCCTCAGCCGGGCTGGCAGACGTCAACCCGGTCGGGTTGATGTTTCAGCCATAGGTGCAGTCGCAAGACTTGCTTGCTCTGCCTGCCTGGCCAGTTTGCATCAGTCACAAAAGGGTGCAGGCAAGACGAGCAAGCCGAGAACTTGAACTTGTACGTCCTGCTTTCCAGGCCCGCTCTACGAGATCGATGGCTGGGCAAACGTCGACTCTGGCGCACTCAAGGCGGCCTGAGTCTGTTCACACCCACTGACAAACGCCGTCGCATCCACAAATTACCTAAGAAACCTTGAATTTGTGAGTGAACTATGATTGCATCAATCCTGACAGTCCCTTATGTCTGATCGTCCCCACTCAGTAAACCTCTCCTTGTCACCTTGTCTACTAGACCCATCTTCGGTGCGGGTTCGATTCCCACTCAGACCTCATGCTTTCATTCTGTTTCACCCTATTTCTGGTCAGAACGTCCTTGTATTTCGCGGCTTCGCACGCTAAATAAGGTCGGCCACTTCTCGTGTCATCAAGTACATAATGGTCAGTCAATCTCCGCATCAGCACGTGCTAGTCGACAATATGCAGCACGAAGACACTGGCAATCAATGTAGCTCGCACAGCATTGCATTGTATAACCTTACACCTCACCTAGTACAGCATACAAACAATCGCCCAACTTAGTACCTAGATAATCCCGCCTATAAACCATGCCTAGCTAACATTACTCCCATCCTTCCAACACGACCCACTCCGCCTAGAGTTTCTTGAAATTATGCACTTGAACTCGTTGTTGCAAGCGTTCGCTCAATGTTTGCAATAAAGCATCGGCCATATCAAATGCGTTCGGGGCGGCCACGCCAGTCGAACTGGAACTCGATTTATTCAAGTCGCCCGATGACACAGCCGAATTAAGACCGGAGTTGGAAGCGTGATTACACATCATCAATCGTCGATATCCATCCACTCGATTTATAAACGACGGCAGGTTTTGTAAAAAGTAACCTTCGCAATATCGCATCAATTCAATGGCATCATTTTGCTAAAAAAGTAAAAGTTTTTGAGTTGAGGATACTTGCAATCGATCAGTGATATCACACTCGATCGATAAGTGATCAGCGATCAGTGATCTGATGTTACCCTACTTAACAGCACTATCCCTTTTGACTCTCCACAAAGTCTCACCACTTACCACTGCGAATCGATAAATATCGATCGAATTCTCAATATCCAAGCATCGAGCGATCAAAGCCTCGCAGTGCAATCTCAACGGTCGCAGGTCGAACTCGCCAGCCGCACACAGCAGCTGCGATAGAACAGACAGGTCCACTGTGTAATCGGCCGTCGGTTTGCCATTGTACAAGAATTCCATCACCATCTGCAAAATATAGAAAGGTGATTGCACGTGATTTGCAGTCAGCAGTAACAGTCAAGGCTGCTCTGTATCTGACCACACCGGCCACTACTCTCGTCATATCGATCATCACTTTATCACCGACGATCGATCACTTAATCAGTGATGATGATCGATCACTTAATCAGTGATGATGATAATCGATCGCTTTACCAGAGATGATCGATCACTTAATCAGTGATGATGACTGATCACTTAATCAGTGATGATGATGATCGATCGCTTTACCAGAGATGATCGATCACTTAATCAGTGATGATGATTGATCACTTAATCAGTGATGATGACTGATCACTTAATCAGTGATGATGACTGATCACCTAATCAGTGATGATGATCGATCACTTAATCAATGATGATGATGATTGATCACTTATTAAATGATGATTATCGATCGCTTTATCAGAGATGATCGATCACTTTATCGATCAGTGACGCGTACACGCAATGCCAACTCACCTGGAACACATCGTATCTAACTCCATCGACCTGGATCGTCGGCGACCCGTCTTGTAATAATCGTTTGAATCGATCAGACGAATTGATTAGGACGATTTTGTGACCATAAAATATGCGACCATCGATTAAAAATTGGACGTCCGACAAGTCTGGATTGTTCACATATTTGGCATCGATTCGCGGAGCCAACGTATTCTGATTCGAATTATCACCGATCGATGGCGAAAACGGGCCACCGACGGACGGTATCGGATCGTCTCCATAAAGTTGGGATAAGATTTCGGCCAGTTGCCCCGTGCTTACTTCGTTCTGTCAAAACAAGGCAAACTCTCCGTTGACTAGCTGCGGAGACATATATGTATGCAATTTGAAACATCATTTCATGATGGCGACTAGCTTAGGTTAGCTTAGGCTGGTGATGTTTTTATCAAAGCTGATAAAAACTGCCGACACTGATCGATTACTGATCCGATCAATAGATCAATCAATAAGCAACGATCGATCACCAAATCAGTAACCATTGATCGGCCTGACCTAACCCTACCCTCACTCAATACGACAACTCACCTTGGATTGACGAAATATTTCGAATAGCAAAGGCAAGCAGTCATCGATAAATTCCTGATTCACATCGTCCAATCGATGCTTAACGAAATCGCCCAATAACAGTTGGACCAGGGCTTTGCGTCGCAAATCGTGCGCTGCGGCCAAAGTTTGAGTCCACACGTGTGTACTCCATGGGATACCTGCAAAACAGTTTTAGAACTGGCCTTCCGCAACTCAGCGCTACCCCATCAATTCGATTCGAGAGGTGGCAAAAAGCCAGCTAAACCAGAGCTTCCTTCCAGATCTCTCCGTCTCTGCGTCTCTCCCTAGTTTGAGAGGTGTCTGCCCATCACGCTGAATGCGTACTCACAGGGAAGGGCCCGTCTGTATAAAAAAATGATTGCCAATTTATGTGTTCCTTAGTCCTCGAGTGCGCAGTGTGGTCACTGCCTATGGATAAAGTGTGACACGACATGGGATAGCAATAACAAAGGTAACCCCAAACCGAGAATACAGTGTACCCTCCCCGACAGTGCGCAACCTTCCACCCATTCTTCGAGCCAGCGAGCACGCCCCCATGCCCCACCCACTCACCCAAGTGTCTCAAGTCCATGGTAACGTCCACGTGCCCACATTCGGCCGCCTGGTACATGGCATCTTGCAGTGTCTTCTGCTGACTCTTGGTCAGCTTGCCCAGCCAGGCAGCTCCTTGTGGCGACTGTATTTGATTGTTCAATTGCAAGGACGATTTAGTGCAATTCGCTTGCTGGCCCGTCTTGCCACCATTCGGTGTCGAAGATTGGATTCCTTCGGCCAAGAAATCTTCCAAACTTAACACTTCTTCGCTACGTCCTCGGCGTCGAGACAGCATGGCTTGCAGAATTGTACGATGACCATGCGACGCCGCCAAGGACAAGGCCGAAGCGCAGCCGCGTTGCTTGAAACCAGCATCGGGCAGGACGGTCGAGTGGAACGGGTCCGCCCCCTTCGATGTCAGCAAACTCACCAAATCGTGATGGCCTGCAAAGTGAACACAAACTCACACCAATGTAGAGAGGCTATCGATCCTATGCAGCTGGGAGCCTCACCCGTCGGCGTGATGTTTCAGCCATATACTAGGTCGGGACTTGGATCGATTCAAGAGCTCTATCTGTCACTCCGGACCCACCAACCCACGAGCTCATCCTTACCCATCATAGCCGCAATCTGCAACGGGGTCTCGGTGCACATCTCGGCCGTCTCCACCGACGCCCCCCTCTCCAACAGCAAATGGGCCAGTGCGTACTGCCTCTGGGCCACTGCGAACGTCAAAGCAGTCCATCCGGCCAGTTCGGGCAATATCAAATTGGTCCTCTGATGTCCAGTCACGATCGATGCGGCCACGTGCACATTCACCTCCACTCCCGCATCCAGCAACACACGCACCGCCCCCTCGTCGCCTTGCAGACACGCCCACATCAAAGGACTCAGTCCCTGATCGTTTGGCGTGTCCAATTTTTGACTGCCCAGTAAGCCGATAGCCTGCGTGACTTGATCCACACTGCCCGATGTCAACATGCGATAAGCAAGGTCAGTCCGAAGACGTTGACCGCACGTTTGAGGACTAGCTCGGCCACTGACCGGCAGAGTGTCTTCGATCCTAAACAAATTATGTTTCTCCTATGTTTTAAACATCCGCATGATAAACCCCATATACTCACACTCATCTGCTAGACGTCGATGATGTATGCTAGACTTACAAACATATCCAGACTACTCCCTATACTTGAACCCCCGACATCAGCGCCACCTAACGGCAAGTCGTGTAGCTCATGGGATGGCCAATTGCTCCTTACCCGAATGGTCTAGGCGGGCAATCCAAACCAGGTAATAGAATTCTAGCAGCTTGTAAAACGTCGTCCGAATCGACCACGCACGCTTGACGATGCTCGCTGTGAGTCTGACTAACACGTAGCCATTCGATCAATGGAGGCAGCACCAAATAGGGCCTACAATCAGAGCACACACCTGTTCTTGCTTCATTCTACCTGATTGCAGGTAGTAGCTGCAAAATGGTCACTTGGCACAGGTGACCATTGACCATTGAATTCATGTGCATTTTCAATGATTGCGCCTGATCGTGAAAAGTACTGCAACATTCAGCGTCTAAAGGCTGGACCGACAGTCGATTTGGGCTCGGTCACTCCCTCCAGTAATATGGACCCAGCCGTGTCACAAGTGCATGTGTAACTGTGCAGATGCCATGTGAGTGCGCGCTATACAGACTGCATGCAGCTACTGAGCAGCCTGTTGTGTAGCAGCAGTTATTTGCTTCCATCAAAGGCTAGCACTGATAACCTAATCCGCCGCGCCCCATATCAGATGTGGAATATACAAAGGATCAAGTTTTGCGTACGAAGTCGCAAGCCCGCCTCACCTCTCATGAGCCAATACCAAAGCTGGCGGAGATGCATGCGGATTATCAGCGTGCTCCAACTGCGAGCATCGCATAAAATAGAACAACGTCTTCAAGGCTTCTTTACTCCAAAACAACGGTGCCTGCTTGCCAGCCGCCGCCGATCCGACCACGTTGGCACCACTGGTCAGGGCGGCCAAACTCGGACTGCTGTTCGATTTCAATTGGTGATTGAGAACACGATTGATAAGCTCACCTAAAAAGTGATATAGAATGTGCGAAACCACTTGGTGGACATAGAATGTGCGAAACAAGGTCCAAAGGTACCTACAATGGCATGACTGATAGGCGTGTAAGGAGTTTCAGCCTTTCGAAATCGGCGAGACAAAAAGTCCGACTGAAACATTAACCTAACAGGTTGACGTTTCCCAACCATGGCCAACGACACACCAGGGCTACACTGCTCAGTCGGGATACCCCACCCGAAGCTGCGATATGCCAGGAACGGGATTACACGTCCTGTCTGCATCCACCACTAAAACACGCCGCTGCTTCCAATGCCAGACGCTCACCCCACAACAAGCACTCGCACACTTACCCAATTCGTGCGTGCTTCCCACACACGTGGCCAATAAGCACTGTTCCAAATTCTTCAGCAAAGTGCCATTACTGCCGCCTGCACCATTCCGATCGTGCTGCAGTTTGCAATCCTTCATTTGTTGTTGCAATGATAGGCGTCGATCCGATTTCGTCGAGCCTTCACGAGACGGCGATGTCGAATGAGGCAAAGCCAACATGCCTGAAAAGACCAGTCAACCATTCTCCCTGTGTCCACCCCTGTTCTATCCAACCCGGATCATCTGTGGGCCAGAACGGCCACTGATCACAGGTCACTTTCAATCAGGTCAAACTCATAGTGTCATTCTTCCTAGCTGTGTCCAGCCCAGATAATCCTTGGCCAGACTGACCACTGCACATATCCACCATCACAGACCAGTTTCACAATAAGCACGAACCGAGTGGTCCCCTAACTGTGTCCACCACGGATCATCCTTGGCCAGACTGACCACTGGCCACATCCACCATCAATCGGCCCAGTGTCATTTCGTGCCCTCCCCTTGTCCCAGCCCTCCACTCCCAACCATTCACTTACCATTGGCCGTCCGACTACAGATCAAGTGCGAATAAGGTTGCAAGAGTCCCCACAATTCTACGTTCTGGCCCAGGGCCGCGTCCAAGTAATCCGAGGTCAGCATATCGCCCGCCATGGGGGGCATGCTCTGCAGGACGATCTCCTCCAACAAGTTCTCCATTACAGCCGTCAAATAGACCGTGGCCTGGTCGTGAATGCACAATGCCAACTGGGCATCGCACATCCAACGTTGGAATTTACCAACAGACAAGCCCCGCAAACCTGATCGTTGACTTTTACTCTGCTTCAACGTCTCGCCACCCATCGTGAACATGGCCGTGGCCTGGAGCGCCGCCTTCTGACAACTGTCGCCAATGACACTGGGCAGGATGATCTGCAACAAGGATCCCATTACCTGATGGTCTAACACAAAAAAGACTAAGAACCAGAAACAAAAACTTGAGACTTGAGCGGGGCTCGAACCTACGCCATCGGAATTACACCCACAATACGGCTCAAACCTTGAGTGAGTGTACGGCATCTTGGAGGCACGGGCTCGATCCTGCACAGACCTCGGAGAAGTTCAGGCGCTCTCAGGACTCTAGCCAAGTTCAGGTTACAACACTTCATTCGCGAAGATAGAAGTCTGTAGCTTGACTGCTGCCTATGCCAAATGTCACCTCACAACCAGGGGGGTCCCATCCATCCCATCCTGACCCACATCATGAAAGCCAGCCACTGACCCACCTGGCAATCAGTGCCCCACTCACCTTAGTAGCGTACTGAATATCGAATTTGGTACATTTATTGAATCGTTGGCACAGTCGCTGCGCCTCCCTGGCGATCCTAACCAAGGGTCTTTGCAAGAGGTAGGTCAATCGGGGCACCACGTCGATGGCTATCTGATTGACCAGCCCCCTCGTCCGTCCCTTCTGCAACACGGCCACCACCTCCTTCTCATTCCACGGCACACGATCCAACTCGATCAACTTCGGACACCGTTCCAACGAGAACTCTTCGGGCAGCGACACATTCGTATTGATCGTATCGAAACTGGCACCAACGCCAGCCAGTCCATTACCGTGACCTTGCACCATACTCGGTACGGACCCCTCCATTTTCGATGCCCGATCACCACCCACCATTCGCGACGGTGCAGTGACGGGGGCCTGTTGGGACGTACTGGCCCCGCTGCTCGAGCCAGTGGTCGACGTGGTGCCGTAACTGGGACTACTCAGATCGCTGTAGGGCGAGTGGGCCCCGGCGATCATGGCCGTGGCCGTATCGTCCAACGACTGCCTCGACACTGCGCTGGCCTGATTCTGGTGATGCACAATGGGGGGCACACTGCCAACACGGGGGGTGTTCTTCAACCTCGATTTGGCCCGTCGTCCAGCCGAGTCCTGCCCGTCCCTCCTGGCCCCTTGCACTGGCTGTTGGAAAGTGGGTGGCGGACTGATCAAGGCCGTCGTCGATGCACAGCAGTTGCCATAACTCGGCCCGTTCCCATTTCCTGTCCCACCATTGTTCGGTATGATCAGTATATTGCACGTGGCCGTCTCCGACACCATCCTCGATCGATCATTACTCGACGCTTCCTGTTGCATGTGAGTGCCGGACAAGGCGAATATGGATTTGGGTATGGCCGTATACAACGGCGTCCTGCTGGTCATGACCAAGGCCGACTGTCCGCTAGCATTGGTCGGCGTCGATTGATCGGACGCGTCATCATTGCGGGGCACCGATCGATATCCACTGTCCGTAGGTGATCCGCACGATTCACGAAAATCGATACCGCACGGAATCGATACCCTGCCAGTCGACTGCGAGGGTGCATCGCCAGGAATCGATATCCTCACTCGTCGTTCTTGCGTCGGCGATGTACACGAATCGGTGGACGGCTGACGAACGTGAGCCATCGACGACATCAGATGACCGTGATCGTGGAATCCAATGGATTGCTGATGATCACAATGGAATTTATCGCCTTGAGATTGGCTGCTCGATGAATCCAAACCAAATCTGGGCCTAAAATGAAAATTGCTCGTACTCCTGCGAAAGACAAGGCACAAAACCCACAGTTGGCCGTGGCAGATTGAGAATGACAGCCAACACCAAATTATCACGTCTCGAAGCATCCGAAAGTAGAACCTGTCAGAGGGGGGGTCTCGCCTTACGATTAGCCAAAGTGCGGGAGAGGATCTGGCCAAAAACTGGCGAGTTTGCGCAAAAAAGGCGCTAGGCTGGCCTCTGAAACTATGGGTCACAAAGGCGACTCCCCAGTCCAGGTTCAGATGCCGCCTCAATGTGCAGTCGTCAATTTCTCGAGCAAAGAAATCCTTCAGAAACAGATTCAGCAGAAAAATTCGCCAAAAAACACAAATTTGAAACCTCATCCTATCCATATTCCAGCATTTGCCCAACTAAGCTATTCTATCCATCCCCTCCACCAACCCCCTTGCACGCCAGTGGTGGCCTACCAATATCCAATCTGATTGGACAAAAGAAACCGAAACCTAGATCCCCAGAGCAGAGCAAGCCACAGGCGTGTCCTCGGCCTCACTAGGACACAATGGAGTCGGATAAAGAGGATCAATCTCCAATTAGGCCGTGCACGACGGTTCACTGCCCGCCGCCCATTAATCCTCCTCCAGCACAACCCAATTCGCATATTCTTACATGAGCACTTAGACACGCCGTCACCCGTTACCTATTCTCCACAACGGAAATGGCCCCCTGGCACAAGGAATTTGCATTATTCGCATTCATAACTCAATCAAATTCCCTTCTTTTCATGAGCAGGCATCAAAACGGGCCGTGTTCACCTCTCGTCACCCCGCACCATTCACTCAGTTCTTTAGAAAGGGAGAAAAATAGGAAAAAGGATAGACATTTTTCAAGGTCAAACCTCCCGTTTCCTCCACCGACCAATCTCCCTTTCCATTATGCACCTTCTTCACAAACTTCGCTACCCATCCACCAAACATACATTTCAAAGAGGCGACTCGAGCCGACGCTCAATCGACTAGAAAAAGGAAACTCTTGTGCAAAATCGAACTTGTCCAAAAGACCAAACGGACACCACTTGAACACTTTCACGACCCATCGCACATTCACTGAGGACGAGTGTGTTGACTGACAATCAATTCCCCTCCCTCACTCAAGACAAGTCCTAAAATAGAAACCCAGCCAAGGCCTAGATGACTTTTAAAGAGGCCCTGCACAAAAAACCCATCCAAAGACTACTTTCCTGGCCAGGCCACGGCACCATTTTTTAACCTGTAACTTCAATACTAATAAAACCCACACAAAAAAGTCCAAAACAGTCAGCCCGACCAAGGATCGAACCATGTGTCGTAGTATTCCAACATTAAAACACCCCAAAAGTATTACCCTGACCGGGAATCGAACCATCAGGAGACTAAAACAAGAGCCCAAAGAAGCAATGAAACGAAATCTAACCCTTCATTCCTTTTCTTAACAATCCAAAACCGTCAAATCTCAATCTTCTCATACATACTCAACACGCTTACCCTCTCCACGACCGAGTAGAATCAAAAGATCAACACTTTTTTGTGACCACTCCAGCCAGACACGACTATTCTCGAGCCATCACCCGCCCCGCGCCTCGCCATATAAGGCTGCACCCATCAAAATAGTCAAAGCCAATAAAATCTAATTTAAAGAACAAAAATCTCATTTCCTTCTTTTTCCACTCTGACACCCCGCCTGCCACCAGTCGGCCAATGGCACCATTTTCTATTAGCTAACGAAAAAGCTCAGCTGAGCTCCGCAAACTTTGCCTCCAGCGCACTCCATCATTATCGCACTTCACTCAAAAACAAACTACGACTATTATCGTTTTTCTAAACTTAGCCCCCTCTCATAGAAAATCTATTTTATATTCCTCATATCGCTTCGGATAATCGAAAAATATTTGCAAAAACTGCTTCACCAACACCTGGTCAAAGAATTCCAAATGATGCACAATCCATTACCTCATACCCGCCCTCAGGGCCAGCACATTTGGATGGGAGCCAAGTGCCTCCACAACTAACACCCTACATCCGAGCAGAAACACTTCACTTTTCATATCACAAATCCCAAAACCCAGCCGATCCTCCAAAACAACACGCAATACCCGCGCCTCCTTTTCCTCCCGCTCGCATTCCGTCCTTTCACGCCGACGAGTTAAAATCGAGTCCTCACTTTTGAACCCAGCTCGCCTCGCCTTACGCGTCCCCCCCTAAAAGCTACCTACTACTATTACTAGCTACAAGTTTCAATAGGCCACAATCCTCGCTCTATTCCACTTGGTTTAGAATAGTCCTGAAAACTTGTCATTTTCACAATCGTCAACTCGATGCTCGACCCGAATCGTGATGTACTACAATGTTTATACTGATTCTTCGCCCATTCCCATCCCATCCCGTCCCTCAATCACATAAACCATTTCACACGCTTCATACATCGCAAAATTCGAATTTCCCGCTGCAAGCCGCTTATGACAAGTGCGCACTCCATTCTTTACAGTTTTCTTTACAGAATCGCAACAAATTCTAGCCAGTTTTTTGAAGGAAAAACCAATAAAAAATCACGAAAGCTGTCAACAGAAAAGCCATGAATCATGGAAACAACTATCAGCAGAAAATTTCTGTCAGCACAGCTAGCGCAGACACCAGAGGGACTTTCAGTGTAAAATTGCCATAAACAGCTTGAAGCGGGAAATTTGAAATGCCCCTCTGATCCCAACCGTCCTCCCCGCCTCGCTAATTCATCAGTTATCCACCAAGCCACAATATAGGCCAGGCCATGGCATGGAACACGTGAAAATTAAAACGTCCTTTCATGGATACTATTCAGTTATCTGGAAAAAATACTTTTTCTATCCAACCTAATTATCCTCATGCAAACACGACACGACCTCGTACGCTCCACAGCCCGCATATCGATAGTGACAGCCCCCCCTGGGTTGAGCAAATACTACTTTCCACAGCTATCTATTCCACGAATAGTAGCTCGGCCAAGAAGCCGATTAAAATCAGTTAAACCGACCAAAACACCCCCCCCCCCCCCCGACCTGTCCTGTCCAGTCCACTCGTTCACATTAGCCTAGCTAAAACGAGAATGGCTGCCCCCACTTGCCCTCCTCTCACATTGAGTTTGTATGTAAAATATTGACATTACGTAAAATAGTTGCCCGTGCCCATCAAGTAAGAATGCGATAGAAAGCATCACAAATTTCTAAAGGCCCCTCAACAAGTGGAAATTAAGAAAAGTAAAAAAAATACAATAAAACCTTTTTATTTGATCAATACTTCAAAGGTTAGTTTGGGTAAACGAACGGAAATAGATGTCAGCCAGAGGGCACCCCACTCCGAGCACACTGTGCCCACACGGAATACAAATATGGAAGCATCATTTTCGAATAGCCGTTCAAGTATGAGCCAATGAACACCACATTTTTGAGTTTCATTCTGAATATTTTAGAAAAATAAGTTCGCTAAAAGTTGTTTCGGTCAAAGCTTGAAAATCCAGCTGAAAAACAGGATATCTTCCGAGCCCAGCTAGCTTTCCGATTTTGCATCCGCACTAGTAGGGCGCTAGTCAACAGGAAATATGGTGCCTGCAGTTTCTACAAATATCCTAGCTGGCTAGTCTGTTTCGACCCGATATATTAAAAGTATGGTAAAAAAAGGCCGATAGCCATGTCCAATATCAAGCACGACTTTCAATGCCAAAATCGATTGAATCAGAACATTGAACTATCAAAACTAAAGCCTTATGTCTGAGCAGAAACACTTCATTTCCATATCATAAATTCTAAGCCCAGCTGATCATCCTAATATCGATTGGATCTTAATATCGATTGGATCAATTCACTGCCCTATCATAAACATAATCAACCCAACAATCCTCAATGGCCACATTTAGAATCAGTAAAGACACACCCACATCGAGACCCCTAACACTATGAGCTCCCTGGTCGACACTGATTGGTGCACGCCTATTACAACTAGGACTACGATCAGGGCATGTCCAAAAGTAGTTCACTCTAGGCCCGCACACAGGCTGGTCGAGAACTTGATCCAAATAAAGGTCAGAACTGGGTATAAACGAGGACAAGGAATCACAACCGTCTGCGAATCCATCATCGAGAGATGATCGATCAGGTGATCACACCAATTTAATTATCACTGATCGAAAACCGATAATCAATCGCTACTGATCATACACATCGATGATGAGTAATTACTGATCGTACAAATCGATGGGTGCCCTCTTGCTGCTTTGGGTCGCAGTAAAACTTGAACTTGACTTGATGGGCAATTACTGATCATGCTAATTAATGAGTAATAACTGATCACACGTATATCAATGAGAAATAACTGATCATACTAATCGATGAGTAATAATTGATCACATTAATCAATGAATTTTTACTGATCATACTAATCGAGAATGATTAGTACTGATCATACTGATCGATGCTCAACTATCGATCTTGCCAGTCAATGGTCATAATCCTTACTGGCTGGCAGTGATCATTGCCACACCACGATCATGGCCATCAACAGCGATACAGCTCGCGTCGATCGATGCGCGGTTCGATATTCATTATTAAACTGGCCTCCCATTATCTGAACAATTTGGTCAACGACTGACCATGTCTAAGCACATCTCCAAAACTACATTGAAGCCAGGAACGAAATCCAATTCAAGACAAAAGACGTCCAAGAGACTGACCAGATCGCAGTTGGCAAAGTCTCCTACCATCTTCGAGTTTTTTTGTTCATTTGTGAATGCACGGTCCGTTTTTCTTCCTGCTAGCTACGACTTAGCGAACCAGCTCGTTTCAGCTACTTGCTATTATCAGACCACTGTACGAAATGATGTTTCGATATGTACCAGGCCAGTTAGTCCTACCCGCACCGCGCCAATCGCCCTCCCCAGCCTGACATAATCAGCAGAACCTGAACCCTCGATTCCATTCCTGCATGCCCCAAAGCAGGGACATGACCTCCCCTCCACCAGATTATATCGACTTGAAAACTTCAGCAGCAACTCACTGTGTAGCTCGGGGCACCTGTGTTCACATGTCCCCTAAACATACTGACAACGTGTTTATTAAAATATGACGATCAAATATCGATTGCCCCGGATGGAGAAATGGTAAAGCCATTTGAGATGGCACCATCACTTGAAACAGGGGGAATAGAAAAAAGAACAGTCAGCACTGTGATGCCTAACAGTTCCCTTCTTCACTGCAGGTCCGCACGGCTGTATCACAATACCAACATGGGCACACTGAATTACTTTACAGGGTTCACACAAACGGAAAATAATTTTCGTTAATTTCCACGATTTTCCAGACAAAAATTTGATTTTTCCCCGATTATTTTTAATGTCCCACGGCTTCTTAATCAACTTCAACTGCTCTCAGCATTACATAGGAAAGGCGGGTGACTCGAAATGCAGCCTTTCGGTTTTCCTCGAAACGCCAAATCACAACTTGAGCCAGATACTGTTCAGAGGACCCTTACCCAACCAGAACTAAATATTTGCTGATGTTCTCCTTTAAACCCAAAAAGAAAACTCGATTTGACGAGACAAATGTTCCAAGTTGAGCCAAAACCTGATCTTTTATGTCGTTTATTTCGAATATCTTAAATTATTGCCTCATCACGCCAATGCAATGCCCCTGACGCGATAGCTCGTCATTTTATCACTGCAACCTCGAATCTGACATGGTTCGAGTGCGCTATTAGTCCAGGTCCTACCGATAAGGCATAAATCAGCCGATATATTGGTTCGGGCGGTTAGTGCTTGGTGATGTGGTAAATCAGGAGCAGGAACCCAATCCGAGCTAGTATTTAGACATAACCTCTCATCATATTTTGCATGCCACTGGACCTAGTTCTGCCCACAACAAAACTATACCAGCTAACCTGTGTCTCCACTTTAAGCACCCGCACATAAACACAGACCAGCCCACCCCAGTCTGACCAGAAGCATCCAGCTAGTCTCTATACTTCGAGCCCCTCAGCACAAGCACAACTCAGCCTGACCCAGAACACACAGCTAGTCTGTCTCCACTGTGAGCATTTGCACATAAGGCCACCCCAGCCTGACCTAGAGCACCCAGCTAGTCTGTGTCTCCACTTTGCGCACCTGCACATAAGCACAAGCCCAACCCACCCAGTCTGACCTTGGGCACCCAGCTAGCCTGTCTTCATTTTGAGCACCTGCACATAAGTCCACTCCAGCCTGTCCTAGAGCACACAGCTAGCCTGTCTCCACTGTGAGAACCTGTACACAAGCACAAGCCCAACCCACCCAGCCTGACCTGGATCACTCACCTGGTCTCCTCCATCCTGGCCCCCACACGATAGGCGGCCAGCGAGTTTGGTTTGATGGATCTCAAATTATTATTCTTCGTATCGTCCTCGACCAAGTTCATGCCATCGCCCTCCTCCTCGTCGACCGGTGTCGAACAATCGGGCAAACTTCGATACATTTTTTTCAAATCTTCTAAATTCATTCCATACGATTGATCTTTAATTTTCATCAAATTCTTTGGTCTTTCTAATTTCGTCGATATCGATTCAAAATCGTTCAATAAATTATTATCTTCTCGATAAATTTTTAATCGCCCATTATCAGTTCCATTTTGGAAATCTATTTTCTCGATACTTTTACTTAACGGGCCAACAAGGGCGCGATTCAGTCCCACATTAATGCATTTCTTGGACTCGCCATCACTATTGCCACTCTTCTGACTAGCCGTCGTCGTTGTTGAATTAGATGAGAAATAGACAACGTCGTCGGCCGCCACAGCACCACCGCCAGCCACTGCTTTGGTCTGGACGCCCCCAGCACTCGTGCCATTCGCACCCCCTCGAAACGCGCCTTTGATGGCCTGCGACAACTTATCAGGCAACGACTGCTCACTGGAATACATACTCGGTCCCCCGCCAGTCGCCTGTCCCCGACCATGGTTGACGCGACTACGCACATCCTTCAAGCCCATCTTCGGCTTGGCCACGTGCTGCTGCTGCGAACAAGAACCCGAATGACGATTATTGCCGAACGGGGACGAGAAACGGGTCAAACCACCAACCGATATCGATTGCTGTTGTTGGCCCGGTGACGACTGACATTTAGTCGACTCGGCCAAAGCTAATAAACGTTCGCGTCCTTCCGGATATCTGAAATAGGGAACTGATGAGCACATGACATGCGCCGAGCGAGACTTCGCTGTACTGCGCGAGCACTTATCGATCGATTGATCATATCAGATGATCAACTTGAGCGATCCGCTGATAAAATCGATCAGCAGATATTGCAGACTGCACACACTCATAGATAGATCAGAAGGCCGATCGATAAGTGCGCACTCATTCATCGATCTGCTCCATCTGATCAGACAATTGATACTAGCAGATATCGCAGACAGTGCACTTATCGATCGCATCAGATCGATACATTAATCTGCTGATTTGATCGATTAGTTTGATCAGATGATACAGCTGATAAAACTGATCGACCTGATTATTTGTCAGGTCAGGTTGATTGGTCTGATCAAACTTATTCACCTGATTAGACTGATCAACCTGATCAACTGATCCAGCTGACTAAGTGAACTAATCAAACCAATACCAGTGCCCTCTTTGCACTGACATTACAATAACCTGATCAAATCACTATTCCCTCAAAATTCCCCATTCCAGCCCCACCTTTGAACACACTGCTACGAGTAGTCACCAGAAACTTCCACCGAACAATCCACTAAGTTTTGAGAGCCTAGGGCAAATTTTTCGAACAAATTAGAAGCATCACCTGAGCAGGATCAGCTAGGATTCACTCGGCTACCCATGGCACTGGCCCTTCTCGTGGCATGGCGCGGCAATAAACTTAGCAAAACGAGTGTCCCGCAGCGGGGAAAGAAACGAAGGAGTAAAAGCATTTTACTCAAAGCACTAATAGCCAAGCACTTCTTATTGACCACTCGTTACTGCCCTGCCTCGCTCGACTTCATTTTCTATGCCTATTAACTCTTGAAACACACAAACCACTGCTCGAGTGCCAGAATAACAAGAAATGCCACATTCTCAAATACAATAACCAATGCTCCTTGCAACGGCTGGTTGGAAAAGTGAAAATCGATTTGCAACAAGCACTTCAGTCTCCATCCACCAGAAAATATGTGGCAAATGTGCAACATTATTTCGCACAACAGGAAAAATCCAAGCCTGCCAAAACATTTTTAAACCCATCCATGCCTCTGGGACTTATGTCGACATAATTCAAAACAAAGATTTCTTCTCATTATCTAACCTTTATTCCAACAAAAATTTTGGCGGGAAATTCAAACCAGTCAACTGGGAAGAAAGCAAAAATTGGTCTGGCTAATTACAGATGGGGTCGACTCGCATTTTTAGAACCATATTTATCCAGTTTTCAGAAAAATCCTGTCAAATCTCAGACTTCTCAAAGGAAT
The DNA here is from genome assembly GCA_030248295.1 of Mesodorylaimus sp. YZB2_4. NCBI lineage: Eukaryota > Metazoa > Nematoda > Enoplea > Dorylaimida > Dorylaimidae > Mesodorylaimus > Mesodorylaimus sp. YZB2_4. Next base: position 28,090 of record JASANH010000167.1, on the reverse strand, counting down.
CCTGGATTTTGAAGATATCCAGTCAGAAATACACTCCTGAAATGTAATCTAATCAACATTTTAAAAGCCATATCCATCCAGAGTTTTCGGAGAAATCTTGTCGAAACTTGGACACCTTAGGAATCTAGACTAGCATCCGATCAGACAGTTCTCCCATAGTCCACCACACCCCTGCCTCACCCCGACACAACTCCTCCCATTCACTGCACCCAAACCGAGGCCCGACCACAATCCTACATAAATCTCGCCTTCACGCCCAAATATGCAGTGTATATGGGAGATGCGAGTGGCCGCTTGCCACCAAAAGGACCGAGCAAAGGCCATATTTGGCCCCGGTTTCCAACAACAATTGTGAGGGATCGAGGACGAATACACCCCCTCCCCCCCATAACTACCCACAATCAACAACCAACGGAAGTACAACAATCGAAACTAGGCGTCACTTTTTCTCCACAATTTCCACAATACGTTTGCCAAAACCTTCAAAATAATTTTTCCCTTTCCAAAAACTTTCTTGCCTAATTTACGAAATTCCAAATACATCACTTTTCTTTCATAAAAAAAAACAAAGTTTCCTAATTATTTAACATTCTGCTGTAAATTTGCAAACGTAATCTGGCTGTGTCACGGTTCATAAAACGAGCGGAAAGAATGTTCCCTGATTTTTTCAGATTTTCTGGACAAAAAATATGGATTGTCTTCTGATTATTTTTTAAGTTATTATAGCACAATTCACAAATCCTCTAAAAAGGCAGATGCTGTCCCGCAGTTTCTCGTCAAATTGCCCAACTTTTCCAGCCCTGCTTGAAATATAGACCCATCTTTTTCAGTTTTCGAAAACTTCCTTCTTGAAAAATCAAGTTTTCCTAATTATTCAAGATTTCAGTGAAAATTTGCAACCCTCAGTCGGGCCTTGTCTACGACTCACCGCCTTCAGTTTTCGAAATCAAAACTTAAACTAGGGCTTACATTTCGGCACACACAAACACGATGCAATGAAATCCTAGTCGCAACTTGCACATCAAATTTCGATCGTCGACTAGCCTACATCGAAGAAGTCGATTTTTTCTTCACGCATCTACTCGTCGCAGCTTACCTACTTCAAGCGCGTTCCGTCTATTCACCTCCGTTTGCCACGCGCTCGCCTCAACGTGCCACGAGTGGACGAAAGGGTGAGACAAAAATAAGACTTCAATTTTCGGCTTAAACACAGCTAAAGTGGACAGTTTACACAAACACCCCCTCCGTCCAGACATGGCCCCGATTGGAAAAGGAAGTTTATTTGTCATGTAAATAGAAAAAGGCGACTGGCCTATGTTATGGTGAGGAAAAAGGGACTGGTTGTAAACCATCTGCAACTGACCCCCGGTCAATGGGTCTGATAAATGTACAATACATTTTTGGCTTAGAAGTACCTGGCACCACCTTTTGCTTCCGTCTTATATCGGATTTCACAAAAGAGAAGCAAATTTAGTGAAAACGCTGCGTCGTTGAAGAATAGAACGCAGTTTCTGTAAAAAACCAGCCGCATTTCTCGTTTATATTGTGAAAACAGCAGAAATTTCAGAAAATCTTTGCCGAAAACTCGACAAATCAGATTTTACTGCATCAAAATCTAAACATTACGGTCCCTCTGCTCATGCACTTCATGCTATGTTCACTTGTATTCGATATACTCGGTTGACATTTCACAAACACAAAGAACCCCCCCCCCCCATGTACGCCCGCTGTGTTCCTTTGATCGAATCGAACAAAAGAAAATCACCGACGCTGGACAGCCTGGCACCTATCGCCCTCTACTCACAACAACTATTTTTTTCAGGTCTAACCTCCAGCAGGTCTTTATGAAAAGTCATTTGAACAAGTGGAAAAAAACAAAAATTTAAAAATATCCAGCTGCTTACCTTTCATGAAAAGACGGTTCCACACCGTTATTCGTATTTTGGTTACCACTCAATGCGGACGTAGAATTGCGATCTTGACTCGCATTATTATTGATCAGTCCTAATTCGGCCATAATCGTTTGTCAAAAGGATGAATAATCCACAAAAATGGTGTCAACTCGAAGGAGACCAGAAAATAAGCAAAAATCCTACCGCACGTTTTAAAAGTAGGAATAAAATGAAACGAAAATCTTTCACCTAAAAATCAGGTTAAATACGAAAAGAGGCAATAAATGTTCCAATAAAGTCAATAAAAAGAACGATTTTAGTTTCGTGTTCCAGACAACGCAAATACTGAGCAAAAGGCCGGACGGTCGGTCGAGTCGGAGATGGTCAGAATTCAAAGCTGTTCACAAATGGCATTTCGTCGATTAGATTTCCAGTAAAATGTCGCATCGTCTAAATAAACAAAAATGTAGGTAAAATTAACAGCTGCCCTGGAAGACGTACGGCTGGCTCCAAGAGGGACCAGCGCTCAAACAACGCGCCAAACGATTTCGCGGCCACAACAGACAATATTTGCATCTACCTGGAAATCAAATAAACCGCGGGAAATTTGAATTCAAGTTAAAATATTTGGTCGAAGTATAGGAAAGCAAACGCGGGAAAAAAATGTTGAAAAGGAAGCAAATCAGACGTAAGAAAACGGTATGCAAAAAAGCTAATTTTGTCAGCGTTATATCCACATTCAGCCAGCGCAAATGTGATCCCAGGATGCGACGACTGTAAATTCCCACCCTTATTATACTCAAAAATGCTTTTATCAATAAGAAAATCAAAAATGTGGGTGCACTCGCAAAATGAAACACTTTCTCAGCGACCAGATTTTCGATTCGGCACAATGACTAATGGAGGAGACAACTGTTCGACTGGCCTCCACCACTTGGCTACATGCGAAAACATTTATATTACATGAAAGAAAGCCATCATCATTCATGGCAGACAAGAAAAGAAGCAACAGCTGACTGAATAGCTGGCGACTATACCACTATTCTAACGCGCCCATGGAATGCTGAGGGCTGAAAAAAGATTAATGATGAAAGAATTTGAGTAGTTTAGTTCGCGATTTGGGTCGATGATGAGTCAGTCAGGGTGCAGTATTCAAAATACAATCACGCTGGACGTGCAATGATGAATGAAAAATCGCAACAGAAAAAAGAAGTCAAGTGCTTGTCAAAACACTAGACACCACTTTGTATTAGCTGCCAGTGTTTTTCTGTTAGCCGTGCCAACTTTTTCAGTTTATCTTACCGGGATCCACTCTTCTGGTCGGCCACCCTGTGCGTGAGGCGAACCCATTGCATTCTACAGCCCAGCCGACCCCCCCGCCCTCCATAATTTGCCTGTAATTTTTGGGCACGGCTAACAGAGGAAAAGCTGAAGCAGTGAAAAAGTACAATTTTAGAAGTAAAATCCTGCGCCAGGATTACAGCGACAAGGGATGATAAGAGCACAGAATATCACAGTTCGAACTGCGCAATCGAAAAGATTGATGTGGGCTACCAACTAACTATGGGACTAACCAGCTAAGGTATGCGAGCGGTGTTAACAGCCAAGCTGATCTTAGCAATCAAAGAAAAACAGATAAAATCAGCAACACAATTATCAGAGAACCTAAGTGGACCTAATTTTGCTTGACTAACCTACAGCAGAACCCAAAACACTCTGGCCATGATGAATGTACCAAGGCACCTGCCATAATAGAGTGGCATATTATAGCGACTTACCACAATTGCTATCAGTGTTGTTAGTGGGAGTAAAAAAATTAAATTGCAAAATAAGTCACAATGAAACATCACGTTTTGCAGAGACCATTGAAATACGATGTTTCAAAGTTCTTACAAAGATGTTACAATATATGATCGCTATCGCGTGCAACAATCGCCAGCACTCAATTTCTTGGACTGTCCTTCGCCCGAAGCAGCACTCTCACGTGAGACCTATGCTCACACCCCCAGCCAACCCACTCAACTCCTATCTGCCCTCCCAAGTACCCAAGCTCGTCTGACCAACTTACTCACATAACAAACAAGATTCTTGAGAGATCAAATAACATCCACTCGGCCTTAAGTTGGTGTATGTTTCTAAAATTCACTGGCATCGAAGTGAGACCAGTCATGGTTGGCATTGGCGGAGGGAGGACACAAGAAAACGAGCGTTCACTGACACCCTCGCGCAAACGATGTGGCCTGTGCTCGTCGAGAAGACGAACGAGGAGTCTCTCTCAATGGCCTCAAACCGGTCCGTGTGGTACCTAAATCATGATTCACTCATACCATTCTATTACCCAATACAGACATGCTACCCTACAAAATAGGTGCTGGCAGGGAGTGGACAAGTGTGCAACCACGATGCACGATGAGCACGTGGGCCGCATGGACGCACACACATAAAGCAAACTTCGCCAGGTTATTACGTCGTTTCTCATTTGAAGTTTAGTGATCAATCATGCGTGCATTGGAGAGAGGTGGGTGAAGATGGTGGGAAATCACCGACCCTAAACTCCACATTTGGCAGCTAAAAAGCCCATCTTGGAAATTTACACAAGACGTACCCAAAACCATATTTTACACACCCTAAGAAAGTCCATATTTGGAATCATATGTTACGCATACAAAGGAAGTCAATCATTTACACGTATCTGAAACTATATTTTACACGTCCTGCAAGAAGAATGTGGTCCTAGCCCTTACTGAAAATGGTTTCCCTTGCCAAGGTGCATGCATTGTGTTAGGCATCCGAAACCATATTTTACCATCACCAAGCAAGTCCCTTCTTGAAACTATATTTTATACCTTTCTCAAGAGCGTGGCTCTTCCAGTTACCGACACTCCAACTGCCATGTGCCATAGTCACTCCCACTGTCAGTTTCATCTTTGCCTTGTGCATTCCCTGACAGAGTTGCGTAGCACACAGTGTCGTCTCACGGTCATTCGCTGTCGAAACAGTGGATAAGAAAACTGAGACAAGAGGTAGAAATTCCACATTTGTAGCTAAGAAAACTCCCCGTCGCAAAAGATATACAATATCTTAAACTATATTTTACCCACCTCGAGCATATCTGAAGCTATATTTACGCACATCGAATATATAGGTATCTGAAGCAAATTTTTCGAATTCTGAAGCGTTCCGAATTAAACGCCACTGGATGGCTTTAAAATCCTGTCAAAAACATACTCACAATGAAACATGAAATGAAAAAGGAGCCTGTGTACTAGATCAATATGCCTCAGAGCCAAGGTAGAAGAGTCGATTGGGGCTAATGAAGTAGTCTTTCGACAGCTTTATTTCATCTTGAAAACATGTCATGACAGGCTCGATAGCCAGCCATATGTTTTCAAGGTTGACATATCCATCTCACAATACAATGCTACCAAACCTGATCCATTTTCTCGGACGAGCAACCCATCAAATGTAAACAGTCCAGCAGTGAAAATGTAACGGACACGCCATCTGACACCCGTTCCCAAACATGCTCAATCGGGATAATTGTCACGGTCAGAGCTCCCGTCAACCAGCCACCCTGGCCATCCACGGATGGACGGCCAGAGAGGCATGGCGTAACTAATTGATGCCATCCGCCCTCGCCTTCTGTCAATGGCAATGTCGGTCAGAGCGGGCCAAAGTGGGAAACGGGAGGAAAAGGGGGATTTGGAAGAGCAACAATGACCACTGTGCTTACGATCAGGGCCACGTGTGTTGCACGAGGCGGCCTGGGAATGGTGAACAACAAGTAATCGACTCAATTTATGCAATGTTGCGACGTGGAGACCTAATCAACCAAAAATTGATGCTCAAACCTAGCTGTTCACGAGGCTACTGCCGGTCTCATTGTCAGTCACGCAACCTGCCTCAGCCAGATGGAGTGATAAGATAGAGGAGCGGCCAATAGACCCCGCGACTAGTGCACACCACCTGCCCACAGCCAGATTGAGCGATGAGGCAACGGAGCAGTCAACGCGAGAATGCTCCAGGACTGCCTGATCAAAAACCAGTGGGCTCAGGCCAGGTTCGACCAAGCAGCTTTTGTAACCAAACCAGGACCCGAACCGGATTAGGTGGCTATTAATACTCTCTGTTTTCTTTGGGAATGTACACGCGGGCTATGCGGTAACGTGGAGGGCGTGTATAGTCTCAAAGAAAACACGTTACTGGACCCTAATCGAAGGCCGAACCACGACCAAGACTGGAATAAACACAGTTTTCTTGCCGCCAGTCAGGCTAGACGACAAAACTGAACAGCTTGTTAGAATGGTGAAGATCAGGAGACACCCAGGATAAGTCCTAGTTTATGAATGGCCTTTCACCAGAATCCATTTTAACTAATGACTTCTCTGTTTGCATTGCCACTCAGTGAACACAAGCACACAGGCTGGTCCAAGCCCTGGTTCGGTTTGGTCAAAGCTGGCGCTAACGATGCACCACCAGTCAAAAAGAACGAAAATGGTTTCCTCAAGGCGCTAAACTCCTCTGTCCTTCGAGTATTGCACGGATCTGACTCGAACTCTACCAACTACCACTTTCCCATTCTCACCCAACAAACACTTCCCACCATTCCTAACCCGCATTCGTCGAAAACTTATGATTAGTCGCCGAAAGGACAAAGAAAAATATTTTCGCTACTTTACAACCTACCTACATTGAAAAGAGATGAGAGAGTCTCACGCGCGCCTTTTGCGGTCATAGAACACAAAAGAGGGACAGGAAGGAAACGAGGACTCGCCACCCTCGCCTGTCCCACAAGGAGGTTGCGGCTTGTCCAATGCACACAATAAACGAGGTCTGCCATACTTAATTTGACACGGCCACGACCAATTAGCGTGAGAGCATCATCACGTCCACAGGAGGGGGGAGGGTGGCTGGAAGTGCAACACAGAACGGAAGAGATGTCACAACCAACAAATGAACACAAAAAGGATAGCAAGTTGAAACGACAAAGGAGAAAAGAGTCGAATCTGATTCACATTTTTATGGATCTGATTATCAGTGCTTGCAGAAGTCTTCATCTGAAACTTTTTTTACACACCCACTCAAAAAAGTGACATTTCCATCCCTGCATTGGACTATTCATTGAACCTTCCAACCTTGAGCCTGGAAATGCACCGTTCTTGCATACTGGGCAGTGAAAAAGTTTTCACAGCTAATTCAAATCTTGACTTCACCAAATTTTTTTATTTCCACAAAAATTGTTATGAAATTTGCAAGACATGGATGACAATAAGGACACTAGTGAAAACGTAGGAGAAAACAGAATGAAACCAGATCCATTCACATTTCCCTGGATGTGATCATCACTGCTTGCAGAATCTGAAAATCTAATTTAAACACCCACATCCAGCAGTCCGACATTCTTTCAGGTTAGGACGAGTAAAAGTCAGTTTCAGCTAGGGTTTCCCCACAATCCCCCCAATCTAAGCCACCCATCAGTTTAATGCGGTCAGACTGAAGGCCGATTTCCACGAAACACTAAACAGCTCCTGTCCCTCAGACAGACAAAATCCTGTCGAAAATACACACTATGAAACATAGAATGAAAAATCCTCGACTTCTGCTTTCTGTTATAAACATTGGAACAAGCACCATGCGCGGGGCGAACACGAACAAAGACGGGAAAAAGGAATACAGACGAGCGAAAATGACAAGGACATCCGACGCTCTGGTATTTTCGCCTCGGGCAATCCATGCCGACCCGACCAAGACGAATAGGCGTGCTGGAAAAGGACACGAGCAAACCATAGACGGTATGAAGAGCCAGAGAAGGCACGTCTTCCTGGCTCGAGGTCAATTGAGTGCGAAATGAATAGGTCCAAAAAAGTATGCCTATTCTGCCTGGTGACCATGAAACGGGTGTTTAGATGAGATCGGGCCACTTTCCACAGGAAATGCTTGCTGAACGAGAATTCTCTGGGGCTGAAGAGGACGATGAAGGGCAGACATATCTGCTCTGATCTGACGACAGACGCGCAAAAGTACACACTCGCACCATGAGTTGAGGATGTGTTTAGGAACTTGGAAAAATATGAAAAAACTTGCAACTAGTTCCTGCGAAACTGTTGACCCTTCGCTGGTCCGATCCGTATTCTACAGTACGGGGTCCACACTTTACAAGTCGTTTTCGATCGATATCTCCCGAACCGATCAAAATATCGCGAAATCCCATGGTAGGGTTCTCGGATACTATGCCCCGCATGCTGGGGTCAAATTTCATCAAATTCCGTCGAACGGTGCCCGAATGGCGCCGAAAAAATCTTCCCATAACTGTAGAGACCTCGTTTGTAACGTCAAGTACTGTAGTTTTGAAGAACCGCGAGAACTATCTTCTAGCACAGGCATCGTACAGTAGCTGCTTGATGGTACTAACAGGCTGACCAGCCAAGGATCATGACGTGCGATCACCCAGTAAAATCACGGATATGTAGCATCGTGCTGTAGGTTCCTGGGCTTGTATTCCCAGTACGTGCATGCTTGTCTTATACAGTAAACTATCAAAGAGGACCACAACTCACCACAATAATGTTCTTTCATATATATGAAATAAGCTTATTTTCCACATGCAGTATTGACCTCCTGTCAGAATGCTGATCATCTCAGAAAGCTGATATAACAATATTATCAGGTCCAGATAGGCCCCAGATCACTATGCGCGCATGGAAAAATTTTATCTACTATGTGTACTGCCAATTTGATTACACGAAATCGTGTATTCGCCTGTGCTGGAGCTTACAGTGTATGATAAGAGGACAAGGATAGCGATTGGGACTTTTATCTCCCACATCTCTATACTCCCACCGCACCATCAGCCACATGTACCCACATACCGCCCAGTCACAGTCTCCGTAGTTGCGCATCCATCACCGTCACAGTCTTCGTGGTTATGTCTTCGGCTCTCCTCGAATCCCCTTTACTTTGCAAACTGATCATTTTGTTCCCTTTTTTGGAATCAAATGCTGACCAATGTGCTGATTGCATAATTTTCAGGACAAGATAATTGGGCTTGAAGCGAGTACTGCGGACAGAGACGACAGGCAATTAGTAATTAGTCAGAGAAACTTGCAGTGTCTCTGGCAAACACACGAATACGTGCGATTATCACTGAATATCCCAATGAATGTGTTCTCAATCATCGTGAAAACGTTTTTCTTATCGCGAATCACGAAAGCGATCCGGAGCGATCCCCGTTTTTCTGTTCTTTTTGAATCAGAATGGCCAGTGATGTGGAAATTATGTGCGGAATTTAGTGTACTGTGAACAGTAGCTGTATGCTTGCGCTTATCCCCCTTCCCAATCTTGGGATCCTAATCCCAGTCGGCAGTCGTTGTTCCAGGGTGGATAGAATACAGTCAAGGAGACCACCAGCATCGGCGTCCCTCTGCGTGTCTCCACTAACCAACCGCAGGTCGAAGGCTCAGACCCATAGAGGAGGGTTCGACTCTTGACTGGGTAAAAATGATTGTCGATTTGTGTTCCTTAGCTCTCGAGTGTGCTGCATAGTGCTTGGCTATGGATGAAGTATTCACAGATGGAAAAAGTCAGTTATAAATTCTAGCTCTGTGATTTCTTTGCAGCAATGCATTGTGCAGGAAGGCTAAATGTTTGGACATTGTTCTGATTAATTCAGCATCGAAACAGTGTTCCGAGAAAAATTTCATATTGCTTTCGCCACGCTTTAGGAGAATTGTTGATAAATTATGATTTGCAAATCTTTATAAAAAATGGTAAAGGCGTCTGCTAAACGAGAGGAAAGGCAGCAGGAAAAGTACGCGTGTATGACTTATACCCTTCTACCAAGTAACTGTCATGTCGTATTCTGTGATTGCAGCACGCTATTTGTTATTGGTTGCTGATTGGTCCCCCACTGGACATTTCATCTGTTTTACCCAGGGCCATTACGGACACATCACGTCATGACACTGGCCAGCAGTCATGATATGATAAGCGAGGCCGTGAGGTGGCCTGCTCTCACAGCAGCTACCTTCACTAGGAGCACCTCCAACCGAGGGCATTCTAGAATGGACACCGACTTCCTCGGACGATGGCGGGCGGGCTTTGAACCTTGTCGGTGTTCGACAGCCGAGACTGTCTTCTCGTTTGGCTTCCGCTTTTCCACTTGGAGCACCTCTCTGGAATCGGGTGAGTCACCCACAGTATGGCGTGCAAGGTCAGCGGGGGTTTATGGTTCGCAAACCGACCTCCATCACCGGGGATCGAACCTGCCACTCGCTCTCAAGCAATACGTGTAGGGGAATGCCGACTCGCTGGCTGCACCATCTCGGGGACCAGAGAAGACGAAGATATGCTGAGAGAGACAGCATCGACCGATTGAACCCTGACTGTATCAGATCCTGATCCGTTACAAGAAATAAATAGGGGGTGACGTCTTCGGTTTGGTACCGCACCCTCGCCCGCCTGCCCTGTTTCCTCGCTGTCACCTTTACCAGATCACTTCAAAGAACACAGAAGAACAAAGCAATGCCTAATGCGCGAATTAGTGCTGATCCGGGAGCAAAACTGGGATTTTTCCATTGTCATAGTGCCATACAACACCATTTTCCCAGAAGCAATGAGGAAAATTTTAGCTGCCGAGCTGACTGCTGGATCAGCAATTAAAATTTTTCCACCCGCTCTCATTGGCTGATCGGTCGAGCCTGCGAGCATTTCTTTTTTGGAGTGAATATTAGCTAGAGGGTGTCTGCTAAGCCGGATGTCCATTTCTAAGGGGGTGCGGTCAAGGATGACAAGTGGAGGTACGGGGTCAAAAAACGCTTCCGGTAGCCGTCCTTTCTGGATGGGTCCTTTGTGCAATTTCGTAAACTGCCTGCGCACAGTAAATCATAGTATCTGCAATCGATTATTTTTTCTGCTTTCACATGCCTAACGCCATTTTTTTTATCTCTGTGTCCTCAATCTCTTCGTACCTAAATGATTTATGTCTATCGTCTGCAAAGTCAAATTGAACTCTTGGTAATAAGGCCTTTCGGAAAGCATTATCATATCGAGGAATAAACTCAATCGAAACTTATCATTCCAAATTTCGCCATTTACCGAATATGCCATATTACATGCCGAAAATCGTGGCAGTTTTCACCGCTTCTGTGCAAATATTTTATATTTTCTTTGTCATGTGCCAGATATGCGTTAATATTTTTTGGAGATATTCGAGAAAGAATAAGTGGATTAGACTGCAGACTGCCAAATCTTTAGCGCTGTGCCTTATGCGAGGTCCGAGCCAATAACGCTGTCCTCCGAAGTGGAAAATATATACTTTAGAGGTCTAAAAAATGAACATTCTGGAAGTAGATTTAACACAAAAAACATGAATCTCTGGCGGGGATCGAACCCACTGCTCCTATGATAATCGGTTCAGTGACAGAGGATAAGCCGCTGGATCGAACTGCGTCACAAGTTTCAACGTATAAACTACAATTTTGTTCTTTGATCGCCAGGAAAAAATGACTTGCAACGATGATGTACGCGAATCGTAGACAGGCCAACTAGCATCCAATGCAGAGTCATGGATTCAGAAAAGAAAGTTAGTCTGCTGGACCCCTATGTACAGTACAGTTGAACGAAATTCTTGAGAAAGCTGTAGCACTCAACTTTGTATGCTCTGTTTGCCTGTTGGTTGAGTAAAAGATGACTCAGTTTCATTCCATTCCATTCACCGCGCCTCCCACTGAGCCGAATGTGTAAAACATGGTTTCAGTTAGGGGCTTCCTCAACTGCCTATGGTACAATAGGCACCAACTTTTGCAGATGAGGGTGCTTGTCCATCACCATGCAGGAGCATACATTGCGGGCAATAGTGGAAAATAACGCGGCTAGTTTCCACCGTTTTTAATCTCCAGGTTGCGAGCAGTTTGCAGACGAATTGTGTTTGAAGGACAGATAAATATGCAACTCTTTGGCAGAACGTGTCCTGCACGCGTTGCCACCCGAGGTTCTACCAAAACTTCATGTTGCACCCTGTCAGCTAGATAAGGGATAATGGCACTTTTTCTCCTTTTGCGTTCATGTAAGACAGGAGCCTCGGATAACAAGATTAAGCAAGGGTAACACAGAAAATGTACCTCCGTCAAACCCTGCCTAAAGTCATCATGTGCCCATGCGGCGGATAACTAAGCCGGCGCATTAAAGCTTATTAAAAAGCCTCGACTTTATTGCGTTCTTCGTGGATCGAAATTACGCTTGAATAAATTTATCGTAGATATAAACCTAAGAATCGGACCAGCCTGTCTCATATCTGCATGCGGTCTGTCATATTCAGCTTACGGGTGCTTGGACACTATCGTCTTTTGAAGTCTCCAAAGGTAAGGATTTCTGTTTCTATTGTGCGTTCAACAGTGAGCCGACTTTCTTTGATAGCTGACATTTAGACAAGCTATGACATGGTTTCGTTGCCTCTTTTCGGCTTTCCAACAGGTTATTTTTATTTGTTCAATGTCGTTTATCCCTAAGTGCACAGTCATGCGCTTAGAAGGTACTGACATGTGGTGGAAATACAATAAAGTTCTGGGGTTCTAGTTTTAATAACATTCTGCAGCCTCTTTTAGCCAGGTTTTGTTTCCTTTGAGCCTATTAATGCACCACATGCGCTAACAGTATGCCATTTCATGTCATATTTTATCCATTGCCAAGTACCATACAGCGCACTCGAGGGCTAAGGAACGGCATGTTTTAACCTATGAAAACGACATGCTTTACAATCCTCGAAGTTTCAGGCTTTCGCAATCCAAAAAATGAATACCAGCACCATGGATGTCGCGGATTCAGCGAACACCTCTTCGACATGGCACCTATCACTGGCCGAATGGCAAGACCGTGTCGAGACGGCATGCCTGTACTCGTTTTTCGGTTCTCTGGGCGTCATCTTGAACGCATTGCCCATGCTCCTCACCGCCTGCACCGACCTGCGTAAGAACCACATGCACGTGATGGTGGCCAGCTTATCGATGGCCGATTTCCTGTGCAGTCTGTCATTCGTGACAGGCCAAACTCAGTACGTCCTGTATCGCGAGCACAGGAGCCCCCAGGTCTGCCGATGGCTAACTTTTTTCACTTTTACCACAGCTTTTTTCGAATTCATTTTCCCACCTTTTCTTTCCCTAAATCGCTATATTTCTTTGTACAAGAAATATTTATATGATAAAATTTACACAGGTAGGAACGTATTTTGTATGATTATTGGGTGTTGGATCTTTTGTTCCATGATCCCTTTGGTGTTCGTTTTGAGGGGTCTGAGTGGGTTCGACTACGATAATCTGCACTGCTGCATAGTCCTGAAGGACAAGCCCATTGGATGGACTATATTCTACTATGTCATGATCATAGTCCCATTAGTCTCGTTCTGCGATGGCACTATGATCTTCTGTAATTATAAAATTTATATAAAATTAAAAAATCACAAGGATGATCAGATTCTAAGAAATAACGTAGTGCGCCAAAATAAGGAGATTTTGTACTTTCTATTGGCCGATATGATGTTCCCTATTCTATTTCACACAACCTACCACGTGGCCAAAGTCGTGTCGGTCGATCGCCAAAATCTCATTCAAAAACAGCTGTACACTTGTCTCTACTTGGTCAATTCGTGTTGTCGGGGAGCTGCCACTTTGACCATGTTGCGTCCCTATAGAAGAGCCTTTAGAAGAGTGTTTTGCTGTTGTTGGAGGGAGAAAGAAAACAGTGTCGGACCAGCTGTCACTTAGGTCGCTCATACGAGTTGGTGTCATTTTCGGTGAGATTCGCTGAGCTGTGAAGAAACGAAAAATACAGAGTTCTGTTCAGTTTTTGAGTGGAAATTCAAGGTTGTATGTTTTGAGAATCAACATTTTGATCCGCTTGTTTGTTGCTACATCGCAGATACAAGAGGGCTCCGATCTCATGTAACCTGATAACTTCATTTCAGAACTGTTAGACGTCGTGTTTCGGAGGATGCAGAATTCTGTTCAGTTTTTTGAGTAGAAATTCAGTGTTGTATTTGCTGACGATGAGAAAGAGCATTTTTTATCAGTTTTACCGAGACTTTTGTGGTACTCGACGCGTATTATATCGCTTGCCATTTTTTTATGGCTGAGCACTTACTGTACATCTTTTCTCTTCCACGTCGCTGTAAAGCTTCACTCTTGCTTCAAATTAATCGTGAATTGTGTGCTCTACAGTATTGTAGTCGTGTGGGCATGCTACCTTGCCACGGGTCTGACCCGGTGTTTGGTATACGCGAAGACAGGACACGAGGAGGAGGCGGCTGTTTTCAGCACGAGCAGAAACAGAGAGTGAGTAGGAAAAAGGCACCAACATGAACCAAAGAACGACACAGGCCCCAAAACTAGTCAGACGCATAAATGAGACTTATGCTAATGAACAACCGGTTAGGCCATGACTCATATTATCACTACAGTATGTCATTCGGAGGCGCGCAGGTGCCATAAAAATGACGAACAGCAAAGTTGTTTTGTATTATGAAGCTGAAGACCAGCAATTTTTTGGGATTGTAATTGCCCACCATGTGCATAAAGAAAGTATTGGCGGCCCTGGTGGTGCAGTGGTTCGGCATGCGTCTCTCCGCATTGCTTGGGAGCGAATGGCTGGACTCGTCCAAGGTTCGATCCCCACGGAGGTCGGTTTGCGAGCCATAATCCCTCGGTGACCCTTGTGATAACCCAGCCGTCCACACGTGCGTGGTTCGAATCACGAACCCTCATCAGGAGCTGAGAGTTGCACCTTCCAGGCTAGGTCGTGGATGACTCACCATGTCACCATGTGACAGGGTTCACAGTACACCCGCCATTGTCCGAGGAAGTCGGTGTGCAGTCCAGGATGCCCTCGCGTGGAGGTGCTCCTAGTGGAGACTCGCAGAGGGACGCCGATGTATGTGCTGCTGTTGGGGCCTTGACTGTATTCTATCCACCCTGGAACAACGACTGCCGACTGGGATTAGGATCCCAAGATTGGTGGGAGGGATAAGCGCAAGCATACAGCTACTGTTCACAGTACACTAAATTCCGCACATGATTTCCACACCACTGGCCATTCTGATTCAAAAGGAGCAAAAAAAACGGGGATCGCCCGCCACTCCGGGTCGGTTTCGTAAGACTTATCGTCAGAGAAGGCTGCACTAACAAACCCAACTCACCTACAATACTTGCAAGCCGTACTGTAACATATTTCAAATCAGTCATATAATCCTGGCTGACAAATAGGGTGATCACTAGTACATATAAGATGATTTTGGTGGCTCCCACCCGCTAAAACTAAAATCGGCCACTTTTAACGGAGTCAAGAGGTCAAGGTAGACGAAAATGCCCAAGTTCCATATCCAAGTGGTCCCTATTTATCGACTTGTTTCTCCAAGTCCCGGCGGCGGCTGATCGTGAGACGAGTCGCACTTGCACTCGGTGCAGGTACCTAATGCACCCAGTGCGTACTTGGTATCGATACTTACAATTAGTAAAGAACCCCTGCATCGCACTTCCGCTACGGCAAGTAAGCGCGCAGTAACGAGGCAAAGGTCGGCGTATCACCAAAACAGGCGCTGATCGCAATAGAATAGTTATTCTGAAAGTATCCAAGCCTAGTGCGACACCGGCGTGACACTGGTCTATGCAACACTGTGACCAGCGGGTGTGGGATGGAAGCGACGAGTATCCAGAATATATCTGCGGCTGAAACATCAATCCGACGGGTTGACGTCTCCCAGCCAGAGGAAGTCCCTCCGCCATGGCCCGCCTAGCTGTACGATGCAATACAGTCTCATCAAAACTACAGATCCTGCGTCATTGACCATGACTATATGAGATCCATGCTCCCCCAAAGTGGTAGAGACTCTCTGCACAGAACACTGGTGTGGATCTTGTACCTACTTTCTAGATAACCGTCCTTCTCTGCCCTGACCGAAAAAACCATTTTTTAATCACGCTCGACAATCTTTATTGGACGATGTCGGAATCTTTTTATCACTTGTAATCAGCTTGAGCATCGTCGGGAACGACTCTTGAGATGTTTTCGAGAAAGCTAATATAGCCTCATTTCATAGGGCAATTTCGTGAAACAAAATTTTATGTTACGAAATACGTCATTCGCTTTTATGAAATATTGCGTACGAGCGAAGAAACTAGCGATGACAGACAAATATTCTTTATCGTATCTCAGTTATTTGCATCAGTTAAGAAGCTCCATGCAAATATTCTTCGAGATATTACCTAGCAAATGAGTTTTGGAGATATTACTTGAGAAAGAATAAATAAATTATGTCGAAGATTAGCAACTCTCTGGCACCTTGCCCGATTCGAGAAGAAAACTAGCTGTCTTCCCAAGTGAAAGATCTCGAAAATTTGGGTTCTCGTTCAATCAAACAAGGTATCTTCAGAACCCAAGTTTGTCAACTTGGTCTACCAGCAGCTTGAGGAATCCTCAACCTGAAACCATTTTTACACATCTTGCAAATATTCTAATCTGGGCTCCTCCACGGTGTTTGTTCCACATATCAAGTTTGAGAACTTGCCAATTTCACCAGCGTTGCTAGATGCAAAATTTAAAACTCGCTGCCAGGGTCCTGAAAATCCGCTAAAAATCCGCTGTATGTGTTAAAAAATCCGCTAAAAAATTCGCCAAAAGTGTATCGCAGAACTGAGCTATCTTAGCTAATAAAACATGGAATACAGCAGATAGCGGCATATGAGGAGACGTTTACTGACATATGCTTAATTGCTGTACCATCTACTACATTTTTCAAGGATCGTTTATACTGAGCGGGGGTTCGAAGGCCAGGGGGAGGGAAGAAAAACAATTTCTATTTATACCAAACAAGGGGGACAGAAGAAAGGGGAACTGCCTTTGAGACCCACACTCGTGCCAAAGGCTGGACGACTGTGGTTAGTCCTACTTAACACCGACTGAGCACTCAACTATGACTTTGTTGTCAAATACGGTCTTTTATTCAAAATCGTAGACCCATAGTCGAAATTATTGTGTTGCCTACCCCATCCCTTGTCAACAATGACCCTTCAGACCTCAACGCACGAACAAAACTGTCTCAAGAGTCGCAGAAAAATGGGAGAGCTGTTTAAAAAACCTTCCCGCACAGGCTACTTGAACATATATTGGCAAAAATCCGCTAGAATCCGCTGAAAACCCCAAAATTAGCTGCAAAATCTGTTTTGCTGCTAATTTTGGGGTTTTCAGCGGATTTCCCGCTGCCGGACAAAAAATCCGCCAGATCTAGCGGATTCTAGCTGCATCTGGCAACGCTGAATTTCACCTTTCAGAATCACATAATTGCTGCGATATGTAAAATATGGTTTCAGGTAGAGTTTTCTGATTTCTTGTGTGCGACGGAATGAAGATGCTCGGCGGGGAACAAACTAGTTGATTAAGGTGCACAAAAAGACAATCCAAAAGTGCTCAACCCATAACCAATGTAACGTTACTTTCAGACCGATTCTCCTTGGCTGACAGAAGTTGCATGAAGGGCAACTCTGCCAGCAACAAGTGAACCAGTACACTGATAAGGGACTGCGGACTTGACCAGCAGCCACATGGGTACAGGATACACAAAGGGCTCAAGTTTTTTGATTAAGTGGCCGCTAAGCTATGAAAGCTGTTGTAAACCGTTGCCTCGCTTGGTGTCTGACTAGGACTGCACGCAGATAAGTTCATGTCTGCTTGCCACAGCCGTGTCACGCCTGTGTCATATCATGAAACAGTGCCCATTTCATGTTTTACCACAAAACCAAACACTGATACATAATGTATGCGCACTCGAGGGTAAGGGACACACAATGCTGCCCATTCAGTACGGAAGAAGGCATAAGGGCACATGCTAATGTAGAGCCGCCTGGGTGGTGTGGTGGTTAGAGGCTTGTGTCACAGTTTGCTTGGCAGATTTGGAAGCCGGTCGGCCGCGAGTTCAGCTCTGACCGTCTGAGAACTTGGTCTAGTTGTCTGTGCGCCTTGCTCGTGGCGGTGGGTGACTCACCCTTCATCCCTCCGGGGTCGATGGAGAGGCCTCATGCGGCGGGAGACTCTCGAATCGTGGCCAGCTCACGGGGTACGGGCTGGGGTAACCACCGACATCGCGGGGCTGCGAATAACACGCGCCCTTGCCAGGCATGCATCCCGGATGGACCCTAGTCGATGGCAAGATAGGGTCCATTAACAAGCCCTCTAGCCCGCCTCAAAAATCGACCCTCCCCTGGACCGACTAGAATGGGTAAAAAAAACATGCTAATGTAGAAATGGTGTAAGCACGGGACTATAACAAGTCAGGACTACCCAAAAATGAAGCTTTTCTTAAACCTTGTGTGCATATTTGAACATTGCGAGAAGTGGCGCCGCTCGATCACACAAAAATTGAGCATACAGTGGCATCAGCATCAACAGTAGCATCTTCTTGCGCTGGATTCGCGGAAAGTGATCTAGTGTATTTTTATATCTTTTCGCTATTATTCCCCCCTTGCTCATTAGTGCAGCGTTAACAGGCGCACCAAGCAGCATTAATAGAGTGAATGGGGCTCAAAAAACACCGTGGGGTATGTCACCTTATAAGTGGGTTTCATCATGGAACTTTTGTTATACTCTTTTTTTCGTCCTGCAGCCCATTATCTTGAATGTCAATCAATCATGACTTATCACACAATCGAAACGTGGCTTGTTGCAGTACATGCTCTGCAGATTTTCAAATACAATTCATAGGCCACAGCTCCCACATTTTCTTCAACTTACGATAAATTCAAAGCAGGATAGAGTTGTTGGGAGGGAAGAGATCATCGCACATCGAACTCAAAACATAAACCCAGTAGAAAGAGATCTTGTGAAACATAATGTAGCAAATACACACAAAAAATCTACCTGAGCCAGTTCAAAATATACATAGGCATAAGCCGCAGGGGCATGTACGGTAAAGGGTTCACAGTAATGAGGCTGCATAATACGAAAGAACAAATAAAGGAAATAGAAAACATATTGTGGAGCCACCAATTTTAGTTTTTGATGATTTTCATGGCCACAAAGGAAAGAACAGAGGGGAATCTAAGTAAATCTAAGTAATTTGATCGATATAGACACTCCAACTGACCAGCGGCCACTCATTTTAAAAAACTTCGTCTAGATTCTGTTTCCAATGCGCCATCGCAAAGCTAGTGCGCAATTTTTATAGGTAGCGCTGGTCAGCAAACTAAATTTGGTCGTTGCACAATGAACCATACATTTCATGCGGGACCTTACGCATAGAACTGAAATACCAAATAAAGCGCTCTTTTTCTCACCCGAGGGCATTTCCTAGCATCAGCACGATGCTCATATCTGTCACACCAGACATGTCATAATGATGATTGAATAGTCATATGATCAGAAAAAGAAATATACTGACGTAGTGTGAGAGGGACGCTGGCCCCAAGCTGCAGCCGCAAAGATGCTAATTCGATATCAACAATTAATCTAACAATTATCGTCTCCTTTTGGCAGCTTGCGACTTTCGATCCGTACAAGCTGCGTACCCTCCCCAGATGATAAATGGGTCGGAGTGAAATTGACTTGGCCACTCATACTTCGGATGCCCCCTCCTCTAGGCATATTGCTCCCCAACAACGCGTCCAGCTTCCCCTCCACAGAACCCAGTCTACCGGTCACTTTGCCCCAGCATTCTTCCACTCTATCCTCGCATCTCAATCACTCCTACCTCATTGCGGATCCCTTTCTCCTGTTCCCAAGCTACGGCCACGGCGTGCTCTCTCGGATGCTCATCCAATAAGGTTCGGTTGAGGTACTTTGCGAGCAAGCCGCAACAGCTGCTGCCCGATTTGCCTTTGGTTCCGTACGCCGTCCTCGAATGGTTTGTCTCTTCCTTGGTCATAACTTATTCTGTTAGGTACTTTTTTCAGTTTTTAATGTTCTGCTCTTTTCCATGTCTTTCAATGCCTGAGTGCAGTGTAACTGCTTCATTGAAAGTAAACTCATAATTCATAAGTCACACCCTATAGGTGCTCCGAGTGGAAAAAGGACAGCCAAATGAGTGGGCAGTCTGGGCTGTCGAACACTGACATGGTTCACAGCCCGCTTGCCATTTCAACGAAATCTGTGTCAAGCCCAAGATGCCCTCACCTGGTGGTGCTCCTAGAGAAGGCGCATACTTGGACTCTCAAAACTCCAAGATGTATGAATTCGTGGCTGGCATTTTTTTGGACCTTCAACATAATCATCAAATCTAAACTCATATGTTGGCTGTCGTCGTATTTGACTGGTCGCTCTCAATGCGAAGTGGTCGATGAATACTCGTGCAGTCTCACCAAGGGGACTTCTGGCGTCCAGCATGGCAGCATCCTCAGTCTTACTTTATTTGTGGCTCCGTCGATTCAACTAGAGTTTCCCAGAATTCAGGAATCAAGCATACACCGACGATATTGGTATCTTGGCTCCGCTACAGTCCCTCGATGACGCCAAACGCCTAATTCAGCCTGCCATAGACTTTGTGTCCTCATGGGTCGATCTGGCTGGCCTCAATTGATCTGTCGAAATCACAGTTCATTATTTTTCTCTACGTTCATGGTAATCTCACGCGTCAACCAAAACTTTTTTGCGTGGTCGACCTCTAACAGTATGCTGCTATGGGTGTTGTTTGCGAGTGTGTGCGACAGCTCTTCTTCGCTCACGTACCGGCGGGTTCGGGCTGATCTTACAAGCGAGCGGTCCAAGGTCTTCAAAAGCCCAAGCCTGGTAGACAGGCTTATTCCTGCAGAGAATCGATCATTAAGACCCCGATTCCTCGACGACCCCTCAGGCATGTTTACCGTGCCTCCCAAGGGCCAACCCTCTAACTGGAATAGCCTTGCTCCTTTGATTAGAGACTGATTGCTTCGGTTTTTAGCACAACACATATTCGGAAAATGTTGTCACGACGAATTCATCGATATCTCTCATAACACCGTCTGATTGACGTTAACTGGAACTCCTCGGCTCTGTACGTACAGAAGTGTTGCTGTTCAGGCCCGATCCCTTATTTTGTCACAGCATCGTACGCCAGCTGGCTAAAATAAAGCGTTAGCAAGGGAGTGCTGCTTAACAGGAAATGAGAATATGTGTGGTGACATGAGACATTTAGACTCTAAAAAGAAATTTGTACAGCTTATTTGCAAGTCTTCAATTACACAGTCTTGACTTGCGCTGAAAGTGGTGAACACTTCCCCTCTTGTGGTATTGACAGCACCTATGTAGTTTTCATCTTTCAATCTTCTTATCACAAAGCCGTCCAGACGTTGCTGTTTTTCACGTGGAAGTATCGATTCTTTTCTCCAATGTTTCGTCTTTTTCTTACGACATCATCAAGAATCGATAAACACATCGCATAAATGAGCTGGAAGTCCAATAGAAACGCACCCAACAGTATCCATTGTTGGCACACCATCTCCTTTCAATGCCTTCAAGAAACCCTCTTTGCTTACCATATATCTTTAAAGCCAAAATACGAGGGGAGTTCAAGAAGCTCGCAGCCTGACCATATTGAAACTGAACATCCCCTGAGATCGATGCACTTGTTCAAACGTTGGTTCAACGCGCGCATACCCCTTAAAAAGAAGGATTTCCTACACCCCTCAAAAAACTCTTTTGTCGCTGATTTCACTTCCTCATCACTCGAAAATCTTTCCCCCATAAACTTTTTGGGTTTCTGTATAGGTAGTAATCGCTAAATGCCAGGTCTGGACTGCACGGTGGATGAGCAATTGCTTGAACCCCCATCCCTGATGGCAGCCTGAGCAACGCGCGCTTTGTGGACTGGCTCATTGTCAGTCAGGAGCAGTACCTGCTTCTTAAAATCATCACAAGCCATTTCAATTTGATCTCTTCACGCAATCGGCGGATAACATCAGCAAAATATTGCCCAGTGATTGTGGCCCTGGCTGGCATGTAATCAATGACTAACATTGCGCTGCAATCCCAAAAAGTTGTTGCCATGAACTCGCCCGATGGCTGCTGAACGCGGAATATTATGGCGAATCTGCACCCTTCGGCAGCCGCTGTATCGATTCGTGACTTTGACTCAGATCCACTTCCTCCTCTAGGAATCGTGGCAACGTTAGTTTGAAGGTCTTCTTTCACAAGCATTGCCTTAACATAACATTTGTTGTTCGGTCTCGCCTCAGTTGGTCGTCTAGATCTTGGGTCATCTCTAATCGATTCTCCCCCCATGTTTGAACAAAGCTGACAGCTTTTTCGCTGTCGGCAATTTAGGTCCATCATTGCCGTACACTAAAGCCATTCGATAGTAAATTTCTGTGTGCTTCAGGCTTTCACTAGTTAACTACTTGATGACAGACTGATGCGCAAAATTTGTCAAATTTTTAATTTCTCTGATCCACCTCAACATCAATCACATTTTTAAAGAACCCGTGACTGGATCTGCGTGATTTTTGGAGGGGCTCTACATAGTGGGATTGTGGCAATGCAAAGTACAAATTTCACTGCTGTAGCTCATGCGGGAGGTCTCCACCTACGAACTTTTTTAACTCCCTACGTAATAATGATAGTGCTGATCAGACTGGTAACGATGAATTTTCCAGCTAATTAGCAACTGATTTGGTTAGGTCGTATTTTTTACGCTTTTGAAGCTTGCAGCTCGCAGCTTCATGTGGGCAGAACCAACCGTGACGACTCAGACAGAAAAGTTTGCTGGGTCAAAAATGACTTTCGAGTACTTGCTTCTTTTTTTCGGCAATAGTTTCTGCCAAATTGTAACTTGTTCCTCAGAGAACACAAAAGCGACGCTCCAGAAACTAAGAATTATTAAAAAATTGTTTTTTCCATGAAGCTATCATTTTATTGACATCCTTGGCATAGCCATCGCTGATGTGTGTTTGTGCAGGGCCAACAAGCAGACACTGACTCGAGTAGAAGAGTTTATAAAAAATGGAGTATGCGGCTGTATTCGAACAATAAATAATTAGCAAATATGACAGAGCGACACAGAATTTATGTGCATATCACAAACAATAGCTGAAAATGTCACCGAGTCAAAAAATCCTCTCCAATAGACAAATTCCGGTCATTCACACCACCCTTCAGACCAATGAGTCTTTCATTTTAGGAGTAAACGGATAAATTTCTACTACATTCCGTGTGTGAATAAACTTCGACTTGCTCTTTGCGTCAAAGAAACCTGTTGCAGCTGCATGCGAACATGCAGCTGCAACTGCAAGCTCAGAAGTCTCGCATGATACTGTCATACCAGCAGGAATGCATATTATCAGGCCATTTTACGTAGCGTGTCTGGGCCTAATGATAAGTATGTCCACAAATATGTGCGGCAGACGTCTGAATTCCTAAGCCCCCTAGTGTGCCCAGGTCAGATAGCTGCGAGGCAACAAATGGGGATTTCCAAAAACTATCCAAAAGCAGTTAACTTGAAATATATCTATTATTAAGGAGCAATGGAAATATTCACTCCTGAGATATGCTGTGCGGACGACGGATGCGCAGGCCGGTCGGATTAATATTTCTGATGCCCTCTCCTCTGGGCGTACTGTCTCCCCAGCAACGCGTCCAGCTTTCCCTCCACAGAACCCAATCTATCATTCATGTTTCCAAATGATTCGTCCATCCGATCGAGCCGCATTCCCATGACTCCTACCTGATTTCGGATCCCTTTATCCTGTTCCCAAGCTACGGCCATGTCGTGTTCTCTCGGATGCTCATCCAACAATGTCCGATTCAGGTACTTCGCGAACACTCCACAGCAGCCGCCACCAGTTTTGCCTTTGGTTCCATGCGCCACTCTCGACTGCCTGCTTTGTCGATAGCCATTGAAAAAGAACAAAAACACTTGTAAAATCCACAGCATACTAAAACCCGTGTACAGGCCTAGGTCACCACCAACTTGAGAGATCAGCTGGGTCATACTGTACTGCGGTTTTTCTTGAAAGTGGACGTAGGAACGATCGATACAGCGGAATTTGACGCGAAACTTTGCATCGGAACTGTAAGGCTCATCAACAGCCGTAATTTGGTAGGCGTTCTTCATTTGGACGCACGGTTCGCACGTCCTCTTCTTCAATGCTTGTTCGATCTGATCCCCCTTACTTTCGAGGCATTGCTGGTACAGGGTTGCCGTGCACAGGGTCCCGTTATTGATCGATTCCAAGTCTGTGTCATTCAGCATCGCCCATTTTGCCAAGTCCGTGAAACGTTTGCATCCACAAATGTCGGCAACACTCTTCGCTCGCACATTTTCCAAACAGTCTTGGTGGTTCACAAAATCGTTCATGCATGGTGGGAATTCTGATTTATCAAAAAGCCCATTATTGGATATGAGAATTGTATAGACTGTTTTGCCAGGACTCATCATTGACATAGCATTGGATTTTTTTTCAATGGGCAGCCATTCGCCATTGATCTGCACACTAAGATTAGTACCACCATACATGGCCGTGCTAGGCAATCTCGGATTCGGAGTGTATGTCATCGCAGTTAAGGCAAAACTGTAATCAATTTCCGCCGTGTGCACACTCAGGTCTTGAGTAATTGTGATTGGGAAACAAGGCTTGAATATCCCATTCACAAAGTCGACCTTGTCGAGAACCATTTTCTGGTAGCTTTTATCATAATCGACAATGGAGCCTTTGACTTGAACCATCTGGACGAGTAATGTTTTTACTTCGGCCCACAGTTCACGCAGTAGCCGCAGTGGACGTTGGCTTTGGAGAAACGAGTCGAAAATGGTCATGTTGGTTGGGTCGAGATTTAAGGTTATTTTTGGAAAAACGTTGGCCTTTTCTAAGGAAACCATCTTTTTGTAAAACATAAACAGATTCAGTAGGTCTGTCGAGTCGACTGGCTCTGGGATTTGTGTGTTATCTTTGTCCCAGAATGACCCATTGACCTGACTACTGGCTACGATAGTATCGATGACCTTGGCCTCGGCTTTGTCGTACTCGTCTGATGAACCCATGTACGATGATGGCCATTCCATAAAAATTGAGTCATAACTTAGACAAACTCTGGCTTGCTTGATGAAGGGGAAAGTATCGGTGATGTTGCCCACACTGACCGAAGTCATTTGGTTATCGGTGACGAAATCTGTGATGATGATCATCACGTCCCACACTGCCACTCCGGTCAAGATCAGGCCAGTGATGACATACAGCAGAATCCCTACGGCAGCCATTCAAGAACTGGTACCTATCGTAATGACGAGGCCTTTGCTGGAGGGCAGGTTCAAATATTCAAAACTGCACTCAAACTAGGATGCTCCGTCCCGAATATCCTGGATGAATGGAGTCGGTGCTGGTCCCGCGCCGCATTTATTGTTTCGATCATGAATTGATTGTCTGTCCTCTGTTGGTATGGTGACAATCGACATAATCGAGCCAACATTGAAATGGTAAATTTTATCAGATCGCGCTTGAGACTTGTGTCCACACTGTCGGCATGGCCGCAGATCTCAGACCTGCCGCCTCCACCTTATCAATCACCGACCTAGGCGGAGGGCAGAATTCTTCATTGTCTGCATTGGCGCAATGTCTGGGTACTCGGTTTTCCTCAAAACATTTCCCCTTTGTCGCCAACCCAGCAAAGATAATTCATTTTCGGTCAATGGAGGGCGGGGAAGGGTAATGTATCGCTATTTACTGTAAATGATAAACATGCACTCCCTATCAGTCTTCCTGGAAAGAGTAATTTATGGAGATAAAGTTCCCATTCTTCATATCACAACGAATTCTTTTCATCGCTGCTACTAGCAGTTTTCCATACGTACACCATGCGCAAAGTACTTGTTGCGGGTCATGTCATGTTTCATCGAACAAAGGTAGAGTACCGTAATCGAGAATGAATGGAAACACGACCCCATTTTATAGTTGGTTCAATTAATTGGTTGCGCATAATATCTGTTGTGACTTTTGCTGAATACTGCGGTGCTGCATTCATCTAAACATACAGGAGGCAGATAATGACACCGTCGCGCCTCGTGGGCACATGTTGGCATGATGCTACAGGCACACGTAACTTGACTTGCTCATGTCGGAGTGTCGGAAAGAGTGCCCATTTCCGACGCTGTGTGAAGCGCAGTGGATGTAAAGCGCAACCGCTCGATCTTGCAGTTCAACTTGGCACTAACGGGAAAGGTCCAGCCAGATGATAGGTGGTAGTGGGAAAAGGGTGAGTCAGAGGTAGATGGGAAGGTTTCAATACTTGCGGAGACGCAACACGGGATTTTCGTCTTGGCTAATGTCTCTTATGCGCCTGCCACGCCAGGTTACATTGGCGTCACAGACCCTGGGGCTATCGATGGAGGAGTAGTCCTCGTCGAATCGCTGAGCGCGCCGTCATGGTCTAGGTCATTTAGAACAAATACCTGAATGACCATCCTAGCCAGCTAATTCCCATACAGTCTGCGGAACCATCTTTTTTTGGGAAGTGGTTTTTCTATCGGGATAAGCGACGGGGTCGTCGCATCTTCTATCGGTGGGAGGTAGGTAGCCTAAGCAATAGTGATTAGTGATACAGAGTGTGAAGGTGTGCTTGTGTACTTTTGTGCTCGGTTCAAAAAATCTCTGAATCTCTGAAAGTGCCTTTACCATTTGGTGGGTGCTGACCACTGATCAAGGTTCAGAGTTTTTCAAACATGTAATAGTTAAAATTGCTGTATTGCTGGAGTGCTGAAAAGCCACTTCCATGATGGGTGCCCTACTGTACGTCGAAAATGAGCTGGCCCCCAATGTTGCTTTAGATTCGTTATCTCGAAGGCTACGTTTCAGTGATTTTGTAGACCTCCTTCTTTCTTTCTTGTAGCATTCCACTCCCTTTTCTTGTCTAGTGTAATCTTCGTTTTGTTTTGCAGCCCCTGAGTTCGCTTGGCTGCATATTAAACATGAACTTGAAAGGCTTCAATTCGGGCTCTAATGCGATGCTTAAGGTGCTCGCTGTATTCATATTCAAAATGTATTAGATCACCAATCACAGATGCATACTCCAGGGCAAATGGATATACGAAATGGTTTGTCAGGCCGGGGGTCGAACTCACTGGCAACCGCACGTGGCGGTAGAGACCAACCCACCAGGCCACTAGCCCAGCACATCTATGCATGATTCGCAGATTCAACTGTGCAGATTGCAGGAGGACATTATCCCTGCCTGATCTTTCTCCATTTTGGCCAACCTTCCTGACTGGAATAGCCTTGCTCCTTTGATTAGTAGACCGATCGATTAGGACAGCACACATTCGGAAAATGTTTTCACGTCCGAATTTATGAATATCTTTGGTATAACCTGTTTTCTTTAGGAATATGCACGCTCTGCACGTTTCCGCATAGGCCGCGTGTACATTTCTAAAGAAAACAGATAGCACCTCTCCCGACACGCGTTATCTGGGAGACTCCTTGCCTCTGCACGTACAGAAGTGTTGCTTGGTTAAGGCCTGATCCCTTTTCTTATTTTGTCACACCATCTTGCGGCAGCTGGCTCAATAAAGCGCTAGCTACGGAGTGGTGCTTAACAGACAATGAGAATATCTGAGGCGACATAAGACATTCAGACTTTGATAAGAAGTTTGTGCAGTTTATTTGCAAGTTTGCAATTAAACAGTCTTGACTTGCGCTGAAAGTGGTGAACACTTCCACTCTTGTGGTATTCACAGCACCTATGTAGTTTTCATCTTTCAATCTTCTCATCCCAAAGACGTCTAGACGTTGCTGTTGAAACCCGCACCTCTCCGTGCAAGTGGTGCCTCCACCCTCATCCGCATGGCACGCGTGTTTCCAGCACGTGTTAGTACTTCCGTGTGTTCAGCCCTCCCAGCACAGGGTCAGATCTAGCCAGATCAAACCAGTATCTCTCCGTACTGGTTTTCGGCCGTCAGCCCACTTGACACGGTGTGGCCTCGAAGTCCTCAGTTCACATTGGTGATTCCGTCTAGTACGGCCGTGTCAGGCCACCAGGTTCGGCTTCCCTGCTCCTTACGTATATTACCCGCTCGTGTATTTGTGTACGACCGATCTGTAGTGGAGGTGTCCGCTACCCGGCAAAGTAAACGGTGTACGTTGCTAGTGTCCGGTGATTGGGACCGCGCTGTGAGTAATTCGTACCTGCAGAGACCCGTGTAGACCCATCCCCCCGCGCACTGGGAGGAAGTCATACTGTTTTTCACGCAGAAGCATCCATTGTTG